>CM055279.1:48067128-48093901 GCA_029237695.1 Conchocele bisecta | reverse complement strand
GGAATCGCGTGTTTTTAATTCCGGTTTTACAATGAAGGCATTAAAACCGGAAGTCCATCGGCGACTGCGCAAACTCGATCCAGACAGGAAGTATAAAGTGTTCAAGCAGAAATTACTTGACCAAAACAGGGAACAGAATGTAGAGATTAACAGGAGTATTAGTAATTCGGCATTCCACAGAATGCTACACGATAAAGCCAACTGGCGGAAGTACAATTCCCCATCAAAACCATCACTTCCGGCGGAAGTTGTTTCAGCCAGTAACATTGAGCAGACGACATTTGGAGATAGCACAGTTGAACAGGAAACGATCGAAACTGCTCCTCAAGTGAAGGAGACGGATAGTGTAGAAAAAGATGAATCTGGAAACGAAAAGATGTCACGTGACGTAGAAAGACGGCCATTCCGACGAAACGTCAATTCCGGAGCGTTTGGGATGACAATGAGGACATTAGGACCAATCTATTTCCAAGCGCCTGCTCAATCGTCGTCATGATCACGTGCCAATGCTTATTTTTTCTCTCAGCACGTTCTCCGATGTCTTGCACGAAATCACGCAGTTTGATTGTTCGAGACCGAGCACAGCTCAGCCTCGACCAATCAAACTTCATGATTGCGACAAAAACAACGGAAATATATTTTTCTACGTTTCTGATTGCGAACATGAGAACGGAATGGGCGTGTAAATTTTCATGGGTTCATCGTGAGTCTTTTCCCATGAAACATACTAGTATCTTGGAGTGGTCGTTATTGTTGCAAGGAAACTAAGTCACGAAACGATTGGGTTTGACGTGAAATTGTGCAACCCGCCGGTAGGCCTCGACAAATCGACTCGTCGTTCGTGTTGGCGAGTGAATTCTTGATCTGGACGATCCGTCATTTGAATAAACAGTGCAGTATAAACATTGACGAGTTGTTTTCCAATCTGGACGAGTGGGAAACTAAGAACGTGTCGCGGCCTAACCGGTAGAGTGGAATCTTTATATTATTAAGCGACATTTAAACAAAAAATATTTTCAAAGGTCGTACTGTTACACTGCTATTGTGATTGAAGGCAATAATGATTTCTGAAGTTTGACGTTATCACAGCCAATGGCAATCACCAGCGTTACAAAAGCAACATGGCGGGCAGTATGACGTTTTTCTGAACACACAGAAAATGAATATATGTAGAAAATATTCGCAGTAATGTTTTTTTTATAAATAAAACGAAATAATTAAGGAATAAAACCACGGGCTGTTGCGTTTACTGGGGTGAAAAATACATTTGGTAAACGCAGCAGCCCATGATTTTATTACTTATATTTACACTGTAGTTTATGATAGTTTCAAAACTGCAAATAACCAAATATGGTGTTAAAATTAACAATGAAAAGTCATGCAGAGCATGATGTTATTAGCCGATCAAATCAGGGTAAAGTGCATCGAACATATGTAGGTGTCTCTGGTAACATTGTCAATGGTAAACTATTTTCGACCACAGTTCTGTACCCAGCGTTGACATTTTTCTCGATTTTGTGCAGGTTTTGGAAACCCGTTCCCAAATCCATCCAATAGCAGCAATGCCATAGCAGCAATGTTTTGTTGTCACCATTATGTTGCGAAATATTCCAGCGTAACACCTGTACTGTATGCTCTATTTATCTACAAATTACACTCCGCAATACACAAAGTTGTAGTCACTGTGTGTTTGTCCGAATTCTGTGGCAGCAAGCGAGTGGGCGGAGCTACCAGAGCTATATATATCTAGCGGTTACAGTGTCATCTAAAAATAGACGCAAGCTCCTGCGTATTCAGGCACATGCCCAGATTGGCATAATGTGCCCCATCCGTGATTTTTTGCGCAAGACAATCAATAATTTGCGGCATTGACAATAATTAAGGGGGATTGCCGCAATCGCGCGTGCTGGATGCATCCCTGCCATCCCTGCATGATACGTAAACAAAATTCGCTATGAAGGGCAATTCTTCGTTTTGATTGGTGGAAAATTTTGTGAATATTAACTAGCGTCAAATGACGCGCATACGCGATCCAATGGGATAAACCCGAGATGCTGGGATAAACCCGAAAATGCTGGGGTTGCTAGTAAGGAGATTTTGAGCAGAGGTCGATTATAAATTAGCCGAATAAACACATTTTACGCGATTATGCGTGGCTGAAACTTGTTCTGTTTAATAAATAAAAGCTTTAAATTAGCCCAATAATCGGCGTATGTTGGCGTATATGGCCATTAGAGCCAACTATGGACTTCAACAACAATAACTTCCGGGTTAAATCTCTTCCGCGTTCAGCTCATTACGTATTCAAAATTGTGTTATTTGGCTATAAGTAAAGTTTTAAACGGAGATAATTGCCAAAAATGCAAACTTTATCGGTTGATGCAATTTGGAAGTGATACAGAAAAATTCGCGTTCGTAGATTACCGAATAGCGGAGAAAAGGGTTGCTACAAACTTTTTCAGAATTCGATGGATAACCAATATATTAGCCGATCTATAAATAGATCGGCTAATAATAATCTCGTATTACGTCGTTTTGTCCCAAATCCTGGAACACCGACGTTGCGAACTTTAACCAATCAACATCATCGCGCGACGTCACGTGTGTCTAATTTATTGTGTTGGGATGTAAACGCAATATGTCGAGCTGGCGTTTGCATTATGAATTTATGGAAAGTGTAAATATTACCAAATCTGTTCTGAAATTCATGTATAAACTCTGACCATGTGCCCGACTGTGTTAACCGCATTGACCCCGCAAATTGTGGCTGTGACTGGAGAAATGGGGCGTATTGACTCCGCACACACAGGTTGAAGTAACGGACCGAGGTCTAAATACATTAAATATGCCTCAAAGCATTAATAATAAAAACAAATATAATAAGGTAACATTTATTTGTTTACTCCCTCTATATACATGGTATGTGTGTATATAGAGGGAGTAAACAACAGTTTTTAGCTTATTCATAGCTTATTTATTTTTCATTTATTGATGCTTTTAGGCATATTTAATGTATTTATAGACCTCGGTCCGTTACATGTACTTCAATCTGTGTCCACACAGTCTGATCAGGATATGCACTGTTCGCCATTCCAACAATGAAGCGTCCATCATGCTTCTAACAAGCAATATAGATCGTTATAAGGCCACATGACCGTGCTATTGGACAGCTACACTGGTCACATATCGCATAAGCCCCATTTCTCCAATCACAGCCGCAATTGTGTTGAGTGACCTTTAGTAGCCGTTCTAACGCGATGACAAGATTCCGATGACAACGACATTACAGCGAGTGAGTGACATTTTAATCTGTAGTTTTTAATTATTTCTACACGATCATTAAGTTACATCGTCACGTCATATCTGTTACCAAGTTACAAGGCAACATGCATGTCAGTTGAGAATAATCCGCCGTTCCAGAATAAATTTGGGTCAACCTGAAATAGAAGGATTTTTACTTCTGGCCAGTGTAGACCCCGGTACATAACCGTCTGCGGCAATCTTGCCCTGGCGGCCGTTTCACTAAACTTCGTACGACTAAAATGTTCGTATGTGCAAATTTATGATCGTCTGGAATTTTCTATTGATGGATTTACATTTATTGAGCATAGGCTGCATATGCAGCCTATGCTCAATAAATGTAAATCGAATAATTGTTTACAAGACACCATTGTTAATGTGAAATTTACCGACTATTATAATTTTGCATTTACGAACATTTTATTTGTACGAAGTTTAGAGCAACGGCCCCCAAATGTTAACGTTTCTGAACATCTACTGGCAATCTTTACTGGCAATCAAGCAGTTTGGTATCAAACACAATATTCAAGTATTTTGAAATAAATATATATTCAAATATTGGCAAGATTAGCGCGGTTCGTTGGTGATGTGTTTCTGTAAATTTGGCTGTTGTTTTTTGTTTCATGATTTTTACTATTTCTCGGCAAAGAAATGCTTGATAGCTGAATGTGTCCTGAAAAAAAACATGTTGTTACTCAAGAAACAAAACAAAACTGACAACAGACGACACGATTTGTTCCCGCCATCACTGGTGGTTCAGCGGCCATCAGTGACGCTGCTGTGAAAACGAGTCTCTGACTACTCGACTACTCTTGACGTAAAAAGGAATACGCCCCGGTCTAGAAACACATGTCACCCACCACAGGAAATGGGGGCTTATTGCATGTATGACCAGTGTAGCTCCTGGTTATATCACACAATCAGTACCAATATGTTCGTTAGAGCCACCGTGAATGTTTCCCCAACCCAACCACGAACAGTGTAGACCCTGATCAGACTGCGCGAATGCACAGGCTGATCTGCGGCTACACTGACGGCAAACTTAATAACACCTTTTTGTTGTGATGCCATGTCGAACACCCGTATGGCTTTATAATGGAATTTCTGTCGTTAGATTGAGACGTAACCTTCAACGCGGGAATGCACTTTTTCATATTTCTTTCTTAAAAACTGGTTCAATCGCATGCATTCGATTGGTATTTCTTACGTTTAGTTCCATTTCCTTATATTTCGATGTGATTGGAGAACTGTGGCTTACGGTATTTGTGACCAGTGTAGATACTTATCAACTATCAAATTACTATATAATATGGTCTGTAGTCCTTGTTAGAAGCATGACGGTTGTTTCACTGATAGAATGACGAACATTGTAGATCCTGTACAGACTGCGGATACACATGCTGATCTAAATATACACTGGTTGTAAAACCTATCAGGCCCATTTCTCCAGTCACAGCCACATATTTGTCATTGTTCTGTCTTTATTTTACGACCATGACACTAAAGCATAGGAGTCTTCCACCTGTGAAATATTTCCCCATGTTAAATCCTCATAGACATCTTCACGGAGTGAAGATGTCTATGGGGATTTAACATGCCGTGAAGATGTCTATGGGGATTTAACATGGGGAAATTGTATCATAGATGTGTGTATCATAGGCTTCACAGATATGTGCTTTCTAAGTCAGCGTATGGGATCACGTGGTTTCCGAACTTTACCGAACCTTATTTTCCGACGTGACGTTATTTTTACAGTTGATTGTCTTTAAACTCTTTCCAACAAACGGACGGATTTTGGTGGTATGTAGGGCACAACATACGATGACATATGTGTTTTATGGGTGCTCTAAAAGTTCTTTACAATAACTTATAACTTTCATGAAGAATCGAGTACCGTTTTTTTTTCGTACATTCACGTGCTCTAGATTTTTATTTACATTGACGATAACCGATTCTTATGGACGCGTCCTGGTGCCAATGCTAATATATTGTTATCTCCTGATTAAGAGATACTAACTCCTAATTAGGAGATAGTATCTTATAATTAGGAAATAGTATCTCCTAATTAGGAGTTAGTATATCCTAATTAGGACTTACTATCTCCAGGTTAGGACTTAGTATAGTTAGTATCTCCTAATCAGGATGTACTATCTCCTAATTAGGATTTAATATCTGTGTTACACATGTTTATCTTCTAATTAGGATATACTAACTAACTAAGTTATAATTAGGAGATACTAACTATTAATTAGGAAATACTAACTATTAATTAGGAAATAATAAGTTATAATTAGGAGATACTAACTATTAATTAGGAAATACTAAGTTATAATTAGGAGATACTAACTATTAATTAGGAAATACTAAGTTATAATTAGGATATACTAACTATTAATTATGAAATACTAAGTTATAATTAGGAGATACTAACTATTAATTAGGAAATACTAAGTTTTATAATTTGGAGATACTAACTATTATTAGGAAATACTAAGTTATAATTAGGAGATACTAAGTATTAAATAGGAAATACTAAGTTATAATTAGGAGATACTAAGTCCTAATTAGATACTAAGCCCTAATTAGGAGATGATATCTCCTAATTATAACTTATCATCTCCTAAATAGGACGTATCATCTCCTAATTAGGACGTATTATCTCCTAATTATGACTTAGTATCTCATAATTAGTACTACAATCTCCTAATGACATAGTATCTCTCAATTAGGACTATTACCTCATAATTAGGACTTATTATCTCCTAATTAGGACTTAGTACCTCCTAATTAGGAGTTAGTAAATATATTTTAGCATTGGCACCAGAACGCTTCCATAGATTCTACGTCGAAACGACACAATTATGAGATTAACGCAAACTAAAGAATATATGCAACCTGTTCCGCATTTGCTGCATCATGTTTCATCATAAAAATCACTCATTCAATTATTAGTAGAAAGATATTAAAGGAAATATGTCTACACATCTAAAAACATGACGTCACGCCGTTCGGAAATCACTTCATCACACACTCTGTTAAGTTGGACCTGAGTATGTTACATTATATTCATATCGTGTCTAACGCGGTTTCATATTATTCATAAATATTCTAAATCATTATGATGATAAATCGAGGGCGTAGATCTTAATGAAAATATGGAAATAACATACATAGCACGCAACACAGAACAGAATATAAATGTGTCTGGATCTGTGTCTGTGCACTTACACCCTGACCCCACTGTATGTATATATATATAAATCAACATATCTCCGTTCTTTCCGAGTTCAAACACCATACACATATATGTATCGTGTTTGAACTCGGAAAGAACGGAGATGCATAAAAGGCCAAAATATGCTGATTTGTTTGGAGACATGAGATACATCATCTGAGACATTTTTGGGCAAAATAAACAATCATTCACCATTAACCCACGTACAGATTGGCTTTATTATACATTTTATACCAGACGTAAATTTCCACACTGATATCAGGGGCGATAACTGTGTTTCCTTTAAATGTTAACGGACATTACTATTTAGTATCTGTATTTTTCGGTGTGCAATGATCATACTTTATTATCTGTCGAAAATATTATTGTTTTCAGGTGACGCATTTAATTAGAATAAATACTTAAATGAAAAGTCATGCAGAGCATGTTGTTATTAGCCGATCAAATCAGGGTTCAATATATGTCCGAATTTTAGTAGTTACTGAGTCTCGGGGGGGGGGATGAATGAGCGAGTGATAGTGGTGTTTAACGGCCTATAGTAGTGGTGTTTAACGGCATATCACAGTCCATTCCAGTTCCTTAGGGTTGAAAGTTGTTAATAACTAGAATCGTGTAAAATGTCTATACAAAAAAGAATATCGTATTTACATGATTAGAAACTGTATAGTTTACACAATAAATATGGTTCCTGTTTTTTTTTGCAAAAGTGTTACCGGAACGAGGCTATGGTAATAAACCCAACTGGTTTGCGTTTTTTTCACCATACTGGTACAATTCCAGTTGCTTGGACACATAAATATTGACTTACCACACAATGACCCCACTGTAATGTTCTTTCGGGGAATATTTAACACCCATACTGTCCCTTTATGAGAACTTGGCAATTAATATTCCATCCCTCCAGTTGTTGTGGAATCAAGTTACAATTGAAGTCATTTGCCGTGATGTATGGTACGGTGATTATTGTATGTCAAGCGCACATGCTGTTTAGACCCGTATGTATCTCAACATAAATGTTTCGAAACCTGGAAATGACTGGGGAAATTTGGCTTATGGGATTTGTGACCAGTGCAGGTCCTAATCGAATACCACACTCCTGTGTAACCTGATAACGATATATATTGCTTGTTATAAGCATTTCATTGACGGACTGGCGATCAAGACAGGTCCTGATCAGACTGTACAGATGCACAGTCTAATCTGGAGCTACTATGTGCACACAACCCGTAAGCCTCAGTTCTCTAGTCACACCCACACACTTTATATCGCAGCAGCAACTGGAGAGAAGTTTTTGAAGCGATAAAACGCAGATATACCGAGAAGTATTATGATATCGTCTTCCGATGACGTCGTCCTCATGGCTGTTATGGTCGTTGCGTTGTTATTTAGTGAAAACTTACATGTCCGTTTCGGGGCTATTTCGGGAAAACGTACATGCCCGTTTTGCAGTTATTTCGAGAAAACGTACATGTCCTTTCCGGACTTATTTCGAGAAAACGTATATGTCCGTTTCGGGGTTATCTCGAGAAAAGCTACATGTCTGTTGTGGGGTTATTTCGAGAAAACGTACATATACGTTTCTGGGTTATTTAGTGAAAACATACAAGTCCGTTTTTTATGGTTATTTCGAGAAAACGTACATGCCCGTTTCGGAGTTATTTTGTGGAAACGTACATGTCCGTTTCGGAGTTATTTGGAGAACATGTACATGTCCGTTTCTGTGTTATTTAGTGAAAACATACATGTTAATTTCGGGGCTATTTCGTGAAAACGTACATGTCCGTTTCGGGGTTAGTTTGCGAAAACTTACATGTTCGTTTCAGGGTTATTTTGTGAAGACTTCTTACATGTCCGTTTCGGAGTTTATTTCATCGAAAATAAAAGTACATGTCCGTTTCGGGGTTATTTCGTGAATACGTACATGTCCGTTTCGGGGTTATGTCGTGAAAACGTACATGTCCGTTTCGGAGTTATTTCGTGAACACGTACATGTCCGTTTCGGGGTTATGTCGTGAAAACGTACATGTCCGTTTCGGATGTTATTTCGTGAATACGTACATGTCCGTTTCGGGGTTATGTCGTGAAAACGTACATGTCCGTTTCGGAGTTATTTCGTGAACACGTACATGTCCGTTTCGGAGTTATTTCGTGAACACGTACATGTTTGTTTCGGGGTTATTTCGAGAAAACGTACATGTCTGTTTCGGGATTATTTCGAGAAAAGGTACGGCTACAATATTTACATATAGTGTAGCGTCATACGTAGAAGCTAGTACGCACATACTGTGATGTATCTGCATTGTATTGTATCAAAATTGACAGACTTAGAAGGTGCGCGTCGCGTACATTACTCACCGATTATTGGTGATGTCGGTTCTATATCGCCAGATCTCGTTCGCCAGATCTCGCACGACAGGGAACTAGTAAAGACGTGATTTATAACAACTGGAGGGCGGGAAAATTTTAATTGTCGTATGTAAGTATTTAAACTTGTAATCAAACTGTGGATTTGTTTTTAATTGTTGTATGAAATGAACTAAAAACCCACATGCTTGATTTGAATTAATATATGTACGTACAATTTTCGCAATATCAATAATACGGTTAAAATATAATTTGTAGATTTCTTTCGACACATTTGCGGAATCTTATTTTTCATTTCTATAAAGCTTTATTCCAGTAGCCGATTTCATCAAAATTGCAAAGTATACTTTCCTAGCAAAGTATACTTTGAGGGAGCAATCATTGATTTTTCCGAGATACATTATTTCATGCAGAACTAACGATTGCATATATTTGATGATTAAAACTATGCAGAATTATTATACTGAATTTATTACATTATCACAGCCAAAATTGGCTGTGATAATGTAATAAATTCAGTATAATAACAATTTATAAATTGATCGTAAAATTGAAAATTTCTCCCTCAAAGTATACTTTGCTAGGAAAGTATACTTTGCAATATTGGTGAAATCGGCTACAGAAATGTTTCGCTAGTTGAATTATACATAATCATTGAAAGTATTTTCACTAAAATATTGCTAACAAGTAAAATATGTCGTTAATTTAGTTATAGTTTGGCCGCCGTATCATTTCACATTGTTTTTAAAAAATAAATTGAAATCAATATCCAATTTAAATGAGTGCAAACAAAACGTCTCCGCCTTCTGTGTGCTTCTTACGGAGCCCTGCAGGGGTCGCAGAATTCTTTTTTTTATTAAGTCGTTCCCACGAAATAACAATTCGTTCCCTCAATTTAACAATTCGTTCCCACGAATTAACAATTCGTTTCCTCAATTTAGCAATTCGTTCCCACGAAATAACAATTCGTTCCCACGGGAACGAATTGTTAATTCGTGGGAACGAATTGTTATATCGTGGGAACGGAATGTTAATTCGAAGGAACGATTTGTTAAATTGAGGGAACGAATTGTTATTTCGTGGGAACGATTTAATAAAAAAAAATCCATGTCCCCTGCGGGGCTCCGTTGTTTCGAATTATCCAGGTATGTGAAGTTTTCATACACGATAGAAGCCATGTGATTTTGTACCTAAGAACATGTGGGATATCTTATCAAAAATATTTACAAAACTTACGTTATTTTCCGTAAATGACGTCGAAAGGTGACGAAATCATCCAGGTATATGAAGTTTTCATACACGATAGAGGCCATGTGATTTTGTACCTAAGAACATGTGCTATATCTTATGAAAAATATTTACAAAATTTACCTTATTTTCCGTAAATGACGTGGAAAGGTGACGAAATTATCCAGGTATGTGAATTTTTCATACATGAGAGAGGCCATGTGATTTTGTACCTAAGAACATATGCGATATCTTACATTTACGTTATTCCCATAAATGGCGTCGAAAGGTGACGAAATTCTCTTCCGCATTTACTATGGATATATCGTCATATTTCGACGTCATTTACACAACATATGACAGTTTCTGTTTATTTCATGAAACAAATCGCTCATGTAGTTGGTACAAAATCACATGACGTGCCTCATATGTCGTTGTATGTGGTCGGTCAGTGTTGGTCCGGATCATACGACATATACAGAGAAAATTCCAGGCTAGTAGTGTCTTTTGATATCAAGTTTATCAGCGTGATAAACTTGATATCAACATATCTGTGCATGGTATTCTATTTATGAGGCTACCTCATGCTACAACAGGATGGACAAATAATATGTGTAATGCTTTTCGTTGACAAGAACACGTTACGCTATTACATTGACGTCACTCGGTACGTCATATGATGCCATTCAACCAATAGATCGTCAGACACCGTATTTGCACCGTTCGCCATTCCATCAATGAACCAGCAGTCATGCTTCAAACAAGCAATATAGATCATAATTAGGCTATGTGAGTGTGCTCTTTGATCAGGAGCTACACTGGTCGCAACTCCCATATGACAAATGTCTTCAGTCACGGACACAGTATTGCTGGATTTACATTTATTGAGCATAGGCTGCAACATTTATTGAGCATAGGCTGCATATGCAGCCTATGCTCAATAAATGTAAATCCATCAATTTTGTTTTATCATGAAGAATAGCCTAGTTATGGAAGCGTCCTGGTGCCAATGCTATAATATATTGTTATCTCCTAATAGTAAGTCCTAATTAGGAGATAGTATCTAAATAGGACTTAGTATCTCCTAATTATGATTGCTATCTCCTAATTATGAGATAATAAGTCCTAATTAGGAGATATATCTGCTAATTAGGACTTATTACCTCATAATTAGGAGATATTATCTCCTGGTTAGCTCCTAATTAGGAGATAATATCTCCTAATTAGGAATTAGTATCTCATAATTAGGAGATACATCTCCTAATTAGGACTTAATATCTCCTAATTAGGACGTACTATCTCCTAATTAGTAGTTAGTATCTCCTAATTAGGAGATACAAATAGTATAACATTGACACCAGGACGCTTCCAGACATACTTCGTAATCCTTTATAGCAACACGTGTCTCGCTTTCGTCTTTCAGAAATGGGCATATCAAATCAAACGTCGCGATGCGTTTTCGGCTTTCTAGTTGCCATGACATCTGCTCTGCTCGTTACGTCGGACGACCAGGTACGTAATCACGGGAGTCTGGTTTTATGCGTACTTATAAATTATTGTTGCTATTACTATCTCCATATGTGATAAGCCATGTGCTTCTTTTTGTACCTAAGAACATGTGCGATTTTTCATGAACAAATATTCACAAAAACTGTGATATTTTCTGTAAGATTTCGTCAACGTTTGACGTCATTTACGGAAATGTCTTAAATTTTATAAATATTTTTTCATGAAGTATCGCAAATATTCTTAGGTACAAAATACATGGCTACTGTCAACATGGACAGCTGATCTACATGTTAAAGAAAATTCACTGGTGCAAAACAAACGCAGAAATAAGCCCGATTTTGTCGTGGCGTGACGTGGCGCAAACATTTTGTATCCAGATCTGGAACTATGCTGGTCGAAAACGTAAGGTCCATTTTCGCGAACGGCGTCCCGTTTGAAGTTATTGAAATTCCAAAAATAGCATGTACGTCCATTTCAGTATATCTGGATTTGGCTATACGTTGATTTCATTAGAGAGAATGCAATTACTGCGTATTTTGCGAGGAAATTCATTTCAATATGTAATTTAGTTTGCATTTGAGGCAGAAATATTCTCCCCGTAACGTATAGGCGTTAACAACGAACATAATCAAGTGAATATGCAATTAATCTGGATTTACAATTATTGCAAATACCATTGTGTACTTTTTCTTAGCAGGCGGGCCATATTTGTGGATGTAACTGGAGAAATGGGGCTTATAGGTTGTTGCGACCAGTGCAAATCCAGATCAGCCTGTGCATCAGCACAGTCTGATCAGGATCTGCACTCCTCACCATACCATTTACGAAACGCCGTCATGTTTCTAGCAAGTATTATATATATGGTTATCAAGCTGCAGGAGTGTTCTATTTAATCAGGAGCTACACTGTTCATAAGCCCCATTTCTCCAGTCACAGCCACATTTCATTAGACACCATGTTTTTTTGGTGTACGTGCAGATGTTGGTGCCAGCGGTTTCTGGTTTCTAAAAGAATAATTAAAATACGAAAATACGTTAATCAAATTAAGTAAGAAAATTAATCGGTTTAGTCTTAAACCTGGAATCCCACGTCCCATGTTGTACTATTGGGAGACATATCGTGTTCGTCAATTCTTTAAATATGACATTTTTATTGTAAAATAACCATTCATTTACACAGACGTTTTAACTTAACAGTATTATGTTGTTGTTGTTTTTTTTTAATATCAAACGCGAATTTCACTTTTGATACCAAGGGCAATAACCGTGTTTCCTTAAAAGGTTAACAGAAACAACTATTTGTTCCCGATTTTTATTTTTTGATGTGTAATGATCGTACTTTATAATATTCGATAAAAGATATTTATTTCATTTACGCATTTAATTGATATACATAATCTTAAAATGTCCTGCCTCATTTACATATCAAAATAGCCGGATACAACCGCGCGTATCTATCAGTACTTTAAAGATTAATAAAGCATCCTATCTGCATAGGGGTCACGGGTAATATTTAAAACTGGTGGAACAGTGACATAATTATACCCTTATTTAGTTCCTATAAAGAACATTGTCAAGGTGCATGATCACGTGGTTACAACAACAACAACGTCGCCCACTCCAAAGTAAGTATTATTTGATATTTTCTTTAATATGCAACGGATTTTTATGAAATATGAGCTGCATTTGGTGGTCCAGGGAGTTTGCCACAGAATTATGTCGTGATTGCGAAGAATCGATTTCCGTGTCGGAGACACGGAAATCATGCTTCGCAAAAACGACAAAAGTTTGGGCGACAATACAGAGACCACCAAATGCAGCTTAACAAGACGCGTTTGATGCGCCATATTTCATCAATATACGTTACGTAATAAGGACACTATACAAGAATACGTACGTTGAATCGGTACTTGTTGTTGTTGTTAGTACCACGTGATCATACACCTTGATTGTGTGACTTTAAATACCGTCGAAACTCTATAAACAGGACATCAAGAAACTTCATGTTGGTTTAATTTGTATGGGCTTCCCTTATGGTAATATCGGTTCGTGATTGCAAAGTATACGCTCATATCACGGAGTGCCGATGCACATGAATTGCAGTCGAACCTCGAAACTGGACATAAATGGATTACAAGGTGATGAGATCATTCAAGTAAATACACAGGACATTTTAATGGACACATTCTGTTTGCAGGGCGATTCTACGAAGCCCCGCTGGGGACATGGATTTTTTATTATTTATTCGTTCCCACGAAATAACAATTCGCTCCCTCTTTTAACAATTCGGTCCCTCCATATAATAATTCGTTTCCACGAATTAACGATTCCTTCCCTCGAATTAACAATTCGTTCCCACGAAATGACAATTCGTTCCTTCGATATAACAATTCGTTCCCTCGAATTAACAATTATTTCCCACGATATAACAATTCGTTCCCACGATATAACAATTCGTTCAGACGAATTAACAATTCCTTCCCTCGAATTAACAATTCGTTCCCACGAAATGACAATTCGTTCCATCAATTTAACAATTCGTTCCCAAGAAATGACAATTCGTTCCCTCAATTTAACAATTCGTTCCCTCGAATTAACAATTCGTTCCCACGATATAGCAATTCGTGATCTTAAAAAACCCGGACTATTGTTTATGCTGGACTACGTTTGCATATTCAATTTCTCTAACCTTAAACCTAATGTGCTACATGCCAGGTTATAATATATGTAGACATGTTTTTCTTTATTCTTTCAATCTGAAATTTTTCTGGCAAAATGAATATTGATTTACCATTACCAGACGTACTAATTGACATTATTATATTTTTTATATCAAACGCGAAATGCCAGTTTGATATCAGGGGCGGTAACCGGGTTTCCTTAAAATGATAACGGAAGCAACTATTTATTCCATTTATTTATTTTTTGATGTGCAATATCATACGTTATTATATGTCGATAAAAATAGTTATTCAGCATTTAGTTGATATAAATAATTTAAAAAACTGCATCATTTGCATATGGAACTAGCTTGATACCACCACGAGTCTCTATGAGTACATTAAAGATTAATAAATAATTATATCTGTGTAGCTGGCACTCGTAATTTTTAAAAGTGGTGGACTAGTTGCAATTATACACTTAGTTTAAGTTCCATAAAGAAAATATTGTACCTACTAGACGGGACCACAGCTTCAACAATACTTAAATCTATATTTTAATTAGTCAAGATCCAGAGCAGAATGTGTGCAGGTTATTGGAAATTAGGTCCCACAACATCCATAAGCAAAATGAAAGTAGCAGAGAATAGCAAAATGTGTGGTAACGGGTTAGTTTTGTTTTAGCGAAAATCAATGGTGGTGACCCACCTTAGTTTGATCCCGGACGGTTATTGGTTTGCATCGGTAACATGCCAGTTTGAATGGCAACCTGTGTAAGTTACCATATGTGTAACTTACTATAAAAATGTGATTGTTTTCAATTACGTACATATGTAATTTAATTATGAGGATACTGTATGTATAAAACACATTAGTAAGGCAAACACCATACATACATATGCAATTTAGTTAATATAGGTTAGAGAATAAACAAATGATGCGAAATCGTCAAGAGGTTAAAAGTAGTCCGGTATGAACAAAATCGTGCGGGTGTTTTGAGGTCACTGACACAGTTTGCTTGCAAATCTTGATCCATTACTACCCATGTTCACTTGAGGAACATGTTGGTCATGTAATGTAAACAGAGTTTCCGTGGCCAAAACAAAATGTAAACAATATTGGGGGACATGACGAGGTTGGATTTGTCTTTCTTAGGAGTAAGTAAACCTATTGTTTAATTCATGCAGAACCAGTACAGACCGGCTGCAGGTCATGTACAAGTAGGTCCCACAACATCCATACGAATAGTGAAAGTAGGACAGACTGGCCTTATTGGATGGGATTCGGTTACAGTATATAGTAAAACTATTTGGTGTCTTCTAACCTATACTGTGATAATTTGTGGGTGAAATCTTACATCGACACCAGCATTGGAGGTGTGCCTCAAACAGCCAATCACATCTCGTACTATTATTTCTTCGTCGGAGGATCCCTAACATTGACAGCAGTGCCATCTGGCGTCATAATGAGGCACTATACCACCAATATTGCTTGCGTCATTCGGCTTGTGACTTGATGCTTTCTGCTTGCGGCTTTCCGCTTTCGGACTGTGGCTTGATGCTTTCTTCCTGCGGCTTTGTCCTTACTGCTTTCGGCCTTATTCAAAGTGCTAAGTGCTTTGTTCTTACTTTCTTTTGCAAATGCTTAGTGCAATAAAACAGGGACACGAATAAGGACGGTATCAATAATTGTAATGTAAATAAGACGAATGAACAAAGCACTCAGTAGAATGGACATGTAAGGAAGACAAATACGATTACAACAAGCAGATTTCAAATGTAATAAATACAAATGACGAATGCAATAACATGAATATAAGTGGTAATGTCATCAGCACGCAAGCATCAAGTCACATAGAATTATGGCGGATATTACCTTCCATATAAAATATGGGCAGGTTTCGTGAAACAAACAGTAGATAGATTCTGCTTGTATATATTTTCTCATTGCATACCAGGGTCTAGGGACAATTAATTGTTGGACAAGCAGTGGACTTCTCGTTACCAGAGTATCCATTTCGGTCTTCTTTCTCCCAAGTGACCGCCTAATTCAGTTAGTAGTTAATGCCTTGGCTGAGGAAAACGGTGTAACATTACAATCTAATGTAAATTTGTAGTCTTACTACATGTATCTTATTTCGTCACATCGTTAAAGGTACACGCCCACTCAGCATGCTCAGTAGGCACACAATGTTCTTCATAGGAATTAAATAAGTGTATAGTTGTGTCACTATTCCACCAGTTCTAAAAATTACAAGTGCCCACTATCATTTAGTAATATTTATTTTACTGATAGTGACTCGCGGTGGTATCATGCTATTTTCATATGCAAATCAGGCATGATATTTTTTAATTATTTATACTAATTAAATGCGTCACCTGAATTTTTTTTATTTTCGACAGATTATAAAGTATGATCATTGCACATCAAGCACTTAATTACAGAGAATAAATAGTAATGTCCGTTAACATTTTTCCGGTTATTGCCCCTGATATCAATGTGGAAAATTACGTCCGATATAAAATGTATAATAATGCCAATTATACGTGGGGTAATGGTGAATGAATATATATGTTTCCATAAAATGACTCCGACGATGTCTCTGATATAAAGAACAGTTTGTACCTACTGAGTGGGCATGTACCTTTAACCCTTACAACACTACATATAAGACCTCTTTAGCAGTTTTGCAAACAGTGTAGATCCAGATGAGACGGCTCGTAACGAGCTGTCTCATCAGGATCTACACTTTTTGCAAGTAATTGTCATATTGTTTAAACAAACACCCCCTTCTTATAAATGGACTAGTCTGAAAATCAGTTTGTGACGATTGGATTTGTCCTGAAGTTGACATATCACGGTCCATTCCAGTTATTTAGGGCTGAAAGCGTTAAATAAAAAACTTGAGAAACGCGAACATGTCAACATGACCTAGAGCGTAACGATGGCGTGCCATCGCAATATACCCACGTTTTCCAAAAAAGGAGAAAATAAGTTTGCAAAGTCGAAAGTCGCAACGAAAACACGTCAATTTCATGGCGTCGCTTTTCGGATTTCACATTTCCACTCGATGAGAGTCGAAATTAAAAAATATAAATCGAGACAATCCGCCAATACAAACCAATGTATACTGAAATATACAGACCACCTCCTAATAGCAATCAGCTGGCTATAAAGGCCACACTTTTGTTGTCCCAATGGAACAATTACTATATAAATGACCCTGCGAATAAAGACCACCTGTGAACAAAGGCCAGATGGTTTTTTACTTCCCATGACTGGCCCTTATTCACAGATTTGACTGTACATGAGCTGGATATCACGGTAACTACATGGTATTTACATCGTGGGCCAAAGCATAATGCAAATGCATTATAGTTTGGCACGCATGATGAATATGCATTAGTGAATCAATACATACTTCACCACTGTTTGTCGTCTTGTGATAAACATTTTGTTGTATTATACTGTATGTTCAAGGGCCATTAGGCCTATTGCTGAATAAACGTTTTACATGTCAATTGGATTCAATGGCAACATAACATCCTGTGATGGATGTCCCCATAGCGAGGATACATAGAGGATATTCATATTTTTGCAACGAATATGACATATATGTTCATCGAGTGGTGTGAAATGTCCATATTTCACACCACAATATTTTTGCAACGAATATGACATATATGGTCATCGAGTGGTGTGAAATGTCCATATTTCACGAGTGCCGTTATGAATGTTCTATTTATTATATACCTCTCCATGGAAATTAATAGTTTTTTTTAGACTGTATACGGTAATGAATGTTTATTTGCAGTCCGGCTTTGCAGTCCGGCACTGCAGGTGCGCGTTATGAATATAGATAGCGGAAGTAGTCGTATTTTCACCGGAAGATGTTTATTTCATCGATGAGAACAGATGACTTTTATTTACATCGTATAACTATGTATTTCATGGGTAGATATATAATAACATGTATGTATTTAGGTATGAGACAAGGCACATGTTCACGTATATGGCTTTGAGTGATATCTCATGTATGATATCTCATGAAAACTATTTACAACATTTACGATTTTTTCCGTAAATGTTGTCGAATATTGACGAAATGATCAGTAGCGTCGAATGTTGACGAAATGATCAGTAGCCTATTTCGCCAAAATTGCAAAGTATACTTTTCTTGCTAAGTACACTTTGAAGGAGAAATTTTCAATTTAAGGATAAATTTATGAATTTTTGTTATACTGAAATTATTACATTATCACAGCCATTTTGTCTGTGATAATGTAATAAATTCAGTATCATTATTCTGCATACTTTTAATCATCAAATATATGCAGTCGTTAGTTCTATATGACATAATGCATTTCGGGAAAGATAAATGATTACTCCCTCAAAGTATACTTTGCTAGATAA
This sequence comes from Conchocele bisecta, assembly GCA_029237695.1. Classification (NCBI taxonomy): domain Eukaryota; kingdom Metazoa; phylum Mollusca; class Bivalvia; order Lucinida; family Thyasiridae; genus Conchocele; species Conchocele bisecta. The sequence continues at coordinate 48,075,194 of CM055279.1, read as the reverse complement.
GTATGTACTTTGCAATTTTGGTGAAATCGGCGGGAAAGACTTCCGCATGTGCTATGAAAATATAGTCAACGTTGGACGTCATTTTGAGAAAATCATGAAAAATCCCGTATGTTTGTAGGTACAAAATCACATATATCTCATCTCATATATGAGCACCCTACATGTCTGTGTGCTTTATAATCATGAACACACATTACCACAATAAATAAAATTGAAGAAAACACGTGGAAAATAAAGAAACAGCTTTCTTGGTGTTCGGCTTTAGAATGCTTCTACTGTAATCATTTGAATGTAGTTTTTACTTCAAATAGTATACATATATGCATCACATACATACAGTAAAACCTCTCTAAACCGGGCACCCTAGAAGCCTAGAGAGGTTTCACTGTAAATCAGGCATTTGATCATTCTGGGCCATAGTCGTGTGCTATGCTATGCGATCACGAAACAGACATTATCACCTGAGATAGACGGCCAAGCAACTCATCAAAATTAAGATCACATGTGTTTTCTTGGTGTCCGGTTTAATGAGGTTATCTTGCCTCTACATATGGGATATACTAAGACAATGATAGAGTGCGGAAGTTAACTCTTTCTCCCCTACGTAACTGGAATGGATTTTGATATGTTAATTTTGCCATCGTCACAACATTATTTTCAGACAAGCCCGATTATGAAAAGGGGGTGTTTTTGTTCTCAAAAATATGAAAATTACTTGCAAAAAGTGCAGATCCTGATGAGACGGCTCGTCACGAGCCGGCTCATCTGGATCTACACTGTTTGTCAATACCACTATACAGGCCTGTGGTGTTGAAAGGGTTAAACACGAATTCCGCCGAGGCGTTTGATTCTTCTCCTGCAAATGTTTTCATACACTGGACCACAATAGCCACGTGGTGGGCGCGTCGGAAAGCTGATCTAAGGGTCAAGACGTGTTATCCACATTGCTTTAGTTCACATTGCTTTAGTAAATGGGTACCGGCTAATTACCGGGAACCGCGATTGTATTTGAATTGTATGTACATGTATATATGAACTGTTTTGGGGGTAAAGAAATCCACACCAAATTTCATGGTTTATGGAGAACTCGGCAAATTTCCGCTTATTATTGACATTAAATGTAGAATTATTTCGTTTTGGGCAAAATTAGTTTCAGGGAAGCAGAGTAAATTATTGTTTCTTATGTATAAGTTATTATATACACAACATGAAGCAAATGTGACTCATTTCCGATGGATTCAGAATGTGAAATCTATTTTAACTGAAATTGGAGTTCCTGGCGTATGGCTTAGCCAGAACGATGTTAATGCTATCTGGCTGAGCCATTACGCCAGGACTCAGCTTCCGAACCAGTTTATTCAGTCATGGCTCACCAGCATCGATTCATCTTCACGTGGAATTACGTATAGAATCTTTAAAACAGAGTTTGGATTAGAAACATACATGTATTTAATTAATCTCACGGAAAGGTTAAGAAAAACATTGACCAGATTTCGAACTTGTAATCATAGACTGGCGGTCGAAACTGGTAGATGGACAGGTGTGCCGAGAGCAAGCAGGGTCTGCAACAAATGTGGCGCTGGTGCTCTCGGTGACGAGTTTCATTTCCTTTTCGAGTGCCGCTTCTATGATGAAGTTCGAAAACGGTATATCAAGCCATTTTATTTTAGAAGACCAAATATTTAAAAAATTCGCACAGCTATTTGAGAAAAAATCTGGAAAGCAATTAAGAAAGTTAGCTATTTTTATAAGAAATGCTTTATGGTTATAATGACTAGTGAGCTTATACATATGCATTTTGTATTTGTACCCATCGTTGTATTATGTAATCTATTGTATACCTCGTGTGTCACGTATGTGGCTTAGAGTGAATAAAATGTATGTATGTTATTATTATTATATTATTATAACTAAAATATAATCCACATCTAAGTCTGAACAGAGGTTTGAGATTAATGGAAGATAGCTATACTGCATGCTCGGCTGCGTGACAGTCCAAATACGTCGTAAGCTGATCATGGGATTCGAGTAATTAGTGAGAAATAAATTTGACTAATGAAATGAAATAGGAGCTGATGAGAAAAGGGTCTCAAGAGAAATGTCTAGACCTCTAAATTTAATACAAAGTTAATATGGAAATGCTTAATGAACACAGTTGCCGCATGTCAATGACGTATAGCAAACAATATGCGTTTAGCCACCACATATGCTAATCTTGCCATATACATGTGTTTATTACAAAATACAACTTGAATAATCTGTTTGATTGGTAGGTGCATATCCTGATCAGATTGTGCGGATGCGACTGTTTAATTACGAGTTTATATTGCCAATGGATGTTCAGAACGGTGACATCTTGGCAGGATTGACGCAGGCGGTGGTGTACGCGGCTTTTGTTCAGGGCCCGTGCTTAGTCAGGTGACTAGATTGGGCCAATGGAATCAAAACAAAAACCGTTGTGACGTCCATATGTTTGGTTGTGACTGTCGAAATGGGGCTAATATATATGGGCACAGGCTGAACTGGATCTACACTGGTCGCAAAACCCATAAGCCCCATTTGGCATCACTGGTCGCAAAACATTGTTCGCCCCATTTCTCCAGCCATGTTTATATGCCCACAGTTCATTTGCTGCATGAAGGGCATCACGCGGATACGGGGCATCGTGATCTGCCCCGCGCCCTGCTGCCCGGGCTATGAGGAAAGAGATATCTACGCCTCGAAGCTTGCCCGCATTACCTACTGTCAGAAACTACCGCGAAAAGTGGAGCTCATTACGGTATGTGGATACTCTCTAAATACGGACACCATATAGTCCGGTTTATCATATCATGTGACTGGAGAAATGGCGCTTGTGAGTTTTGCGGCCAGTGTAGATCCAGATCAGCCTGTGCATCCGCACAGTCTGATCAGGATCTGCAATGTCCACCATTCTATCATTGATTCACCAGTGATGCTTCTAACTATCAATATATAGATCGTTATTAGGCAACAGGGGTGTGCTGTTTGACCAGGAGTTACACTGGTCATTATTCCGATAATCCCCATTTCTCCAGTCACAGAATACTGCCAGAAACTACCGCGAAAAGTGGACATTGTTACGTTATGTGGATACTCTCTAAATGGACATCACGTGGTCTCAAAGTGTGTCCAGTTTAGAGAAGTTAGGCCCATAACTGATATAGCTGCATATATGTTGAAAATTCAACGAACACCTTGAGACGACCCCCAAAATCACTGCGGGGTATATTCGTTTCCTGCGGACCTATTCGCGCCTTAAGACCACGCGAATAGGTCCGCGGACCTATTGGTTCATGCGTACATATTCGCACCTTCCACCAGCTGCTGTAGACTTGGATACACTATACATATAGATGCCGCGTGGTCTCAAAGTGTGCCCGGTCTAGAGTAGTTAAAGGTACATGCCCACCCAGTAGGCACAACATGTTCTTTATAGGAATTAAATAAGTGTATAATTGTGTCACTATTCCACCAATTCTAAAAATTACGAGTAATCGCTATGCAGATATAATCATTTAGTAATAGTTATTTTACTGATAATGACTGGCGGTGGTATCAGGCTATTTTCATACATAAATGAGGCATGACATTTTTGGATTATTTATACTAATTAATGGCGTCACCTGAAAAAAAATAATATTTTCAACAGATTATAAAGTATGAGCATTGCACATCAAAAATAAATACAGAGTATAAATAGTAATTTCCGTTAACATCTTAAGGAAACACGGTTATCGCCCCTGATATATATCAGTGTGGAAATTTACGTCTGATATAAAATGTATAATAATGCCAATCAGTACGTGGTGGGGTAATGGTGAATGAATGTTTATTTTGTCAGAAAATGTTCCTATGATGTCTCTGATCTCAGAACATGTGCCTGCTGATTGGGTATGCACAGCCGAACCTCCCCGAACGGCCACCTCTCTACAACAACACCCTCTCTATAACAGCCGCTATTTTATATCCCAAGTGGATGATTTGATCTGTATCTAACCCTTAGACTGCTGAGCACGAACATTATCGTCTTCTGTTACTTTGCCTTCTTTCTCAATAAAAACATGTTTTGATAGCATTTTAGAATCATTTCCATTGGAAATGATTCTAAAATGTTGTCAAATCATGTTTTTGATGAGAATTATCGAAGAAAATAAATAAACAGCGGACAACAAAATATAATTCAGCATTAACCTCCCTACAACAGCCACCTCTCTACAACAGCCAGTTTTGCGTCTTCCCATGGGTGGCTGTTGTAGAGAGGTTGCACTGTACATTTAACGCTTAGAATGCTTGGGCTAGTTTCACTAAACTTTGTACAATAAAAAGGTTCGTTCGAACATTGTTTATGAATTTAATTCTCACGTTAGCGTGGTTCCTATCAGGCCCGTACGCAGGATTTTCTATTGGGGGGTGCGTCAGGGGGGTACGTCAAGGGCGAGCCCCATGTAGTGGCGCGAGTACGCTAGGGGAGTACCCCCTAGCGTACTCGCGCCACTACATGGGGCTCGCCCCTGGCGCACCCCCCTGAAATTTTTTAAACCTAGATGGCCTGAAATGCATTCTCCTGCATTTTATGTCATTTAAATTCGGATTTCAACGGTGGTAAATTGTGACATTGTCATGCAAATTACCTGTATATTAATGCATTTCAAGATTTGTTGAGATTACTGTTTGAAAAATAGCGGACCTCGGCGAATATAGGGGGGTGCGTACGCACCCGTCGCACCCCCCCCCCCCCCCCCCCCCCCCCCCCCCCCCCCCCCCCCACTCCCACCCCCCCCCCCCCCCCCCCCCCCCCCCCCTATTGCTACTATTTGTTTACTCAAGAAATTACAGGTAAACACATACATATACGCAGAGAAGTGCCTGCATCGGTTGTCAGTGACATGTTCGTGTTATTTTATATTTTGCACTTACGAATGTCTTAACCGTACGTGGCCCAGGAAACGAAATTTTGTCGTTTTCTCTCAATAAAAACAAAGTCTGACAGCACTTCAGAATAATTTACATTGAAACTTATTCTAAACTGCTGCCAAATCATGCTTTTTTGACAAATAGAAATTAAACAGTAAGCAGTAGACGACAAAATTAATTCAGCATTGAAATCAATGTGCATGATCACGTGGTTACCACACAAACAACAATGTCTGAAAGTGTTGAAAGCGCGCCCACTCCAAAGTAAATAGTATTTGATAGTTAATATACAACGGATTTTGTTGAAATATGGCGCAGAAAAACACGGGAATCGATCCTTCGCAAATACGACAGAAGACAAGACGCGTTTGATGCGCCATATTTCATTACACATACGTTACATAATAAGGACAATATAACAGAATACGTACTTTGAATCTGATGCGCTTCTAGACGTGTCAGTAATTGCTGGTGTTGTTGTAACCGCGTGATCATGCACCTTGGAAATGGTTAATGTAATTTATGTATAGCGAGTACGGTAGTTCATGATAGAAAAACAAAACACCGACATTAGAGAGTAGTCATAAATCCGAATTACAGCGGAGCATCTCTAACCTGGACACTATGTGACTCTCGCTGAGTACACAGGCATTCAGTGTGTTTCGGCGTGTTTCGACTTTCATCGGTATAACTCTATAGAGTTATACCGATGAAAGTCGAAACACGCCGAATGTATGCCGTATTGAGAGATCGCTATGGACATTTCGCTCCTTCGTCTGTTCGTCACTTTTCACTTGTGCCTTGAGCAATGGGATTTGGAGCAGTGTAGCTCCTGATCAAATAGCACACTCATGTATCATGATAACGGTATATAGTTCTTGTTAGAAGCATGCCGGATGTTTCATTGACAGAATGGCGGATGCACAGGCTGATCTGGATCTACACAGGTCGCAAAACCCATAAACCACATTTCTCCAATCACAGCCATATATTCAATTATTTCTTAAGACAACTTACAAAGACAGTCGTCTAAATTAAACGTGCTGATGTTGCGTTCGTGCCGGGATTAGACAGATCTCATGTTCAAGTAGTTTACAAATGTCACACCGTTGTTCATTTCAGATCGATGATGGCGAACAGAACGGTGCAGCATCGCAATATTACACAAAATACGATAGATCATCATGAAGACACATTACACGCTATTTACGAATCAACGACATCTTACCCGACGGAACTCAGTATCTACAAGGAGCATTTACCATAGTACTAAATTGTGAGCCGAAACGGTTAAAATACAACTTGCACAATGCCAATTCAATAACAGTATCATAGTTAAACGAGAATAAATACACATAGTATTTTTACGTGTTAACATGTGATTTGGATAACAAGCATTATCCCGTCAACACAGTGCGTATGTGTCGTGAAACCCGGTGCCGTGAAACAGTTTTGATATCCTGTCAATACCACATAATCACTGCGTATGAATATGTGCGGTGGCTGGGGATATTTTTTGGGCATCTCGCCTCTGCCGAGCACATCTCGTTTCCGTGCCGCGCCAGATATTTTTTCCCATTCACGGCACTAACCTACTATTCTCTATTTAGTATACGGACAGTATTTACTATCTATATACTCACTAATAGTGCAATAGCCAAACATATAAAGTGTCCAATGATGATGGATAGAATGACAATATTGACTACATGATAATTTCACATCGTACAATACAACTTATCCAATGACATGCGATTTACATTTATTGAGCATAGGCTGCATATGCAGCCTATGCTCAATAAATGTTAATCCAATAAATATAAGGACAACATTTTCTGGAGGATAAATTCACACCATGATCACACGTGGCGAACAACAACTTGTCCAAATGACAATCGATATAAGGAGACTATTCACTAAAGCACCGGTTTAGACCATGATCACACGTGGTAAACAACAACAATTTGTCAAAATGACAATCGATATAAGGAGACTATTCACTAAAGAGCACCAGTTTACACTATGATCACACGTGGTAAACAACAACTTGTCCAAATGACAATCGATATAAGGACACTATTCACTAAAGCACAGTTTAGACCATGATCACACGTGGCCAAACAAAAAAACAAAACTTGTCCAAATGACAATCGATATAAGGGGACACTATTCACTAAAGCACCAGCTTTACTTTACCATGATCACACGTGGCAAACAACAACTTGTCCAAATGATAATCGATATAAGGACACTATTCACTAAAGCACCAGTTTACAACCCATGATCCACACGTGGCAAACAACAACTTGTCCAAATGACACTCGATATAAGGGACACTATTCACTAAAGCACCGTTTACACCATGATCACATGTGGTAAACAACAACTTGTCCAAATGACAATCGATATAAGGAGACTATTCACTAAAGCACCAGTTTACACATGATCATAAGTGGTAAACAAAACAACTTGTCCAAATGACAATCGATATAAGGACACTATTCACTAAAGCACCAGTTTAGACCATGATCACACGTGGCAAACAACAACTTGTCCAAATGACAATCGATATAAGGACACTATTCACTAAAGCACCAGTTTACACCATGATCACACGTGGTAAACATCAACTTGTCCAAATGACAATCGATATAAGGAGACTATTCACTAAAGCACCAGTTTACACCATGATCACACGTGGTAAACAACAACTTGTCCAAATGACAATCGATATAAGGACACTATTCACTAAAGCACCAGTTTACACCATGATCACAAGTGGCAAACAACAACTTGTCCAAATGACAATCGATATAAGGACACTATTCACTAAAGCACCAGTTTACACCATGATCACACGTGGCAAACAACAACTTGTCCAAATGACAATCGATATAAGGACACTATTCACTAAAGCACCAGTTTACACCATGATCACACGTGGTAAACAACAACTTGTCCAAATGACAATCGATATAAGGACACTATTCACTAAAGCACCAGTTTACACCATGATCACACGTGGTAAACAACAACTTGTCCAAATGACAATCGATATAAGGACACTATTCATTAAAGCACCAGTTTACACCATGATCACACGTGGTAAACAACTTGTCCAAATAATATTC
>CM055279.1:48040835-48066628 GCA_029237695.1 Conchocele bisecta | reverse complement strand
GAATATTATTTGGACAAGTTGTTTACCACGTGTGATCATGGTGTAAACTGGTGCTTTAATGAATAGTGTCCTTATATCGATTGTCATTTGGACAAGTTGTTGTTTACCACGTGTGATCATGGTGTAAACTGGTGCTTTAGTGAATAGTGTCCTTATATCGATTGTCATTTGGACAAGTTGTTGTTTGCCACGTGTGATCATGGTGTAAACTGGTGCTTTAGTGAATAGTGTCCTTATATCGATTGTCATTTGGACAAGTTATTGTTTGCCACGTGTGATCATGGTGTAAACTGGTGCTTTAGTGAATAGTGTCCTTATATCGATTGTCATTTGGACAAGTTGTTGTTTGCCACTTGTGATCATGATGTAAACTGGTGCTTTAGTGAATAGTGTCCTTATATCGATTGTCATTTGGACAAGTTGTTGTTTACCACGTGTGATCATGGTGTAAACTGGTGCTTTAGTGAATAGTCTCCTTATATCGATTGTCATTTGGACAAGTTGTTGTTTACCACGTGTGATCATGGTGTAAACTGGTGCTTTAGTGAATAGTGTCCTTATATCGATTGTCATTTGGACAAGTTGTTGTTTACCACATGTGATCATGGTGTAAATTGGTGCTTTAGTGAATAGTCTCCTTATATCGATTGTCATTTGGACAAGTTGTTGTTTACCACGTGTGATCATGGTGTAAACTGGTGCTTTAGTGAATAGTGTCCTTATATCGATTGTCATTTGGACAAGTTGTTGCTTGCCACGTGTGATCATGGTCTAAACTGGTGCTTTAGTGAATAGTGTCCTTATATCGATTGTCATTTGGACAATTTGTTGTTTACCACGTGTGATCATGGTGTAAACTGGTGCTTTAGTGAATAGTCTCCTTATATCGATTGTCATTTTGACAAGTTGTTGTTGTTTACCACGTGTGATCATGGTCTAAACCGGTGCTTTAGTGAATAGTCTCCTTATATCGATTGTCATTTGGACAAGTTGTTGTTTACCACGTGTGATCATGGTGTAAACTGGTGCTTTAGTGAATAGTGTCCTTATATCGATTGCCATTTGGACAAGTTGTTGTTTGCCACGTGCGATCATGGTGTAAACTGGTGCTTTAGTGAATAGTGTCCTTATATCGATTGTCATTTGGACAAGTTGTTGTTTGCCACGTGTGATCATGGTGTAAACTGGTGATTTAGTGAATAGTGTCCTTATATCGATTGTCATTTGGACAAGTTGTTGTTTACCACATGTGATCATGGTGTAAACTGGTGCTTTAGTGAATAGTCTCCTTATATCGATTGTCATTTGGACAAGTTGTTGTTTACCACGTGTGATCATGGTGTAAACTGTGCTTTAGTGAATAGTGTCCTTATATCGATTGTCATTTGGACAAGTTGTTGTTTACCACGTGTGATCATGGTGTAAACTGGTGCTTTAGTGAATAGTGTCCTTATATCGATTGTCATTTGGACAAGTTGTTGTTTACCACGTGTGATCATGGTGTAAACTGGTGCTTTAGTGAATAGTGTCCTTATGTCGATTGTCATTTGAACAAGTTGTTGTTTGCCACTTGTGATCATGGTGTAAACTGGTGCTTTAGTGAATAGTGTCCTTATATCGATTGTCATTTGGACAAGTTGTTGTTTGCCACGTGTGATCATGGTGTAAACTGGTGTTTTAGTGAATAGTGTCCTTATATCGATTGTCATTTGGACAAGTTGTTGTTTACCACGTGTGATCATGGTGTAAACTGGTGCTTTAGTGAATAGTCTCCTTATATCGATTGTCATTTGGACAAGTTGTTGTTTACCACGTATGATCATGGTGTAAACTGGTAATTTAGTGAATAGTGTCCTTAGATCGATTGTCATTTGGTGCAACTTAATTGTCGTTTCCCTCGTGGGATCATAGTGTGAAAGTATCCCTATAGTAAATAACGTCCTTATATTGTGCGTCATTGGGCAAGTTGTATATTGCATTATCCCATAGTAAATATTGTCTTTATATTACTTGTCATTTGGACAAGTTGTATTTTACTATCCTATAGTAAATACTGTCTTTATATTACTTGTCATTGGGCAAGTTGTATTTTACTATCCTATAGTAAATACTGTCTTTATATTACTTGTCATTGGGCAAGTTGTATTTTACTATCCTATAGTAAATACTGTCTTTATATTACTTGTCATTGGGCAAGTTGTATTTTACTGTCCTATAGTAAATATTGTCTTTATATTACTTGTCATTGGACAAGTTGTATTTTACTATCCTATAGTAAATACTGTCTTTATATTACTTGTCATTGGGCAAGTTGTATTTAGCTATCCTATAGTAAATATTGTCCTCATATCGATCGTCATCGATCACGGTGTAAATTTATCCTCCAGAAAATGTTGTCCTTATATTTATTGGATTAACATTTATTGAGCATATGCAGCCTATGCTCAATAAATGTAAATCGCATGTCATTGGATAAGTTGTATTGTACGATGTGAAATTATCATGTAGTCAATATTGTCATTCTATCCATCATCATTGGACACTTTATATGTTTGGCTATTGCACTATTAGTGAGTATATAGATAGTAAATACTGTCAGTATACTAAATAGAGAATAGTAGGTTAGTGCCGTGAATGGGAAAAAATATCTGGCGCGGCACGGAAACGAGATGTGCTCGGCAGAGGCGAGATGCCCAAAAAATATCCCCAGCCACCGCACATATTCATACGCAGTGATTAGGTCGTATTGACAGGATATCAAAACTGTTTCACGGCACCGGGTTTCACGACACATACGCACTGTGTTGACGGGATAATGCTTGTTATCTAATCACATGTTAACACGTAAAAATACTATGTGTATTTATTCTCGTTTAACTATGATACTGTTATTGAATTGGCATTGGGCAAGTTGTATTTTAGCAGTTTCGGCTCACAATTTAGTACTATGGTAAATGCTCCTTGTAGATACTGAGTTCCGTCGGGTAAGATGTCGTTGATTCGTAAATAGCGTGTGATGTGTCTTCAAGATGATCTATCGTATTTTGTGTAATATTGCGATGCTGCACCGTTCTGTTCGCCATCATCGATCTGAAATGAACAACGGTGTGACATTTGTAAACTACTTGAACATGAGATCTGTCTAATCCCGGCACGAACGCAACATCAGCACGTTTAATTTAGACGACTGTCTTTGTAAGTTGTCTAAGAAATAATTGAATATATGGCTGTGATTGGCGAAATGTAGTTTATGGGTTTTGCGGCCTGTGTAGATCCAGATCAGCCTGTGCATCCGCCATTCTGTCAATGAAACATCCGGTATGCTTCTAACAAGAAATATAGACCGTTATCATGATACATGAGTGTGCTATTTGACCAGGAGCTACACTGATCCAAATCCCATTGCTCAAGGCACAAGTGAAAAGTGACGAACAGACGAAGGAGCGAAATGTCCATAGCAGTCTCTCAATACGGCATACATTCGGCGTGTTTCAACTTTCATCAGTATAACTCTATAGAGTTATACCGATGAAAGCCGAAACACACCGAATGCCTGTGTACTCAGCGAGAGCCACATAGTGTCCAGGTTAGTAATTCGGATTTATGACTACTCTCTAATGTCGGTGTTTTGTTTTTCTATCATGAACTACCGTACTCGCTATACATAAATTACATTAACCATTTCCAAGGTGCATGATCACGCGGTTACAACAACATCAGCAATTACTGACACGTCTAGAAGCGCATCAGATTCAAAGTACGTATTCTGTTATATTGTCCTTATTATGTAACGTATGTGTAATGAAATATGGCGCATCAAACGCGTCTTGTCTTCTGTCGTATTTGCGAAGAATCGATTTCCGTGTTTTTCTGCGCCATATTTCAACAAAATCCGTTGTATATTAACTATCAAATACTATTTACTTTGGAGTGGGCGCGCTTTCAACACTTTCAGACATTGTTGTTTGTGTGGTAACCACGTGATCATGCACATTGATTTCAATGCTGAATTAATTTTGTCGTCTACTGCTTACTGTTTAATTTCTATTTGTCAAAAAAGCATGATTTGGCAGCAGTTTAGAATAAGTTTCAATGTAAATTATTCTGAAGTGCTGTCAGACTTTGTTTTTATTGAGAGAAAACGACAAAGTTGAAACAACAGGAGACGACAATTTTCGTTTCCTGGGCCACGTACGGTTAAGACATTCGTAAGTGCAAAATATAAAATAACACGAACATGCCACTGACAACCGATGCAGGCACTACTCTGCGTATATGTATGTGTTTACCTGTAATTTCTTGAGTAAACAAATAGTAGCAATAGGGGGGAGGGGGGAGGGGGGGGGTGCGACGGGTGCGTACGCACCCCCCTATATTCGCCGAGGTCCGCTATATTTCAAACAGTAATCTCAACAAATCTTGAAATGCATTAATATACAGGTAATTCGCATGACAATGTCACAATTTACCACCGTTGAAATCCGAATTTAAATGACATAAAATGCAGGACAATGCATTTCAGGCCATCTAGGTTTAAAAAAATTCAGGGGGGTGCGCCAGGGGCGAGCCCCATGTAGTGGCGCGAGTACGCTAGGGGGTACTCCCCTAGCGTACTCGCGCCACTACATGGGGCTCGCCCTTGACGTACCCCCCTGACGCACCCCCCAATAGAAAATCCTGCGTACGGGCCTGATAGGAACCACGCTAACGTGAGAATTAAATTCATAAACAATGTTCGAACGAACCTTTTTATTGTACAAAGTTTAGTGAAACTAGCCCAAGCATTCTAAGCGTTAAATGTACAGTGCAACCTCTCTACAACAGCCACCCATGGGAAGACGCAAAACTGGCTGTTGTAGAGAGGTGGCTGTTGTAGAGAGGTGGCTGTTGTAGGGAGGTTAATGCTGAATTATATTTTGTTGTCCGCTGTTTATTTATTTTCTTCGATAATTCTCATCAAAAACATAATTTGACAACATTTTAGAATCATTTCCAATGGAAATGATTCTTAAATGCTATCAAAACATGTTTTTATTGAGAAAGAAGGCAAAGTAACAGAAGACGATAATGTTCGTGCTCAGCAGTCTAAGGGTTAGATACAGATCAAATCATCCACTTGGGATATAAAATAGCGGCTGTTATAGAGAGGGTGTTGTTGTAGAGAGGTGGCCGTTCGGGGAGGTTCGGCTGTGCATACCCAATCAGCAGGCACATGTTCTGAGATCAGAGACATCATAGGAACATTTTCTGACAAAATAAACATTCATTCACCATTACCCCACCACGTACTGATTGGCATTATTATACGTTTTATATCAGACTAAATTTCCACACTGATATATATCAGGGGCGATAACCGTGTTTCCTTAAGATGTTAACGGACCATTACTAGTTTATCCCTCTGATATTTATTTTTTGATGTGCAATGCTCATACTTTATAATCTGTTGAAAATATTTTTTTTTTCAGGTGGACGCCATTAATTAGTATAAATAATCCAAAAATGTCATGCCTCATTTATGTATGAAAATAGCCTGATACCACCGCCAGTCATTATCAGTAAAATAACTATTACTAAATGATTATATCTGCATAGCGGTTACTCGTAATTTTTAGAATTGGTGGAATAGTGACACAATTATACACTTATTTAATTCCTATAAAGAACATGTTGTGCCTACTGGGTGGGCATGTACCTTTAACTACTCTAGACCGGGCGCACTTTGAGACCACGCGGCATCTATATGTATAGTGTATCCAAGTCTACAGCAGCTGGTGGAAGGTGCGAATATGTACGCATGAACCAATAGGTCCGCGGACCTATTCGCGTGGTCCTTAAGGCGCGAATAGGTCCGCAGGAAACGAATATACCCGCAGTGATTTTGAGGGTCGTCTCAAGGTGTTCGTTGAATTTTCAACATATATGCAGCTATATCAGTTATGGGCCTAACTACTCTAAACTGGACACACTTTGAGACCACGTGATGTCCACCATTTAGAGAGTATCCACATAACGTAACAATGTCCACTTTTCGCGGTAGTTTCTGGCAGTATTCTGTGACTGGAGAAATGGGGATTATCGGAATAATGACCAGTGTAACTCCTGGTCAAACAGCACACCCCTGTTGCCTAATAACGATCTATATATTGATAGTTAGAAGCATCACTGGTGAATCAATGATAGAATGGCGGACATTGCAGATCCTGATCAGACTGTGCGGATGCACAGGCTGATCTGGATCTACACTGGCCGCAAAACTCACAAGCGCCATTTCTCCAGTCACATGATATGATAAACCGGACTATATGGTGTCCGTATTTAGAGAGTATCCACATACCGTAATGAGCTCCACTTTTCGCGGTAGTTTCTGACAGTAGGTAATGCGGGCAAGCTTCGAGGCGTAGATATCTCTTTCCTCATAGCCCGGGCAGCAGGGCGCGGGGCAGATCACGATGCCCCGTATCCGCGTGATGCCCTTCATGCAGCAAATGAACTGTGGGCATATAAACATGGCTGGAGAAATGGGGCGAACAATGTTTTGCGACCAGTGATGCCAAATGGGGCTTATGGGTTTTGCGACCAGTGTAGATCCAGTTCAGCCTGTGCCCATATATATTAGCCCCATTTCGACAGTCACAACCAAACATATGGACGTCACAACGGTTTTGTTTTGATTCCATTGGCCCAATCTAGTCACCTGACTAAGCACGGGCCCTGAACAAAAAGCGCGTACACCACCGCCTGCGTCAATCCTGCCAAGATGTCACCGTCTGAACATCCATTGGCAATATAAACTCGTAATTAAGCAGTCGCATCCGCACAATCTGATCAGGATATGCACCTACCAATCAAACAGATTATTCAAGTTGTATTTTGTAATAAACACATGTATATGGCAAGATTAGCATATGTGGTGGCTAAACGCATATTGTTTGCTATACGTCATTGACATGCGGCAACTGTGTTCATTAAGCATTTCCATATTAACTTTGTATTAAATTTAGAGGTCTAGACATTTCTCTTGAGACCCTTTTCTCATCAGGCTCCTATTTCATTTCATTAGTCAAATTTATTTCTCACTAATTACTCGAATTCCATGATCAGCTTACGACGTATTTGGACTGTCACGCAGCCGAGCATGCAGTATAGCTATCTTCCATTAATCTCAAACCTCTGTTCGGGACTTAGAGATGTGGATTATATTTTAGTTATAATAATAATAATAATAATAACATACATACATTTTATTCACTCTAAGCCACATACGTGACACACGAGGTATACAATAGATTACATAATACAACGATGGGTACAAATACAAAATGCATATGTATAAGCTCATTAGTCATTATAACCATAAAGCATTTCTTATAAAAATAGCTAAATTTCTTAATTGCTTTCCAGATTTTTTCTCAAATAGCTGTGCGAATTTTTAAATATTTGGTCTTCTAAAATAAAATGGCTTGATATACCGTTTTCGAACTTCATCATAGAAGCGGCACTCGAAAAGGAAATGAAACTCCTCACCGAGAGCACATTTGTTGCAGACCCTGCTTGCTCTCGGCACACCTGTCCATCTACCAGTTTCGACCGCCAGTCTATGATTACAAGTTCGAAATCTGGTCAATGTTTTTCTTAACCTTTCCGTGAGATTAATTAAATACATGTATGTTTCTAATCCAAACTCTGTTTTAAAGATTCTATACGTAATTCCACGTGAAGATGAATCGATGCTGGTGAGCCATGACTGAATAAACTGGTTCGGAAGCTGAGTCCTGGCGTAATGGCTCAGCCAGATAGCATTAACATCGTTCTGGCTAAGCCATACGCCAGGAACTCCAATTTCAGTTAAAATAGATTTCACATTCTGAATCCATCGGAAATGAGTCACATTTGCTTCATGTTGTGTATATAATAACTTATACATAAGAAACAATAATTTACTCTGCTTCCCTGAAACTAATTTTGCCCAAAACGAAATAATTCTACATTTAATGTCAATAATAAGCGGAAATTTGCCGAGTTCTCCATAAACCATGAAATTTGGTGTGGATTTCTTTACCCCCAAAACAGTTCATATATACATGTACATACAATTCAAATACAATCGCGGTTCCCGGTAATTAGCCGGTACCCATTTACAGCTGTATGAACTAAAGCAATGTGGATAACACGTCTTGCTCAAGTACACAACGCACGCCTCCTGTGGGGCTCGAACCCACGACCCTTAGATCAGCTTTCCGACGCGCCCACCACGTGGCTATTGTGGTCCAGTGTATGAAAACATTTGCAGGAGAAGAATCAAACGCCTCGGCGGAATTCGTGTTTAACCCTTTCAACACCACAGGCCTGTATAGTGGTATTGACAAACAGTGTAGATCCAGATGAGCCGGCTCGTGACGAGCCGTCTCATCAGGATCTGCACTTTTTGCAAGTAATTTTCATATTTTTTCTTGATTTTTGAACAAAAACACCCCATTTTCATAATCGGGTTTGTCTGAAAATAATGTTGTGACGATGGCAAAATTAACATATCAAAATCCATTCCAGTTACGTAGGGGAGAAAGAGTTAACTTCCGCACTCTATCATTGTCTTAGTATATCCCATATGTAGAGGCAAGATAACCTCATTAAACCGGACACCAAGAAAACACATGTGATCTTAATTTTGATGAGTTGCTTGGCCGTCTATCTCAGGTGATAATGTCTGTTTCGTGATCGCATAGCATAGCACACGACTATGGCCCAGAATGATCAAATGCCTGATTTACAGTGAAACCTCTCTAGGCTTCTAGGGTGCCCGGTTTAGAGAGGTTTTACTGTATGTATAGTGATGCATATATGTATACTATTTGAAGTAAAAACTACATTCAAATGATTACAGTAGAAGCATTCTAAAGCCGAACACCAAGAAAGCTGTTTCTTTATTTTCCACGTGTTTTCTTCAATTTTATTTATTGTGGTAATGTGTGTTCATGATTATAAAGCACACAGACATGTAGGGTGCTCATATATGAGATGAGATATATGTGATTTTGTATCTACAGAGATGCGGGATTTTTCATGATTTTCTCAAAATGACGTCCAACGTTGACTATATTTTCATAGCACATGCGGAAGTCTTTCCCGCCGATTTCACCAATATTGCAAAGTACATACTTATCTAGCAAATTATTCTTTGCGGGAGTAATCATTTATCTGTCCCGAAATGCATTATGTCATATAGAACTAACGACTGCATATAGTTGATGATTAAAAGTATGCAGAATAATTATACTGAATTTATTATGATAATGTAATAAATTCAGTATAACAAAAATTAATAAATTTATCCTTAAATTGAAAATTTCTCCTTCAAAGTGTACTTAGCAAGAAAAGTATGCTTTGAAATTTTGGTGAAATAGGCTACTGATCATTTCGTCAACATTCGACGCTACTGATCATTTCGTCAACATTCGACAACATTTACGGAAAAATCGTAAATGTTGTAAATAGTTTTCATGAGATATCATACATGTTGTTATGTTCAAAGCCATATACGTGAACATGTGCCTTGTCTCATACCTGAATACATACATTTTATTATATATCTACCCATGAAATACATAGTTATACGATGTAAATAAAAGTCATATGTTCTCATCGATGAAATAAAATACGACTACTTCCGCTATCTATATTCATAACGCGCACCTGCAGTGCCGGACTGCAAAGCCGGACTGCAAATACACATTCATTACCATATACAGTCTAAACAAACTGTTAATTTCCATGGAACGGTATATAATAAAGAGAACATTCATATTTTTGCAACGAATATTACTTATATGTTCATCGAGTGGTGTGAAATGTCCATATTTCACGAGTGCCTTTTAAAACTCGTGGTGTGAAATATGGACATTTCACACCACTCGATGAACATATATGTCATATTCGTTGCAAAAATCTGAATATCCTCTATGTATCCTCGCTATGGGGACATCCATCACAGGATGTTATGTTGCCATTGAATCCAATTGACATGTAAAATGTTTATTGAGCAATATGCCTAATGGCCCTTGAACATACAATATAATACAACAAAATGTTTATCACAAGACGACAAACAGTGGTGAAGTATGTATTGATTCACTAATGCATATTCATCATGCGTGCCACACTATAATGCATTTGCATTATACTTTGGTCCACGATGTAAATACCATGTAGTTACCGTGATATCCAGCTCATGTACAGTCAAATCTGTGAATAAGGGCCAGTCATGGGAAGTAAAAAACCATCTGGCCTTTGTTCACAGGTGGTCTTTAGTCGCAGGGTCATTTATATAGTAAGTGTGCCATTGGGACAACAAAAGTGTGGCCTTTATAGCCAGCTGATTGCTATACGGAGATGGCCTGTATATTTAAGTATACATTGGTTTGTATTGGCGGATTGTCTCCATCTATATTTTTGAGTTTCGACTCTCATCGAGTGGAAATGTGAAATCCGAAAAGCGACGCCATGAAATTGACGTGTTTTCGTTGTGACTTTCGACTTTGCAAAACTATTTTCTCCTTTTTTGGAAAACGTGGGTATATTGCGATGGCACGCCATCGTTTCGCTCTAGGTCATGTTGACATGTTCGCGTTTCTCAAATTTTTTATTTAACGCTTTCAGCCCTAAATAACTGGAATGGACCGTGATATGTTAACTTCAGGACCAATCCAATCGTCACAAACGGATTTTCAGACTAGTCCATTTATAAGAAGGGGGTGTTGTTGTTTTTTTTAAACAATATGAAAATTACTTGCAAAATGTGTAGATCCAGATGAGACGGCTTGTTACGAGCCGGCTCATCTGGATCTACACTGTTTGCAAAACTGCTAAAGAGGTCTTAAATGTAGTGTTGAAATGGTTAAAGGTACATGCCCACTCAGTAGGCACAAACTGTTCTTTGTATCACAGACATCATCGGAGACATTTTCTGGCAAAATAGACATTCATTCACCATTACCCCACGTATTGATTGGCATTATTATACATTTTATATCAGACGTAAATTTCCACACTGATATCAGGGGCAATAACAGTGTTTCGTTAAAATGTCAACGGACATTACTATTTATTCGCTGTAATTATGTGTTTGATGTGCAATGATCATACTTTATAATCTGTTGAAAATATTATTTTTTTCAGGTGACGCATTAATTAGTATAAATAATTAAAAAATATCATGCCTCATTTGCATATGAAAATATCCTGATACCACCGCGCGTCACTATCAGTAAAATCAATATTACTAAATGATTATACATGTATCTGTATAGTGGGCACTCGCAATTTTTAGAACTGGTGGAATAGCGACACAACTATACACTTATTTAATTCCTATGAAGAACATTGTGTGCCTACTGAGCATGCTGAGTGGGCGTGTACCTTTAACCATGTGACGAAATAAGATACATGTAGTAAGACTACAAATTTACATTAGATTGTAATGTTACACCGTTTTCCTCAGCCAAGGCATTAACTACTAACTGAATTAGGCGGTCACTTGGGAGAAAGAAGACCGAAATGGATACTCTGGTAACGAGAAGTCCACTGCTTGTCCAATAATTAAGTGTCCCTACAGTGTAGACCCTGGTATGCAAAGAGAAAATATATACAAGCAGAATCTATCTACTGTTTGTTTCACGAAACCTGCCCATATTTTACGGCCATATAATCAATGCAAAAACAGTATTTTTGTTCGATGATATTAAATTTTATCAAAATTTAAGAATGAGCCTTCTTTTTATTTCGTGAAATTTGGTCAAAATTTGTATTTGCCTATGAGAATTTAACATGGGGGAAGGAGGTAGAGGAGCTGTGAGAGGGG
This sequence comes from Conchocele bisecta, assembly GCA_029237695.1. Classification (NCBI taxonomy): domain Eukaryota; kingdom Metazoa; phylum Mollusca; class Bivalvia; order Lucinida; family Thyasiridae; genus Conchocele; species Conchocele bisecta. The sequence goes on along the minus strand of CM055279.1, from coordinate 48,054,771 downwards.
TAAAAAAACGAAAAAAAAATGGAAATTGACTCCGAAACCTGGCTAGATAGCTTGGAAATGATCTAACTAAGGGGGAAAAATGTGAAAATCGGTCCACTATTTCTTAAATTAGAAGAAAATCCCCATATTAAATCCACAGGTGATTCTAGCCTGTCTTGGATGGTCAATTATTGTTTGTATATACATGAAACACCTTTCTAAACAATGTACAAAACAATTCAAATGCGCCCGGATGTAATACTAATAGTACTTCGAAAGGTATAAAACTCCCATTCGCCACCATTGAAACAATTATTTCTCTCAATTTAACAATTCGTTCCCACGAAATAACAATTCGTCGGAACGAATTACTATATCGTGGGAACGAATTGTGAATTCGAGGGAACGTATTGTTAAATTGAGGGAACGAAATGTCATTTCGTGGGAACAAATTGTTAAATTGATGGAACGAATTGTCATTTCGTGGGAACGAATTGTTAAGTCGAGGGAGGGAATTGTTAATTCGTCTGAACGAATTGTTATATCGTGGGAACGAATTGTTATATCGTGGGAACGAATTGTTATATCGTGGGAAAGAATTGTTAATTCGAGTGAACGAATTGTTATATCGAAGGAACGAATTGTCATTTCGTGGGAACGAATTATCATTTCGTGGGAACGAATTGTTAATTCAAGGGAAGGAATCGTTAATTCGTGGGAACGAATTATTATATCGAGGGACCGAATTGTTAAAAGAGGGAGTGAATTGTTATTTCGTGGGAACGAATTTATAAAAAATCCATGTCCCCAGCGGGGCTCCGTAGAATCGCCCTGCAAACAGAATTTGTCCATTAAAAATCAAATTTCCTGTGTATTTGCTTGAATGATCTCATCACTTTGTTATCCAATTATGTCCAGTTTCGAGGTTCGACTGCAATCCATGTGCATCGGCACTCCGTGATATGAGTGTATCCTTTGCAATCACGAACCGATATTACCATAAGGGAAGCCCATAAAAATGAAACCAACATGAAGTTTCTTGATGTCCTGTTTAGAGAGTTTCGACGGTATTTAAAGTGTATGATCACGTGGTACTAACAACAACAACAACAAGTACCGATTCAAAATATGGCGCATCAAACGCGTCTTGTTAAGCTGCATTTGGTGGTCTCTGTATTGTCGCCCAAACTTCTGTAAATTTTTTGCGAAGAATCGATTCCCGTGTCTGAGGTGCGAAGAATCGATTTCCGTGTCTCCGACACGGGAATCGATTCTTCGCAAACACGACATAATTCTGTGGCAAACTCCCTGGACCACCAAAATGCAGCTCATGAAGACGCGTTTGCTGCGCCATATTTCATAAAAATCCGTTGCATATTAAGGAAAATATCAAATAATACTTACTTTGGAGTGGGCGACGTTGTTGTTGTTGTAACCACGTGATCATGCACCTTGACAATGTTCTTTATAGGAACTAAATAAGGGTATAATTGTGTCACTGTTCCACCAGTTTTAAACATTACCCGTGACCCCTATGCAGATAGGATGCTTTATTAATCTTTAAAGTACTGATAGAAACGCGCGGTTGTAACGGCTATTTTGATATGTAAATGAGGCAGGACATTTTAAGATTATTTATATCAATTAAATGCGTAAATGAATAAATATCTTTTATCGAATATTATAAAGTACGATCATTACACATCAAAAAATAAAAATCGGGAACAAATAGTTGTTTCTGTTAACCTTTTAAGGAAACACGGTTATTGCCCTTGGTATCAAAAGTGAAATTCGCGTTTGATATTAAAACAAAACAACAACAACATAATACTGTTAAGTTAAAACGTCTGTGTAAATGAATGGTTATTTTACAATAAAAATGTCATATTTAAAGAATTGACGAACACGATATGTCTCCCAATAGTACAACATGGGACGTGGGATTCCAGGTTTAAGACTAAACCGATTAATTTTCTTACTTAATTTGATTAACGTATTTTCGTCTTTTAATTATTCTTTTAGAAACCAGAAACCGCTGGCACCAACATCTGCACGTACACCACATGGTGTCTAATGAAATGTGGCTGTGACTGGAGAAATGGGGCTTATGAACAGTGTAGCTCCTGATTAAATAGAACACTCCTGCAGCTTGATAACCATATATATAATACTTGCTAGAAAACATGACGGCGTTTTCGTAAATGGTATGGTAGGAGTGCAGATCCTGATCAGACTGTGCGGATGCACAGGCTGATCTGGATTTGCACTGGTCGCAACAACCTATAAGCCCCATTTCTCCAGTTACATCCACAAATAGGTCCGCCTGCTAAGAAAAAGTACACAATGGTATTTGCAATAATTGTAAATCCAGATTAATTGCATATTCACTTGATTATGTTCGTTGTTAACGCCTATACGTTACGGGGAGAATATTTCTGCCTCAAATGCAAACTAAATTACATATTGAAATGAATTTCCTCGCAAAATACGCAGTAATTGCATTCTCTCTAATGAAATCAACGTATAGCCAAATCCAGACATACTGAAATGGACGTACATGCTATTTTTGGAATTTCAATAACTTCAAACGGGACGCCGTTCGCGAAAATGGACCTTACGTTTTCGACCAGCATAGTTCCAGATCTGGATACAAAATGTTTGCGCCACGTCACGCCACGACAAAATCGGGCTTATTTCAGGGTTTGTTTTGCACCAGTGAATTGTCTTTAACATGTAGATCAGCTGTCCATGTTGACAGTAGCCATGTATTTTGTACCTAAGAATATTTGCGATACTTCATGAAAAAAAATATTTATAAGACATTTTCCGTAAATGACGTCAAACGTTGACGAAATCTTACAGAAAATATCACAGTTTTTGTGAATATTTGTTCATGAAAAATCGCACATGTTCTTAGGTACAAAAATAAGCACATGGCTTATCACATATGGAGATAGTAATAGCAACAATAATTTATAAGTACGCATAAAACCAGACTCCCGTGATTACGTACCTGGTCGTCCGACGTAACGAGCAGAGCAGTTGTCATGGCAACTAGAAAGCCGAAAACGCATCGCGACGTTTGATTTGATATGCCCATTTCTGAAAGACGAAAGCGAGACACGTGTTGCTATAAAGGATTACGAAGTATGTCTGGAAGCGTCCTGGTGTCAATGTTATACTATTTGTATCTCCTAATTAGGAGATACTAACTACTAATTAGGAGATAGTACGTCCTAATTAGGAGATATTAAGTCCTAATTAGGATATGTATCTCCTAATTAGGAGATACTAATTCCTAATTTGGAGATATTATCTCCTAATTAGGAGCTAACCAGTAGATACTATCTCCTAATTATGAGGTAATAAGTCCTAATTAGCAGCTATATCTTACTAATTTTGACTTATTATCTCATAATTAGGAGATAGTAATCCTAATTAGGAGATAATAAGTCCTATTTAGATATTATCTCCTAATTAGGACTTACTATTAGGAGATAACAATATATTATAGCATTGGCACCAGGACGCTTCCATAGGTAGGCTATTCTTCATGATAAAACAAAATTGATGGATTTACATTTATTGAGCATAGGCTGCATATGCAGCCTATGCTCAATAAATGTAAATCCAGCAATACTGTGTCCGTGACTGAAGACATTTGTCATATGGGAGTTGCGACCAGTGTAGCTCCTGCTCAAAGAGCACACTCACGTAACCTAATTATGATCTATATTGCTTGTTTGAAGCATGACTGCTGGTTCATTGATGGAATGGCGAACGGTGCAAATACGGTGTCTGACGATCTATTGGTTGAATGGCATCATATGACGTACCGAGTGACGTCAATGTAATAGCGTAACGTGTTCTTGTCAACGAAAAGCATTACACATATTATTTGTCCATCCTGTTGTAGCATGAGGTAGCTTCATAAATAGAATACCATGCACAGATATGTTGATATCAAGTTTATCACGCTGATAAACTTGATATCAAAAGACACTACTAGCCTGGATTTTCTCTGTATATGTCGTATGATCCGGACCAACACTGACCGACCACATACAACGACATATGAGGCACGTCATGTGATTTTGTACCAACTACATGAGCGATTTGTTTCATGAAATAAACAGAAACTGTCATATGTTGTGTAAATGACGTCGAAATATGACGATATATCCATAGTAAATGCGGAAGAGAATTTCGTCACCCTTCGACGCCATTTATGGGAATAACGTAAATGTAAGATATCGCATATGTTCTTAGGTACAAAATCACATGGCCTCTCTCATGTATGAAAAATTCACATACCTGGATAATTTCGTCACCTTTCCACGTCATTTACGGAAAATAAGGTAAATTTTGTAAATATTTTTCATAAGATATAGCACATGTTCTTAGGTACAAAATCACATGGCCTCTATCGTGTATGAAAACTTCATATACCTGGATGATTTCGTCACCTTTCGACGTCATTTACGGAAAATACGTAAGTAATTTTGTAAATATTTTTGATAAGATATCCCACATGTTCTTAGGTACAAAATCACATGGCTTCTATCGTGTATGAAAACTTCACATACCTGGATAATTCGAAACTACGGAGCCCCGCAGGGGACATGGATTTTTTTTTATTAAATCGTTCCCACGAAATAACAATTTCGTTCCCTCAATTTAACAAATCGTTCCTTCGAATTAACATTCCGCAATTCGTTCCCACGAATTAACAATTCGTTCCCGTGGGAACGAATTGTTATTTCGTGGGAACGAATTGCTAAATTGAGGAAACGAATTGTTAATTCGTGGGAACGAATTGTTAAATTGAGGGAACGAATTGTTATTTCGTGGGAACGACTTAATAAAAAAAAGAATTCTGCGACCCCTGCAGGGCTCCGTAAGAAGCACACAGAAGGCGGAGACGTTTTGTTTGCACTCATTTAAATTGGATATTGATTTCAATTTATTTTTTAAAAACAATGTGAAATGATACGGCGGCCAAACTATAACTAAATTAACGACATATTTTACTTGTTAGCAATATTTTAGTGAAAATACTTTCAATGATTATGTATAATTCAACTAGCGAAACATTTCTGTAGCCGATTTCACCAATATTGCAAAGTATACTTTCCTAGCAAAGTATACTTTGAGGGAGAAATTTTCAATTTTACGATCAATTTATAAATTGTTATTATACTGAATTTATTACATTATCACAGCCAATTTGGCTGTGATAATGTAATAAATTCAGTATAATCTGCATAGTTTTAATCACAAATATATGCAAATCGTTAGTTCTGCATGAAATAATGTATCTCGGAAAAATCAATCAATGATTGCTCCCTCAAAGTATACTTTGCTAGGAAAGTATACTTTGCAATTTTGATGAAATCGGCTACTGGAATAAAAGCTTTATAGAAATGAAAAATAAGATTCCGCAAATGTGTCGAAAGAAATCTACAAATTATATTTTAACCGTATTATTGATATTGCGAAAATTGTACGTACATATATTAATTCAAATCAAGCATGTGGGTTTTTAGTTCATTTCATACAACAATTAAAAACAAATCCACAGTTTGATTACAAGTTTAAATACTTACATACGACAATTAAAATTAAAATTTTTCCCCGCCCTCCAGTTGTTATAAATCACGTCTTTACTAGTTCCCTGTCGTGCGAGATCTGGCGAACGAGATCTGGCGATATAGAACCGACATCACCAATAATCGGTGAGTAATGTACGCGACGCGCACCTTCTAAGTCTGTCAATTTTGATACAATACAATGCAGATACATCACAGTATATGCGTACTAGCTTCTACGTATGACGCTACACTATATGTAAATATTGTAGTCGTACCTTTTCTCGAAATAATCCCGAAACAGACATGTACGTTTTCTCGAAATAACCCCGAAACAAACATGTACGTGTTCACGAAATAACTCCGAAACGGACATGTACGTATTCACGAAATAACCCCGAAACGGACATGTACATTTTCTCGAAATAACTCCGAAACGGACATGTACATTTTCTCGAAATAACTCCGAAACAAACATGTACGTGTTCACGAAATAACCCCGAAACGGACATGTACATTTTCTCGAAATAACTCCGAAACAAACATGTACGTGTTCACGAAATAACTCCGAAACAAACATGTACGTATTCACGAAATAACCCCGAAACGGACATGTACATTTTCTCGAAATAACTCCGAAACGGACATGTACATTTTCTCGAAATAACTCCGAAACAAACATGTACGTGTTCACGAAATAACCCCGAAACGGACATGTACATTTTCTCGAAATAACTCCGAAACAAACATGTACGTGTTCACGAAATAACTCCGAAACAAACATGTACGTGTTCACGAAATAACTCCGAAACGGACATGTACGTATTCACGACATAACCCCGAAACGGACATGTACGTATTCACGAAATAACCCCGAAACGGACATGTACATTTTCTCGAAATAACTCCGAAACGGACATGTAAGTCTTCACAAAATAACCCCGAAACGAACATGTAAGTTTTCGCAAACTAACCCCGAAACGGACATGTACGTTTTCACGAAATAGCCCCGAAAAGGACATGTATGTTTTCACGAAATAACCCCGAAACGGACATGTACGTTTTACGAAATAACCCCGAAATTAACATGTATGTTTTCACTAAATAACACAGAAACGGACATGTACATGTTCTCCAAATAACTCCAAAACGGAAATGTACGTTTCCACAAAATAACTCCGAAACGGGCATGTACGTTTTCTCGAAATAACCATAAAAAACGGACTTGTATGTTTTCACTAAATAACCCAGAAACGGATATGTACGTTTTCTCGAAATAACCTCACAACAGACATGTAGCTTTTCTCGAGATAACCCCGAAACGGACATATACGTTTTTCTCGAAATAAGTCCGGAAAGGACATGTACGTTTTTTCTCGAAAATAACTGCAAAACGGACATGTACGTTTTCCCGAAATAGCCCCGAAACGGACATGTAAGTTTTCACTAAATAACAACGCAACGACCATAACAGCCATGAGGACGACGTCATCGGAAGACGATATCATAATACTTCTCGGTATATCTGCGTTTTATCGCTTCAAAAACTTCTCTCCAGTTGCTGCTGCGATATAAAGTGTGTGGGTGTGACTAGAGAACTGAGGCTTACGGGTTGTGTGCACATAGTAGCTCCAGATTAGACTGTACATCTGTACAGTCTGATCAGGACCTGTCTTGATCGCCAGTCCATCAATGAAATGCTTATAACAAGCAATATATATCGTTATCAGGTTACACAGGAGTGTGGTATTCGATTAGGACATGCACTGGTCACAAATCCCATAAGCCAAATTTCCCCAGTCATTTCCAGGTTTCGAAACATTTATGTTGAGATACATACGGGTCTAAACAGCATGTGCGCTTGACATACAATAATCACCGTACCATACATCACGGCAAATGACTTCAATTGTAACTTGATTCCACAACAACTGGATGGATGGAATATTAATTGCCAAGTTCTCATAAAGGGACAGTATGGGTGTTAAATATTCCCCGAAAGAACATTACAGTGGGGTCATTGTGTGGTAAGTCAATATTTATGTGTCCAAGCAACTGGAATTGTACCAGTATGGTGAAAAACGCAAACCAGTTGGGTTTATTACCATAGCCTCGTTCCGGTAACACTTTTGCAAAAAAAAACAGGAACCATATTTATTGTGTAAACTATACAGTTTCTAATCATGTAAATACGATATTCTTTTTTGTATAGACATTTTACACGATTCTAGTTATTAACCCTTTCAACCCTAAGGAACTGGAATGGACTGTGATATGCTAATGTTCCGACCAATCCAATGGTCACAAAATGATTTTCAGATTCGTCCATTTATGAAAAGGGGGTGTTTTTGTTCTAAGAAATATGAAAATTACTTGCAAAAAGTGCAGATCCTGATGAGACGACTCGTTACGAGCCGGCTCATCTGGATCTGCACTGTTTGCATAAACCGCTATAGCGGGCTTTCGGGTTCAAATGGTTAAAGGTACATGCTCACTCAGTAGGCACACACTGTTCTTTATAGGAATTAAATAAGTGTATAACTGTGTCACTATTCCACCAGTGCTAAACATTACGAGTGCCCGCTATACAGATATAATCATGTAGTAATATATGTATTACTGATAGTGACGCGCGGTGTATCTGGCTATTTTCATATGAAAATGAGGCATGCTATTTTTTAAGTATTTATTCTAATTAAATGCATCACCTGAAAACAATAATATTTTCGACAGATAATAAAGTATGATCATTGCACACCGAAAAATACAGATACTAAATAGTAGTGTCCGTTAACATTTAAAGGAAACACAGTTATCGCCCCTGATATCAGTGTGGAAATTTACGTCTGGTATAAAATGTATAATAAAGCCAATATGTACGTGGGTTAATGGGGAATGATTGTTTATTTTGCCAGAAAATGTCTCAGATGATGTCTCTCATGTCTCCAAACAAATCAGCATATGTTGGCCTTTTCTGCATCTCCGTTCTTTCCGAGTTCAAACACGATACATATATATATATATATATATATATATGTGGGAGAAAACAGTATAACACTAAACAATAACCCTTCGTAGGCACCGGATCCCGAAGGATGCAAGAACGAGAAAATAAGTATATACCCCTGATGAAGGCCTAACAGCCGAAAGTGCTTGGGATTTTTTTTCTTTTTTTTTAGCACTGTTGAACGATTTTGTTTTCCATACCATATATATATATATGTATGTATATGTGTATGGTGTTTGAACTCGGAAAGAACGGAGATGTGTTGATTTATATATATATACATACAGTGGGGTCAGTGTGTAAGTGCACAGACACAGACACAGACACAGACCCATTTATATTCTGTTCTGTGTTGCGTGCTATGTATGTTATTTCCATATTTGCATAAGATTTACGCCCTCGATTTATCATCAGAATGATTTAGAATATTTATGAATAATATGAAACCGCGTTAGACACGATATGAATATAATGTAACATACTCAGGTCCAACTTAACAGAGTGTGTGATGACGTGATTTCCGAACGGCGTGACGTCATGTTTTTAGATGTGTTTGCATACAGTAGATTTCCTTTAATATCTGTCTACTAATAATTGAATGAGTGATTTGTATGATGAAACATGATGCAGCAAATGCGGAACAGGTTGCATATATTCTTTAGTTTGCTTTAATCTCATAATTATGTCGTTTCGACGAAGAATCTATGGAAGTGTCCTGGTGCCAATGCTAAAATATATTTACTAACTCCTAATTAGGAGATACTAAGTCCTAATTAGGAGATAATAAGTCCTAATTAGGAGGTAATAGTCCGATTTTGAGAGATACTAAGTCATTAGGAGATAGTAGTCCTAATTAGGATATAATGATAATAAGTCATAATTATGATATAATACATCCTAATTAGGAGACGATAAGTCCTAATTAGGAGATGATAAGTTTTAATTAGGAGATAGCATCTCCTAATTAGGACTTATTATCTAATTAGGACTTATTATCTCCTAATTATAACTTGGTATTTCCTAATTAATAGTTAGTATATCCTAATTAGAAGATAAACATGTGTAACACAAATAGTAAATCCTAATTAGGAGATAGTACATCCTGATTAGGAGATACTAACTATATTGAGTCCTAACTAGGAGATAGTAAGTCCTAATTAGGATATACTAACTTCTAATTAGGAGATACTATTTCCTAATTAGAAGATAATATCTCCTAATTAGGAGTTAGTATCTCCTAATCAGGAGATAACAATATATTAGCATTGGCACCAGGACGCGTCCATAAGAATCGGTTATCGTCAATGTAAATAAAAATCTAGAGCACGTGAATGTACGAACAAAAACGGTACTCGATTCTTCATGAAAGTTATACGTTATTGTAAAGAACTTTTAGAGCACCCATAAAACACATATGTCATCGTATGTTGTGCCCGACATACCATCAAAATCCGTCCGTTTGTTGGAAAGAGTTTAAAGACAATCAACTGTAAAAATAACGTCACGTCGGAAAATCAGGTTCGGTAAAGTTCGGAAACCACGTGATCCCATACGCTGACTTAGAAAGCACATATCTGTGAAGCCTATGATACACACATCTATGATACAATTTCCCCATGTTAAATCCCCATAGACATCTTCACGGCATGTTAAATCCCCATAGACATCTTCACTCCGTGAAGATGTCTATGAGGATTTAACATGGGGAAATATTTCACAGGTGGAAGACTCCTATGCTTTAGTGTCATGGTCGTAAAATAAAGACAGAACAATGACAAATATGTGGCTGTGACTGTGGAGAAATGGGCCTGATAGGTTTTACAACCAGTGTATATTTAGATCAGCATGTATATCCGCAGTCTGTACAGGATCTACAATGTTCGTCATTCTATCAGTGAAACAATCGTCATGCTTCTAACAAGGATTACAGGGACCATATTTATATAGTAATTTGATATTTGATAAGTATCTACACTGATCACAAATACCGTAAGCCACAGTTCTCCAATCACATCGAAATATAAGGAAATGGAACTAAACGTAAGAAATACCAATCGAATGCATGCGATTGAACCAGTTTTTAAGAAAGAAATATGAAAAAGTGCATTCCCGCGTTGAAGGTTACGTCTCAATCTAACGACAGAAATTCCATTATAAAGCCATACGGGTGTTCGACATGGCATCACAACAAAAAGGTGTTATTAAATTTGCCGTCAGTGTAGCCGCAGATCAGCCTGCGCATCCGCGCAGTCTGATCAGGGTCTACACTGTTCGTGGTTGGGTTGGGGAAACATTCACGGTGGCTCTAACGAACATATTGGTACTGATTGTGTGATATAACCAGGAGCTACACTGGTCATACATGCAATAAGCCCCCATTTCCTGTGGTGGGTGACATGTGTTTCTAGACCGGGCGTATTCCTTTTTACGTCAAGAGTAGTCGAGTAGTCAGAGACTCGTTTTCACAGCAGCGTCACTGATGGCCGCTGAATCACCAGTGATGGCGGGAACAAATCGTGTCGTCTGTTGTCAGTTTTGTTTTGTTTCTTGAGTAACAACATGTTTTTTTTTTCAGGTACACATTCAGCTATCAAGCATTTCTTTGCCGAGAAATAGTAAAAATCATGAAACAAAAAACAACAGCCAAATTTACAGAAACACATCACCAACGAACCGCGCTAATCTTGCCAATATTTGAATATATATTTATTTCAAAATACTTGAATATTGTGTTTGATACCAAACTGCTTGATTGCTCGTAAAGATTGCCAGTAGATGTTCAGAAACGTTAACATTTGGGGGCCGTTGCTCTAAACTTCGTACAAATAAAATGTTCGTAAATGCAAAATTATAATAGTCGGTAAATTTCACATTAACAATGGTGTCTTGTAAACAATTATTCGATTTACATTTATTGAGCATAGGCTGCATATGCAGCCTATGCTCAATAAATGTAAATCCATCAATAGAAAATTCCAGACGATCATAAATTTGCACTTACGAACATTTTAGTCGTACGAAGTTTAGTGAAACGGCCGCCAGGGCAAGATTGCCGCAGGCGGTTATGTACCGGGGTCTACACTGGCCAGAAGTAAAAATCCTTCTATTTCAGGTTGACCCAAATTTATTCTGGAACGGCGGATTATTCTCAACTGACATGCATGTTGCCTTGTAACTTGGTAACAGATATGACGTGACGATGTAACTTAATGATCGTGTAGAAATAATTAAAAACTACAGATTAAAATGTCACTCACTCACTGTAATGTCGTTGTCATCGGAATCTTGTCATCGCGTTAGAACGGCTACTAAAGGTCACTCAACACAATTGCGGCTGTGATTGGAGAAATGGGGCTTATGCGATATGTGACCAGTGTAGCTGTCCAATAGCACGGTCAGGTGGCCTTATAACGATCTATATTGCTTGTTAGAAGCATGATGGACGCTTCATTGTTGGAATTGCGAACAGTGCAGATCCTGATCAGACAGTGTGGACACAGGTTGAAGTAACGGACCGAGGTCTATAAATACATTTCATATGCCTAAAAGCATCACTAAATGAAATATAAATAAGCTAAAAACTTGTATATAGAGGGAGTAAAAAAATAAATGTTACCTTATTATATTTGTTTTTATTATTAATGCTTTGAGGCATATTTAATGTATTTAGACCTCGGTCCGTTACTTCAGCCTGTGTGTGCGGAGTCAATACGCCCCATTTCTCCAGTCACAGCCACAATTCGCGGGGTCAATGCGGTTAACACAGCCGGGCACATGGTCAGAGTTTATACATGAATTTCAGAACAGATTTGGTAATATTTACACTTTCCATAAATTCATAATGCAAACGCCAGCTCGACATATTGCGTTTACATCCCAACACAATAAATTAGATACACGTCACGTCGCGCGATGATGTTGTTTGGTTAAAGTTCGCAACGTCGGTGTTCCAGGATTTTGGACAAAACGACGTAAAACGAGATTATTGTTAATTTTAACGCCATATTTGGTTATTTGCAGTTTTGAAACTATCAGAAAATGCAGTGTAAATAAGTAATAAAACTATGGGATGCTACGTTTACTGGGGTGAACAATACATTTGGTCTACAGACCAAATATATTGTTCACCCCAGTAAACGCAACAGCCAGTGGTAAATTCTTATTTATAAAAAAAACATTACTGCGAATATTTTCTACATATATTCATTGTCCGTGTGTTCAGAGAAACGTTATACTGCCCACCATATTGTTTTTGTAACGCTAGTGATTGCCATTGATTGTGATGACGTCAAACTTCATAAATCATTCTTGCCTTCAATCACAATAGCAGTATAACAGTACGACCGTTGAAAATATCTTTTGTTTAAATGTCGCTTAATAATATAAAGATTCCACTCTACCGGTTAGGCCGCGACATGTTCTTAGTTTCCCACTCGTCCAGATTGGAAAACAACTCGTCAATGTTTATACTGCACTGTTTATTCAAATTACGGCTCGTCCAGATCGAAAATTCACTCGCCAACACGAACGACGAGTCGAGTTGTCGAGGCCTACCGGCGGGTTACACAATTTCACGTTAAACCCAATCGTTTCGTGACTTAGTTTCCTTGCAACAATAATGACCACTCCAAGATACTGTTTCATGGGAAAAGACTCACGATGAACCCATCAAATTTACACACCCATTCCGTTCTCATGTTCGCAATCAGAAACGTAGAAAAAAATTTTTGTCCATGTTGTGTCACAATCATGAAGTTTGATTGGTCGAGGCTGAGCTGTGCTCTGTCTAGACCAATCAAACTGCGTGATTTCGTGGAAGACATTGGAGAACGTGCTGAGAGAAAAAAAAAAAGCATTGGCATGTGATCATGACGACGATTGAGCAGGCGCTTGGAAATAGACTGGTCCTAATGTCTTCATTGTCATCCCAAACGCTCCGGAATTGACGTTTCGTCGGAATGGCCGTCTTTCTACGTCATGTGACATCTTTTCGTTTCCAGATTCATCATTTTCTACACTATCCGTCTCCTTCAGCTGAGGAGCAGATTCGATCGTTTCCTGTTCAACTGCGCTATCTCTACATGTCGTCTGCTCAATGTTACTGGCTGAAACAACTTCCGCCGGAAGTGATGGTTTTGGTGGGAAATTGTACTTCCGCCAGTTTGCTTTATCGTGTAGCATTCTGCGGAATGCCGAATTACTAATACTCCTGTTAATCTCTACATTCTGTTCCCTGTTTTGGTCAAGTAATTTCTGCTTGAACACTTTATACTTCCTGTCTGGATCGAGTTTGCGCAGCCGCCGATGAACTTCCGGTTTTAATGCCTTCATTGTGAAACCGGAATTAAAAACACGCGATTCC
>CM055279.1:47776004-48040335 GCA_029237695.1 Conchocele bisecta | reverse complement strand
AAAAACACGCGATTCCATGACGTATCTTCTGGCGTCGTGTTTGGTGTCAATATTGCACGAACTAAACCCCGGTTTCATTGTTATGAAGTTGTCTACTCTGTAGTCGTGCATACATAGATTCAACAACGCTTCTTTCTCGCGAAGGGTCTTTCTCGTGCGTGCAATCACGCGGTTTTGTTGACTCTCCATGTGACGGTGTTCCCGCTCCATCATCTTTCGGATCTTCTCTAGTCGGATTTCTTCGGTTTTATTCGCCAGCAGGGCTCTGAAAAAGTATACTGGTAGTCAATAGAGATGCAATGAATACTTATGTTGATTACTTATTTGAATTTTGGCATCAAGGTAACTAAATATTATACTTTCTTCTCAGGGGCGGATCTAGAGGGTGGTTCCGGGGTTGCAACCCCGCCGTTCAGCCACGGAGTTTACATAGATCACAGTTTACCACCAGTTGGAGTCTGAATTTAAATGCCGTAAAATACAGGAAAGTGCATTTCGAAGAGCTCGAAAATAGGACAACCCCATAGTTACGAACGTTAACTCTAGCAATTCAATTACTCCCGTGCCGTCCGTAGCTAGCTATGGACGGTACGGGAGTAGATTGCAAGAGTTACCTTTATAATTACACACCCCCCCCCCCCCCCCCCCCACCACCACCGTTCTCCAAATGCTAGATCCGCCCCTGCTTCTTCAGCAAGCTATTACCATTATTGCCATAAATGTAGCATATTGAATGTTGACATATATCCATGCATACATGTAGCTGCAAAGCAATACTGCTTTGCTAATTCCATCTTACAGGGGTAAATAGCATTTACAAATGGCAGGAATATATGCATACAGTTATACACAATGCAACCGGGCTCCAGAAATTATGTTCCATTCGAATCACAGTATGCTGCCGATATTGACCAAAAAGATCAGCCATCTTACTGAGACTTAATCTGAAACTTAACAGTGGAGAGCTCACGTCGGATACCTAGCTGGACAGGAGAAATTATGGGTACGAACTTGTGATAGGAAAAATAGCGGAAAATCCGATTGGGTACAGAGGCGTCCGTTTTATTCAACGGACGCCTCTGTACCCAACCGTAGTTTCCGTATATTTTTCCAGCACAACTTCGTACCCCCTTAGAAGTGATCATGAATCGCAATCGGGAACCCTCAGTCAATTTCGTAAACGAGAATAGAGTATCATCGACGCCATTTGGCTGTAACGGATGAAATGGGGATCTGGGATGTGTGACAAAACTAGCTCCTGATCAAATAGCGCGCTTCTGTAGCCGGATAACGATCTGACTAGAAGCATAACGGGTGGTTTTTAAGGAATTGTGAACAGTTCAGATCCTGATCACACTGTGCGGACGTACAGGCTGCTCTGGATCTACACTGGTCTCAAAATATATAAGCCACACATGTTTTAGCGAAACGGAACCCGGAATGCATGAAGTATTGTCCGCCATGCTGGTACCCGTTCTCTCACCTGGCCCGACAGGCGACACTCACAGCCACCATCTGGTTGAAGACGGTTCCCGGTCCAACGGGCGATAACTCCATCTCGCGTTTGACCTTCAAATTCGTCGCCTGGGGCATGGTGAAGGTTGCCACGGATAACCGTTGTCAGGGGTAACTGCCTGAGGAATATGGCGCAATTCATTTTTTAGGTGACATATTTTACAGACTTGCAGGTAGAATAATGAAATGCAGAGAATAAATCCTTCTGGGCAGGTACTCCAGTTCCATGTACGAAATCAAGCAGTCTGATTGATCGAGACTGAGCTGCGCCCAGCCTCTGCCAATCAAGAGGTTTGAATTCGAGTACAATTACCAAGTACCATGAGTGCTCAAAATGTTTCATAATCACGGGCCCAGTTGTATATTCAAAATGAGTTAAAAGATATTACACGCCAAGAAGCATGCGTAATGTTGAAGATGAATATCATTTTGTGTGCGTTGGCCATGCTATGCTTGCCATGGACTTCGTTAACATGTGCATTACATCACTATGTACTTTCGACTTCACATTAGTATGGACACATTTGTGAATTTAATGAAGTCGACTAGAAAGAAATGTCCAATGTGGATATGTTCATATCACAGACGTGAAAGGTGCAGGCTATATTCCGAGTTTAACCATATTGATTATACACTGAATATTATATCAAAAGTAAACCTCACCCAATCATTACTTCATAAATTAATACATGGATAATGTTAGCTGTAGTTCAATGTGAGTCAGAACTACAATGGGACCTCTCTAAACCGGACACCAAGACAACACCTGTGATGTTATGTTTGATGAGTTTCTTGGTCATATATCTCATGTAATGTCACATCCAATTTATGAGCGTGATCGTATATCAGACAACTATGGCTCAGA
Source organism: Conchocele bisecta (assembly GCA_029237695.1). Classification (NCBI taxonomy): domain Eukaryota; kingdom Metazoa; phylum Mollusca; class Bivalvia; order Lucinida; family Thyasiridae; genus Conchocele; species Conchocele bisecta. Next base: position 48,037,955 of record CM055279.1, on the reverse strand, counting down.
ATGATCAAATGACTGATTTACAGTGAAACCTCTCTAAGCCGGACACCCTAGGACCTCCCAGGGTGTCCGGTTTAGATAGGTTTCACTGTAGTATTGTTTGTCCACCATAAAGTATTTGGGAAATGACACCTGCCCCAATAGTTCGTCAAATAGAATACTGTATTGTGCACGGCGTCAGCATCTGTTTGCGTAATATGGCAACAGATGCGGAGCAGTGTACTCGCACATCGCACGACTGATTGTGACTGGCGACGAGGTCCGAAGGTAAATGTATTCGTAATATGCCATAGTTAGATCACGGCGGTTCTTCCGCATGTACGAGGAGATAATCTGCGATCTTTACCGAGTGGATTATCGATCGCACGTGCGGGCGAACGTGATTAAACTGTTATCACATCCTTATGTCCATACATTGCCCATGTGCTGTGTAAATGCAGAAAGAAAACTCGAAACTGTATGAAAGATGGATGTGATCATTTACAAAATGGCAATGTAGGCTATAGCTGCATGGAGCAATGTTTATGTGAATTTGTATGAAACAATATTCATGTACACCATTTCGCAATAGTGTGTATAGTATGACAGTAGTGTATGTATGCTCAGGGGCAAGTTGGCTCAATTCAATACATGTCTTCTATCGTAAAAATCCACACATGTGTCAGGTGTGCGTGCGTGGCGAGCGTGCGTGCGTTCGTATTCGTTCGGTTTAGTCTCGACCGGCGTTCCCGTCCGTACCGTCCTCCGTCCGTTCGTTCGTTCCGTTCGTTCGATCGTTCGTTCGTTGTTGCCCGTTCGTTGCAGTAACAGAATTCGTTTCGTTCGTGCAGTAATTATGTAGTGCGGAATACGTTTGCGTTGACTTTTTGGTGAAGTGTATATCATAGTTTAGAATTCGTACACGTATCCTAGCCGCGCGGTATAAATACCGTGTTCTGTTAACGACGTAGTAATAAGACATCCCCCCCCCACACCCCCCCCCCCCAATAGCTACCGGTTCGAAATCACATCTCGATCGTACAATACTACGATGACGATAGTACGTTACTAAGGTGACAATATTACGATACAACAATGATAATACAAGAACACATATGGTATCAGTATATTATTATGAAGATACTACGATATTGTGACTGAACGATGGCGATATTATGTTACTATGGTGACAATAGTACGATACAACAATGCCTATATTACAACAATATGACGATATCACTATATTATTATGAAGATTCTATGATATTGTGACTGTACAATGGCGATATTACGACACTGTGATGGCTATACTGCGATAGTACTATGACGAGACTACGATATAATATCATAACATCGTAGTATCGTGCTATCGTAATATCGCCATCACCAATGTGTAATCGCCATTGTAGTACCGTACTATCGTAGTGTTGTCCCCAGAGATTACAACAAACATAATCGTCCATATTTCCATACGTCATTTTATAGAGTGCAAATGATTACAACGTACAGCGAAACCTCGATAAACCTGACACAATGGGAGGTCCCCAGGGTGTCCGGTTCAGCGAGGTTTCACTGTAAATCAGGCATTTGATTATTCCGAGCCATAGTTATGTGCTATGCGATCATGAACAGGCATTATCACCTGAGATAAATGACCAAGAAACTCATCAATATTATGATCACATACGTTTCTTATTGTCCGGTTTAGAGACGTTTCACCGTACATTTAAAGGTACCAGACACCGGTTAAAGATAATTACCCGTTTTTTAATGACAAGCTGCGTGACTGCCATTTGCAGACTAAGACAATCTGACAGGCATATGTGCAGGGCCATTGAGAAATATTAAACACTGATAATAACGGTACTCATAATCCAGTATTTTCACAAGCATTTAGAAATAACACAGCCGTAATGGCTTCCTGGCCAGAATCAACCAATGTTATTACATGAGCGACACTTTCAACCAATGCAATGTCCAATATTAGGTCACATGATTGTGGACATACATGATATTCACCTGAATCAGTCTCGGACTCGTCTCGCTTTGCAAATATCACATTTGGAATATCATTCTCGGACGCGAGACGAGTCCGAGAATGATATTCGAAATGTGATATTCACTGATATTCAGGTGTTTCAGCAGCAATCAAGCAATCAAAGCATGAGGCAATTCGTGCGTTGTTGTATCACATAAGTTCTCATTGCTGTAATACGGGGTCATATAATAAAATAATTATTGTCTTTTGAGTCGGTGTACACGATATTTACGGACCTTCGAAGTCATATTCACATCGGCCTTCGGCCTAGGTGAGTATGACTTTCCTCAGGTCCGTAAATCTCGTGTACACCGACTCAAAAGACAATAATTGTATATTATTTACAAAATTGGATTGTTCCCGACATAGGAATTAACTTTGTCGAGTAGCTTTTTTTCGTCAACATATATTGTTAAAAAATAATATCGAAAAATATTTAAAAAATGGTAAAACAAATACACAGCACATGCGGACTTGTGAACATTTAGAAAGGACAACAAACAATATGGCTTCTATGTGCCCAGATCATCGATCGTGACTTACATGCACAAAAGGTACCCGATTTTGTAGCCGATTTCATCAACATTGCAAAGTATACTTTTCTAGCAAAGTATACTTTGAGGAAGTAATCATTTATTTTTCCTGAAATGCATTATTTCATATAGAACTAACAACTGCATATATTTGATGATTAAAAGTATGCATAATTATTATACTGAATTTATTACATTATCACAGCCATTTTGATAAATTCAGTATAATAAAAATTAATAAATGTATTCTTCAATTGAAAATGTCTACCTCAAAGTATGCTTTGCTAGAAATGTATACTTCGCAGTTTTTCGCAGAGTTTACCTTTTAAAAAATGCTGTATTTTCGTTAACATATGTCGAAAATTGACATAAATTGACATGTGGAATTAAATCTGTCGAATGTTGACTCCATTTACAGAACATATGAAGGGTTTTCGAAATATATCTAAAACGAAAAACGGCGATATTGTATAGGAATTGATCAAAGTACCAGGGGCCGTTTCACTAAACTCCGCACGACTAAAATGTTCGTAAGTATAAATTTAGGATCGTCTGGAAATTTCAATTGATGGATTAACATGTATTGAGCATAGGCTGCATATGCAGCCTATGCTCAATAAATGTAAATCCATTAATTGTTTTCAACAAAACATTGTAAATGTGAAATTTACTGACTATCATAGTTTTGCACATACGAACATTTTAGTCGTACGAAGTTTAGTGAAACGGCCCCTTGACACGTTGTTCGCCTATATAGACTTGAAATATGCTGTATTCTCGGTAATATGTATCGAACATCGACAAAAAAATCCAAAGCACATACAGAATTAGATTCCGTATGCATGTACCCGGATGTTTTTGTCCAATTTTGACTCCATTTACAGAAAATATGACTGGTTTTCTACATCGACCAAAAACGGCGATATGGTATAGGAGATAGTCAGGACACCAGGCTCCGGTGGCAATTGATTAAAATGTGGCATTCATGTTAGCTTATTCCATTATTTGCATTGTTCCATACCTGTCACGTAAATATGAAATCATTTACAGGTGCTAAATGGCGAAATTGACATATTGAGAGCATGACCATTTGGCTTTCTGTTATTGCTGCTTGCGTTTATCCAAAGCGAGAATAATAACGACATTTATCGATGTAAATATGATAGAACGAGATACTATGGAAGCGTCCTGGTGCCAATGCTAAAATATATTTATCTCCTAATTATGATATATTAACTCCTAATTAGAATATAATATCTCCTAATTAGGACTTTGTATCTCCTAATTAGGAGTTAGTATTCATAAGTAGGTGAATGTAACTCCTAATTAGGAGTATCTCCTAATTAGGAGTTAGCATCTCCTAATTATGACTTAGTATCTCCTAATTAGGAGTTAGTATCTCTTAAGTAGGATATAAAACATGTTTTAGCATTGACACATATAGCAAGTCCTAATTAGGAGATAGTAAGTCATAATATGTAGATATTAAGTTCTAATTAGGAGATACTAAATCCTAATTAGGAGATAGTAAGTTAGTATCTCGTAATTAGGAATTAGTATATCTTAATTAGGAGCTAAAACATTTTAGCATTGACAAAGATAGTAAGTCCTAATTAGGTGATGTAAGTCCTAATTAGTAAATACTAAGTCCTAATTATCCTAGGTCCTAACCGATAATATCTCCTAATTATGACTTAGTATCTCCTATTTAGGAGTTAGTATCTCCTAATTAGGACTATTATCTCCTAATATTAGTCTGTCATTGAACGTCCAGTCGATATCATTGCGGATGTAAACGGGTTTTAATGACCTGTGTAAAGAATCTTTATCAATTCCCCTACGTCTATGTAGTTCTTGTAAATATTTTTCAGATTGAAGAAAACCGCCTTTTTTATTTATAAAATAGTTCAGAATTTATCCTGCAGCAGTCAATACCGCATAGTACGTGAACTAGTTAACCGACCGGCGACAATTTACGTAAATTTAATTCTGAAATAATCTCTAAACACACACAAACATTGTACGTACCTTTTATCCTATAAGTTAATGTTATTATCAACCACCGTGTACATGTATATTGCAATATAATTAATACGCAACCATTCTGTCATGCGCAATCTTTTGACAGAATGTCAGAAAACAAACGGAAATATACGATATATACCGGCGTTCCATCCAATCAAATACCGATCTCGTTAACCCGTTCGCCCCTAAGTAACTGGAATGGACACTCCCATGTTATATTTCAGACATATTCCATTGTGTCAGAAATGGGTAATGTTTTTTTAGAAATCAGAAAATATCCGCAAATGGTGTAGATCCTGATGAGCCGGCGGCTCATCTGGATCTACACGATTTGCAAACATTTCAATAGGTATTTAGTGTTGAATGGGCTGATACAATATTTGTTCACGATTACATATGTACCGTTTGACGTATCGTGATTAGGCATTTATAAATGAATGTGGTGATAAGCTTGCAATTGCAACGCTTCCATTTCACCAGTTAAATTGTACGCAGCAGGGGACATGGATTTTTTTTATTAATTCGTTCCCACGAAATAACAATTCGTTCCCTCAATTTAACAATTCATTCCCACGATATATCAGTTCGTTCCCTCGAATTAACAAAATTCGTTCCCACGAGATGACAAATCGTTCCCTCAATTTAACAATTAGTTCCCTCGAATTAACAATTCGTTCCCACGAAATGACAATTCGTTCCCTCAGTTTAACAATTCTTTCCCTCGAATTAACAATTCCACGAATTAACAATTCGTTTCCGTGGGAACGAATTGTTATTTCGTGGGAACGAATTGTTAAATGGAGGGAACGAATTGTTATTTCGTGGGAACGAATTAATAAAAAAAAGTAATTCTACGTCCCCTGCGGGGCTCCGTAGAATTGCGCGTGATACGCCATGGTTTGGCGGTTACAAGCCGACTTGTCGCAGGCGCGGATCAAGGATTTCGGGTTAGGGGGGGGGGGGCGTAACTATTTTGCAATACTTGACTATATTACCGAACGAGCTAAGCTCGTTCGATAATATAGTCAAGTATTGCAAAATAGTCGAGATAGCGCTAGGGGCGTCCGGGTGCAATCCCACCCGGAAAATTTTGCAAATCTACATCGCATTTCCTGCGTTCTGACGCATTTTGGAGCAAAAATATTGACACTGTCACAGTATGTTTAGACATGATTTTTGATTGAAAACGTTTAAATTTTGAAACAATAAGAAAACGACCGAAAAATGCATGGAAAACATGGCACTTGGCATGAAACGTGCCTTGTAACTTGTAAAAGATCTTTACTCGGCGAATTTTAGGGGGGTGCGTGCGCCGGGTCCGCCCCCCCCCCCCCCTTGAATCCGCCCATGTGTCCCATGTCAACCGTATGTATTTAGCCCACCATGTGCAACCTGAAAACAGAAACACGAAAACTCGTGTGTATACACTACCGCATGCGCTAATCTTGTCAATAGTTGTAACTTGTTTTATTTCATCAAAGTGGTTAAATATTGTGCTTGAAATCGAGCAGCTCGATTGGCCGAGCTTAAGCACAGACCATGAGAGTGTGCATATTACATTAAATTGCACTATTGCGTTCTGGCAAACCCAATAGATTTTTTTCGATAATATTTAATTAAAAGAAAATTTTATTTCGTGAAATTTTGTCAAATATTGATTTTATTGCGAAAAAGCAATTTCCCCGCGTTAAATCCCAGAGTGAAGATGTCTATGGGGTTTCAGTATGGGGTTTCAGTATGGGGTTTTAACAAAGGGAAACGTTTAGAATTTCAGAAATGCTGGAATGATTTTCAAAATTTAACTTTTGTTTCCTTAGTTGGATAATTTCCAAGCAATCTAGCCAGGTTTCGGAGTCATTTTCCTCTTTTTTTCGTTGTTTTTACTCCTCCCACAGCTCCTCCACCTCCTTTTTTGCCATGTTAAATTCCCATAGAAAAAAAATATATATAAAGTATATTCTGATGCAAAGTATCATTTTCATATAATTTCAAATATTTCCTCTTTACATTTTTATGAAACTTACCGCATACCGCATACCGCATACCGCATACGATCATCATATATCACATACCGCAATACGGTCATCATATATCACATACATATACCACGGTAGCAGTAGCGACGAACCCCCAGGAACGGCCACCTCTCTAAAACAAACCCCTCCTTATAACAACTACTAATTTACATCTCAATTTCGATAAACATAAAGTCGAACCTCTCTAAACCGGACACAGAGGAATATCAGTTGTGCTTAATTTTGATATATTTCATTGCTATTTACCTTCAATGATAATATATGTTCATAACCGCAAAGCAACAACAGGCGTCTTGAAATGGTCATCCAACTGTTTTACAGTGGATCCTCTCTAAACCGGACACCCTGGGGACCCCCAGAGTGTCCGGTTTAGAGAGGTTCCACTGTATATGTTTCACCTTCCTACAACAGCCACCTCCCTGCAGCAACCAGTTTGGTGACCGTTGTATCGATATTGTACCCCCCCCCCTAAAATTCGCCGAATAAAGATTTTTTACAAGTTACAAGGCACGTTTCTACGTTCGCGTTGTGAATTTATTGTATATTGGTGGTTTTTTTTTGCTCCAAAATGCGCCAGAACGCAGGAAATGCGATGTAGATTTCAAAAAAAAACCGGGGGGGGGGGGATATAGTCAAGTATTGCAAAATAGTTACGCACCCCCCCCCCCCCTAACAGAAATCATTTGTTTTTCATGAAAACTATTTACAGAAACTGTGACGTTTTCTGTAAATGACGTCAAAATCATTTCGACAACTGTTGACGTCATTGACAGGAAATGTCGAAAGTATTGAAATTTGATATCGCACAGCTGGGGCCCTTTTAACTAAACTTCGTACGATAACAAAAGTTCGTACGAAGACTTGTATTAATATTTATCCCGTCAACACAGTGCGTATGTGCCGTGAAACACGGTGCCGTGAAACATTTTTGATATCCAGTCAATACTATTTTTGCATTTTACAGCCATTTGTAGGTGTTGACGGGATAAATAGAATAGTAGGTTAGTGCCGTGAATGGGAAAAAATATCTGGCGCGGCACGGAAACGGGATGTGCTCGGCAGAGCCTCGCCCATCCCGTTTCCTGAGCCTTGCCATATATTTTTTCCCATTCACGGCACTAACCTACTATTCTCTATCTAATTTCCTTATTTCTGAACCAAAATATATGTTGTGACCACTCATTTGAACCGTCTCGGCGAGACGGTTCAAATGAGTGGTCACAACATATACTTCTGATGAGAAATAAAGAAATTATTGAGCCTTGCCAGATATTTTCCCATTCACGGCACTAACCTACTATTCTCTATTTGCTTCTCACATTAGCATGGCTAATTAATGCTATCATTTTGCACCTATATGCACACATCCTTACATGTGAACACATCATCCTTACATGTGAACACATCATCCTTACATGTGAACACATCATCCTTACATGTGAACACATCATCCTTACATGTGAACACATGCACTAAACATTTACCAACGTCGGCTATCAGTGCAAATGTTATTCTTCTTAGTCGTACGAAGTTAGTGAAACGGGCCCCAGGTACAACATCACATCGATTGTCTCGTGTTGTATGGTGGACCCAGGTACAACATCACATCGATTGTCTCGTGTTGTATGGTCTATACAGATACAGAATAATTTGTTATCGGACAACAACACGATGGACAAATAAAGTTGAATGTTTGTTGTGAGAATATGTTTCAATTACCAGATTGTATCGTTGAGGAAAGTGAGTTTCTATGTCAGCTGATTAGCGCGCCGACAAGCGTGCAGCCGATAAATAAAGTAGACCCGGGAACGTGTATCATTCCGACCCTCGCGCAGTGACAGCAGATAAAACAAAGAATGTTCTCGTGTGCTGTTTTGCCTTCGTGAAAACATGCTTTTACAGTACAAGTGCTGCTAAACACGTATTTGTTTAAAAATCAAGTTAGAAAAAATAACGTCATTAGCAGACGACAATATTTGTTTGCCGCCTTTATTGGTTACACTTTTACGATTTCACTGTTGTTGTTTCACTGTTGTTGTTGGTGCATATAGTCGTCACACTATCCGTCTGAGCATCTGTCTGTCCGAAATTTATGTTAAAATTTTCGGCTACCGCAAGTCTGATTGGTACGAAGCCCCGAAGGGGACATGGATTTTTTTTATTAATTCGTTCCCACGAAATAATAATTCGTTTCCTCAATTTAAAAATTCGTTCCCTCGAATTAACAATTCGTTCCCACGATATAACAATTCGTTCCCACGAATTAACAATTTAACAATTCGTTCCCACGAAATAACAATTCGTTCCCACTGGAACGAATTGTTAATTCGTCGGAACGAATTATTATATCGTAGGAACGAATTGTTAATTCGAGGGAACGAACTGTTAAATTTAGGGAACGAATTGTCATTTCGGGGAACGAATTGTTAATTCGAAGGAACGAATTGTTATATCGTGGGAATGAATTGGTAATTCGAGGGAACGAATTGTTAAATTGATGGAACGAATTGTTATTCCGTGGGAACGAATTAATGAAAAAAATCCATGTCCCCTACGGGGCTCCGTACAATTGACTTTCTGTCTTTTTGTTGTTGTTTTTGTTTTAGTTGTTTTAGGGTACATCCATCAGTGCTACTAAGTTATTCCTGTTGTTGTTGTTGTTTATTTTGCTATTGGTGTTGGGCCTGTCTAATTACGGAATGGTTGGGTTCAATCGTCTAAATGTGCTTCATGCAGGTATGTATTGGTCTGATTGTCTAGACAGAACATGGAACTTTAAAGGCACATGCCCACTCAGAGGGTACACACTGTTCTTTATAGGAATTAAATAAGTGTATATTTGTGTCACTATTCCACCAGTTCTAAAACTTACGAGTGCCCGCTATACAGATATAATCATTTAGTATCATTTATTTTCTGATAGTGACGCGCGGTGGTATCAGGCCTTTTTCATATGCAAATGAGGCATGATATTTTTTAATTATGTATACAAATTAAATGCCTCACCTGAAAAAATAGTATTTTCGACAGATTATAAAGTATGATCATTGCACATCAAAATATAAATACAGAGAATAATTAGTAATGTCCGTTAACATTTTAAGGAAACACGGTTATCGCCCCTGATATCAGTGTGGATATTTACCTCTGATAGAAAATGTATAATAATGCCAATCATTACGTGGATTATTGGTGAATGAATGTTTATTTTGCCAGGGAATGTCTCTGATGATGTCTCTGATATAAAGAACAGTTTGTGCCTACTGAGTGGGCATGTACCTTTAACACGAGTATGTTCATCTAATACTGTTACTCAGTATACGGGCGATTAAATGTTCCCATCAGGCATTAGACAAGTGCATCTGGCCCGGCTATACTGGTGAGTTGGACCTGTTATGCCTGGCGGTATAGTGGGCGAGTTGCAATTGGACTACAGGTTCTTGAAGAACGGTTCATAGTTCGGTGTTTTATGGGTTATTTCGGTATATCTGGACCCGTTTGCTCAAAACCTCTGTTAGCTTAACAGACTGTTAAATCCTTAGCAATGCTAAGGATTTAACAGTCTGTTAAGCTAACAGAAGCTTTGAGCAACCGGGCCCTGGTGGTTTGGGTGCATTGTTACCAACATACAATTTACGTCACCTCCCGTGAGTTACACGTATACGAATTTACAAGGTGAGAAACGGAGCTTCTACCCGCGTACGTTTTCAACCAATAAAACCATTATTTGTTGACCGATAACAATAAAACTGGTTCCAAATTGTTTGTTTAGATTAATGTAATGGACATGAACGGCCAAAGCAATTCAAACATTTATATATCGTCTGAAAAACGTCAAATATTCTGGGACAGATGGTCGAGCTCTCAAATTGGAGAAATTTGGTTACACACCATTACATAGACGTGTAAACCACATTACATCGCGACGCTCATTTGCTGAAATAGGTATCCAATCAAATGGCGCGCCACGCGTTTAATCTCCGATTCAGGGCTCGTTGGAAAATCTGACAATCGTATGGGTTTTAATGTCTTTAATGTAGGAACAGATCAATGCAGTTCAGATATCCTATCGGCATCAGCAAATTGATATATATATATATGTGTCTCCTCTGAATCGATAGAACCCGAATTTGGAGTTTGTGGTTGAAAATTGATGATATAATCGGTCTGAAAGCAACGCATGTTGGAAATTATATTGGCCAAATATTGAAAAAGCTTTCTTTCCTTTGAGTATTTCGATAGCGAGAAAGGGGCCCGAAAGTTCGGAACGGTGAATGTGTAGATAATTGACACGTTCTGTCATGTGTATTAATTGAGCATTAGTAATTGCACAAACTTATGTAAATTACCAAAAACCAACGAAATCCACCCAAACCTAGCCAAAATCCACCCAAATACCCATATGACACCAACATTCTCACCATCTGTTCAAACCCCTGTGAGTTGGACCCGTCTAATGACGGGAACTTCAATCGCCTGTGCTCTGTGGAGTACAGTGGAACCTCTCCAAACCGGACACCCTGGGAGGTCCCCAGGGTGTCCGGTTTGGAGAGGTTCCACTTTCAATCATGCATTTGATCATTCTGAGCCACAGTACTCAAGGTGCATGATCACGTGGTTACAACAACAACAATGTCGCCCACTCCAAAGTAAGTCTTATTTGATATTTTCCTTAATATGCAACGGATTTTGATGAAATATGGCGCAGCAAACGCGTCTTCATGAGCTGCATTTGGTGGTATATGGAGTTTGTCACAGACTTATGTCGTTTTTGCGAAGAATCGATTTCCGTGTCAGAGACACGGAAATCGATTCGCTTCGCAAAAACGACAGAAGTTTGGGCGAAAATACAGACACCACCAAATGCAGCTTAACAAGACGCGTTTGATGCGCCATATTTCATCAAAATCCGTTACATAATAAGGACACCATAAAAGAATACGTACTTTGAATCGGTACTTGTTGTTGTTGATCATACACCTTGGTACTGTGATATCCGATTACGAAGACAGTATCACCTAAGATAAATGACGAAGAAACTCATCAAAAATAAGACCACATGTATTTTCTTGGTGTCCGGTTTAGAGAGGTTCCACTGTATTGGTCTGTATTATCTAGGCGGGATATAGAGCTTCAAACTGACGATCGATCTCTTGTTGTTTCCATGAAACTCTGTAAACAATAGTACTGCCGATCCAAACTGAACAAACCCTGCTTTTAACGATGACCCGTTTATAGATAATGCCTAATATATACCACAGGCATTCGGCGTGTTTCGGCTTTCATCGGTATAACTCTATATATATGAACAAGGCTTCTAACTGTCGAACACGACCTCGTATCATAACACATTCCCCGATTTTATTAACGCTAATGTGAATATTTTGGCGGAAAGTACACATGTTCATTCGAGAATTATTATTATCTTGCTAAAATAAAATAATTAGAATATATTTATGCAAATAATATCGAATTACAGCTCCTTTTCCTGGGCCGGGCACGACCTCGTATGATGAAAAATGAAATCATGCTTGTTTGTTTGTCTGCTAAGGTTTAACGGCATATCAATAGATATGGTCATTTAAGGCTGGGTCAATGGGTTTAGTTTTAAATCCCATATATTACCTGTACATGTACATGTTCAAGTGCATGTACAAATGGGGGGGGGTCTCAAAATCAGAACTGAATATTTACAATAAAAAAACAACTATATATTCAGCCCTGAAATCAGAATAATCCTGGTCTGATACCAGATCCTCGCCACACCAGAACCACTTTGGCACCTCCCAACAGCAGTATGATCAGTAATAATCTTACTACTTGTATAATGGGCAATAACCCAATTCAACTCCCAGCAATTAAATCATGTGCATAAGGCTTATTATTTTTAAATATTGTAGTGGCAAGTTCATACGATCATTCGAGAATTATCGATATCCTGTATAAAAATACATGGAATTCATAGAAGATTATAATTTTAAACATGTTATTTTGTTATGATACGAGGCCGTGTCCGACCAAAGTTAGAAGCCTTGTTCACATATATCATATATGTATATATATATAGATATACCGATGAAAATCGAAACACGCCGAATGCCTGTGATATATACGACAGTATGGCTACATACACGGTCGATACTGGTATAACTTTTCTGTTAATGGTTCGCATTGTTTCTGTTGGAATATAGAGCGTTTCATTATCATATCAATACGGAGCCCCACAGGGGACGTATACTTCTTTTTTTGTATTAATTAGTTCCCACGTAATAACAATTCGTACCTTCAATAAATTTAACAATCCGTTCCCACGAATTAACAATTCGTTCCCACGAATTAACAATTCATTCCCACCATGGAGTTAATATCTCGTAATTAGGAGAAAAATATAGTTTAGCATTAACACCAGTAGCCTATTTCACCAACCTATCAACACTTGATCAATCAGGACCAGTAGCCTATTTCACCAACCTATCAACACTTGATCAATCAGGACCAGTAGCCTATTTCATCAACATTGCAAAGTATACTTTACTAGCAAAGTATACTTTGAGGGAGAAATTTTCAATTTTATGATAAATTTATTAATTTTTATTATACTGAATTTATTACATTATCACAGCCAATTTGGCTGTGATAATGTAATAAATTCAGTATAATAATTCTGCATACTTTTAATCATGAAATATATGCATTTGTTAGTTCTATATGAAATAATGCATTTCAGGAAAAATAAATGATTACTCCCTCAAAGTAGACTTTGCTAGTAAAGTATACTTTGCAATGTTGATGAAATAGGCTACAGGACGCTTCCATACATATACCTAAGAGTATCAGTAAGTGAGAAATAAAATGTTTCGGAATGTTTCTTTCACTCCCTTTTATACGGGAACATAGTTCAAGGAATGTTTCCTTTTTACCGAGGCGTTGAAAAAAATGCTATAAAAATTAAAACGTGATTTCATCATAACCTGTGTAAAGTAGTTTAATTGAAGATATGACGATACGGTATTGTTCAACAATATAGAAAATATCATACATGTACTTATGTACCGATATCGGTGAATATTGAAACAACCCAGCGGTCCTAGTAGTAGGAATGAATGGCCTTTTTGTGGAATTTATCGGAAAAGTCGCGGGAATATTGGACGAAGCGATAAAAAATTACAATTTTCGAAAAAAATAAAAAAAAAAAAAATTGTTTTTGATTTTCTTTTCGAAAATAGTAATTTGTTAAGGCCTCGTCCAGTATTCCCGCGACTTTTCCAAGTTTATATCCCCGATAAATTCCACAAAAATGCCATTCATTCCTTATAATTCCAGCATTTTAAATAAATTCATCAAGAAAATGTGTTTATTTTCCGCTTTCTTAAGAATAATTTTAACTGCGCCTCACGGTTACGGAAAGTAGTTCGGCATGGGAGTTTGCTGTGATATAAATTGTGGCTACGAGCCAATCAAATGCTAGGGAATTGTGTAAATATTTTTGTGCTCGAATTATATTCAATTAAACCACTTCACAAGTAGAATAAAGGGAGTCAAAATCATACCGCCTACGGTGGTATAATGTCCACCCCTCTATACTACCCCCACCACCCCCGAAAAATCAAACAATTGGTTAGCGATGAAATTGTCTCCCTACAGCAAATTTATGATTTTTTTGATAAAATAATTTTGAAAAGAGTGAGTCAAAATGATACCACCTCCAACCAAAAGTTGGTGGTGGTATTGAATGATAAAAAGTGGTATTGTAGTCCAATTATATTGGTGTCATAAATACCTCATGTTTTTTTCACGTCAAATTGAACAGAAAAACACTACCAATTATAATAAAACAATTATATTGGAATTATAACAAAATGGATACTAAAATACAATGTGAATTGAAAGCTTATAATGCCTGTGGTGAAGAAGTTTACGAAGCTTACGGGGGTTATAGTCCTATATATAAATTCTATAAATTGAAAACACTAGACAATATAGAATACATGAAATATCAGCGTAATTTATTACGCTCCGATAAAAACGTTGCGTTTAAAATATTATACCGACAATTATGTGAACTATACAAGAGGCAAATACAAACATTAAGAAGGATAACGCGTATCGGATATAAAACTAAGGTGTATTATATAAAATTGCTAAAACCCAACGATTCGTTTACGGATGTACATTTCTACGATATTGCTTTTAAAGATATTGAAAAATTATTATTGAACAGAAAAAAAACTACTAATTAATTTATGGTTTAATCACAACACCAAGCAGACGACAATGTTACAATTACACGTGTTATGAACAGGCAAATTAGGTGTCCTACCTTACATGCATATTAAGTGTCCATTTTAGTGATATTTACACGAATACATCTTCCGGGATGGAAAACAAACACACTGTAATATATAATACACACACGAGGGTGTGTATTACAGCCGAGAATGTGGCAACCCGCTATCGATATTCCGGAAGTATGTCTTACATTCTGATTGGTTGGCATGTTTTTTTATTTTTCTAATTTTATTTTTAATAATTTAGAACGTTAAAACCTATGTTATTAAATAAAAACGAACTTGTTATATAAAAAACAAATAAAAAAAAAGAGTAAATATTTGGTATTGCACAACACGGTTTTAGCTTAATATATGTAAAATTAACAACAATAATTTGTCTTGGGGGACGCCCCTTGACGCCCCTTGATAAAAAATGAGCGCTCAGTGCTTCCGTGCAGGCACTTCCAAGGTTGCCTAGAATTTCGACACTGATTCCTAGATCAGCCGATTGATGGGGGTGTACTGTACGGGTAGCTATACACCCGGCTAGCCACAATACAAGATGAGATGAGATGAGAAAGAGAAAGAACAAAGAAGGTGGCTAGCCGAGTGGGCCCAGAAGGGTTTTGCTGGCGCGGGTTCGAGCCTCGGTGGGACCTGGAAAAAAATAAAATTGTTTATTATTATTAATAAATTGTTTACTGCACCAATATAATTAATTTTATGATTTTATTAAAATTAATTAATAATTTTTACAAAATTATAAAATATTACAATTTCGGAATGGTGGTGCTGTAACATTTCCTCCGATTTTATTTCCAAGTTTTACCCTAAATTTATCCCAATCAGTACTCTCAATCTTGGGCATGGTGGCGCGCGCTTTGATTCTAATATCATTTTTTAATTCTTCATATCTCCCCATTTCTTCCACCACGGATTCAAACTCTAAGTTTGATATTTCATTATCGGCCAACGCTTTGGACACGACAACGTCGATGCTATTTTTCTTAGACCTCGCGTGAACGGATATTCTATCATGTTTTCTATTTTTTTTCTCAAGTTTTACACCAGCCACCCTAATTACCATACAAAGTACTCCAGATAAAACTGTAATTCCACTCAAAACCCCAGCAATTGGAACTGTTACAATTGTAGATAGCGTTGCAGCAGTTCCCGCACCACTCATTAAAGATAAACCTGCCAGAACCGTACTAGATGCCTCTGCTAAATTTGCAACGCGATTATATTGTTTAGCATTTATTTTTCTATTTTCACATTCTCTAACTAAAATATCCTGCATAGCGACGATATTATCCAACCTAAAATCTGAAATTCTTTCACCAATAGCATCCAATTCGCGAATTGGATTGGTATCCAACATTGTTGGTATTGGAAGAGTATTCGGAAGCGGTGATTCGTTCATGATTAAATTTTACAAATCAAGTTCAATTAACAATGTAACAATAGTGGAATAACTCGCGGGGTCAGCGATTTTCGTAACAAAGTTAATAACTCTACCTTCGGAAAGTCTAATTGGATCGTCACCGGCGAACAAAACCACCCCTGAAGGGCGTCCAGTGAGTTTATGGGCTCCAACCCCTCGTTCTTTCCCATCCACTACAAGATTTACGATGACCGCGCCCACAGGTTTACCATTAACATTAACCGAGCAGACAGCTATTCGGAGAAGCGTACCTGGAGCTGTCATGGTGTATCCCCCATATTTATTGTTCGCTTTGGCACCGAACGAATATTCATAGAGCCCCTCATTCAATGGGCCCCGCTTCTCAGCCCAAACTGTGATGACACGTTTTTGTTTTTTCATTAAATTAAACTGCTCTACAGATGTGTTGAACAATCCGGCAAGCCACCGAGATCCTTAAGTTCTGTATGTGCCTCTTCGCGAACTTGTGCAGTCGCCGTCAGGACGTCTACTCTAAGCTGTGTCATACTCCTGTGAATCCCGTTTGTGGCCTCCGATATAGTTTTATTGATCAGGGCCTTGGTTTTTCCGGTAGTTAAAAAGTCGCTCTCTGTCGGGATGAATCCCTCTTCTGCCGGTTCCAAATTATTTGAATCTGTCACCCAATCGCGATTGGAATTGGAAGAACTACCTGGTCCGTATATACTCATAATAATTTTCTTTAAATTAATTATAATATTGGGGCACCTATACTCAATTGGAAATTTCGAGAACGACCGAAATCGGGTAATAGTTATTCAACTTTCTCGCTTGATCATCAAGAATAGAGACCGTAAATTCGTGGATGTGTCCCGTTTCCAAAACTTTCATCTCGGGGTGTGGGAAGTCTAAGGTCACCGTCTCCCCAAAAAAACAGTCGCTGGCTTGCACGGTTTTCAGTAATGTGCTGGGGGATCCGTCTACTATGTTGTACGATGTGTTCACCCGATCCAAGTGCACCCTGAGAGTTTTCGTGAAGGCGAAGTCCACCTGGTTATCGTCGACGTACTCACCCGAGACGAACACTCCTTTATTTGCGGAGTATGTATCTCTAAAACCGAGTTGAATACCTAACATCGGGGAGATCACTACCTTACTATCTGGACCGATGGTCATTATTGTGAGCCCGGTAGCCTTCGATACTGTGAGGTTGACTTTACCGTCAAGCTCTGAGGTGACAAAATCTTTGACCTGTCTAAAACTCCACAGTCCGGGACGCAGCTTTACCCCTACTTGTTGTTCATCCTTCACATAGTAAAACCCTTCACTCTTCCCCACATTCTCCCACCCGACCGTGAAGGTGATTGATCTGAGACCGACCCGGCGTTTTCCGCAGCAGTTGTCGATTGACTTTTGAAGTTTACAACTCTCTTTTTGAACATTAGTGATAGTAGCAAACATAATAATATCTGTCAATGGATACCAAAGCATTTAGCTTTAATTATAATGCAAAGTACGCGGTCGGAGGTAAATACACACAACAAGATGTTGCTAACCCCCTGTACACCCAACTGTAACAGTTAGACCGGACAGTGGCTTTGTCACCAATTTCCTTAACATCTTTGAACAATATAGGCTGCCCAAGATTACTACAATGGAGGCCGTGAACGGGTGGAAAGCAACACCGATGCAGTTTTGGCAGAATCAGCTCAACTTCGCCGTATGGTGCGCAACAGCCGGATGTGGGGTTTCCTTTCAGGACCATCTGACATCCAAGAATGGCATGCTCCGAAGTGTCTACAACTTTCATGTGTATTATACTATTAGGAGGATTCTCAAAGAACTAGGTATTATGCGCTGGCATATCCACAGAAAAGTCTCGCGCCGCTGGATCGCGAGCCCCAACTTTCAGATGTCTATGTACCGTCAGAGTCCCAAAAAGACCGCGAGATCGCGTTCATCGTCGTGGGAATGGGTGTGGTGGTGGGTCTCGTCAGCTACTATATATTCAATCGAGATTGAAACAAGCAATAATTATTTTAAACTTTTTTTTTTAAATAGATATATATATATATATATATATAGAACGATGTTAGTTGACGAACTTTATTTTGCTATGATCGATGTAGGCTACACGGCCCTTAAACACCGTTTAGCTGGTGCAAAGAGTATGATTCGTCTGGCCCGAGATTCTCTCGAGACGTGGCGCGAGGACGAAAAAGCGGCCACCCTTTTCGCAAAGCGGATGTTATATTCCTCCACCAATCCTGGGGGATTGGATGAATTAGATTTTCCCAAGATCCTTCAGAACTTAACCTCCAATCGTGATTGTACTTCCAACAAAGGTTTATTATTAACGACGCAGTTACCGGACGATCTGGCGAGGGCATGTTGGAGATTGTCCGATATATTAGAATACTTCGCATACGATGAACATGCGCAAACTTAATACCAAACCATCGGTTCGCCTAAAACGCAAGCTAGCGAACACGTACTACAGCTCCCGCGGCTACTGGAAGGGACTCGCATCCATCACGAACCTCGCCGCAGCGACCAAGGTTTCAGAAAACGCTGTCAAGGAATGGCTCAAGAAGCAGGCCATCTGGCAGATCTATTTACTCGCGCCTCACAATATTCCGCGCCCGAAATTCGACGTGCTGGTGCAGAACCAAGTTCACCAAGCGGATCTCCTGTTTCTCCCTCACGATCGCGTCGGTCGCAAGACGTACAAGTACGCACTGACAATCGTTGACGTAGCGAGTCTTTATTAGGGGGCTGAGCCGTTGGCCACTAAAGAGTCTAAGGAGGTGGTCGAGGCTCTTTCCCGAATATATAAGAGGAGTCCTCTCAAATGGCCGAATCTTCTCCAGGTCGATCCCGGCCGCGAGTTCATGGGCGCGGTCTCTCATCTATTGTCTAAGCACAAAGTTTCTATTAGACGCGACCGCGTCAACATCCACCGGGACCAGGGAATCGTGGAGCGATTCAATCGAACCCTGGCTGAAAGACTGTTCGGTCACCAATACGCCAAAGACCTGCTGCTTGCACAGCGGGACCCTCATTCGCGATCGACCGAGTGGGTGGCCAGACTACCCGCCGTGGTCTCCGCACTGAACGGAGAGGTGACCAGATTGATCGATAAGAAGCCCGTAGATCCCGTGTGGTCTCTCAATGTATATCATCTAGATCGATATATTACCAAATCCAATGAGCCCGTGCTCTACTATTTGACTGATGGTCCATCTCGCGGGTTTGTTCGCGAAGAACTTCTTATGGTGCCTTCTGACACCCAGCTGCCCCCGGATCGTCAGAGACTTTAGAAAGGTTCTGTATGTATTCCGTCTGATAACACGCGTCTTTTATCGTAGTACGCCGAGAGTCCTAATTTTTGTTGACAGTACCTTTTCATAACACCGTCTTTCATTTTAAATCCTCTATTTTGTGCTACATCTATAATGTGTTTTCCATATTCTGTAGTTTCGGTTAGTACTCGTTTATATCTATCCCCATTTAAATTGTTTGTTCTCTTGGACATTCCTTTCGCAGAGTTTTTGTTAATAGAATTATTTTTTTTCTACAAAATAACACTTACTAGATAGCGCTATCGCTCTATCTCCACTAAATTCCATTTTGAAAAGCCCGGGCTCTCTTTCACTCCACTTATTCCAAGCCAACCATTTATTCTTTTCTTTTTCAAACTCGTCTAGTAAGTTAGGTCTAATCAATTCCTCTATCGTTTTTCAACTAACTCCTATATACATACTATCCGTATCCATCTGTATTAATTCAAAGTCTTCTCTTTTTTTCGTATTTGTCTAGAAATTCGTAGTAAAATTCCAACATTCTCAATTTAGCTAGTTGCTAAACCGCTATTCCACAATGGAATGGTCTCTTTACCGCACACCTGGGTTTTCTTGAAGATATTTCGTACGCATCTCCTGTCTCTTCCAAATCGTCAAGGAATGCAGCTATTAATGCTTTGTCAACACAGGTTTCGTTTTGTGTATATGTCGTATTTAAATGTCTCTCCGTTGCCTCCATCATTTGTCCACAACACGAGTTTCCTAATAATTTCATTATGTCGACTACTGGTTTCTTATTTGGTTCTACATCACCTGTTCGTCTTGCGGCTGTAACTTCTTTTGCGAACCATTCGAATGGTTTTCCACTAATATAATCTATAACACGATGAACTCCCGTTATTTCTAGACGGTGTTTTAAATACCATTTCAATAACGGTGCGTACAGCAATACTTTAGTGGCCGTCATAGATCCCACCAATTGTTTCCATCTCCTCTTGTTCGGCCAGTATTTTTTAATATTTTAACATGTGTGCGGGAACTTCATCAACCTCTACTTCTCTGTTTATAAATATTGGGGACATTTTAGAAAACGTATCTTTTAAGTTGTGTGGAAATTCTATATCCACCTCCGCAAACCCAAACCAGTCTCCAGATAAAACTCTTTTACAAAACTTGTTAATAAATTTAGGGTTATGTGGGGTATCTATATGGTGTATAGTTTCTCTCCCACACGGCATCTCTTTATTTAACGTAGATAAATATAACGCGTTTGCATCGTACCCCAAAACAGCCTTGCAAGGTTTGTTAATTCCTGTGGAATATTTGAAACACCGGCTTCTGCATATCGTGTAAATACTATTGAAGGACCGCCAACTAGAGCGTCTTTCATCATTTCGTATGTTTCTTCTTTTTGTGCATATAGAGCATCCTCCGGTATAATCGTCTTTGAAGATTGTTGTTCTTTAATGGTTCCTCTCAATAAATATTGTATAGCTACTCCAGGTAGAGTTACCGCATCTTTGAAAATATCCACACCTCTGTGTTTATAAAATTCACACATTTTTTCCACCGCTTCTAGGAACGGTGCTACATCTAAATCGTTATAATATTTCAACCAATCTCTGAAAGTTTTCATATTCTTTTCTTCGAAAATTCTACGACATTTACTTAATTCTGTTTCATCTAGTAACATTTTCCCCGATAGTTTGGAATACCAATTCTCTATATCAGGCAGTCCTGGGTAATCCAGTTTGTCTGGAAAATCGAACCACTCGTAAGGAAAGAAAGACTTCTGTCCTTTGCAGTCGTAGGCTTTTATCCAACTATCGTAACTTACACCCGGTCCTAGGTAAAGTATTACATCAAGAAATCTAAACTGTGGAGTAAACAGAAATATTGTTGCGTTTGCCCGTTTTCCGACCATTACTTTCTTTGTTGTTGATGCCAGTTCGCCTACTAGGTATTTCTTTATTAAGTTTAAATCGTACTTACTACTGTTAACACCTATAACCGGTACTTGCTCTATCCACTGTTCGATCTGTGTAACTTGATTTTTACGTAAATGTTCTGTATTAAACCTATATCTCAACCATACTTCTTCTCTTATAGCTTTTCCCCTGACTTTCAAATCTTCTACGATTTTTTCTATAAGTTTTGCAGGATCTTTATCACAAATATGAGTTACTGTTCCTGAGAAATTATCTCCTATACTAACGCTTACCGGAACGTGCTCAGCTTCGTACTCTAAACTACTACCTAGCGTTTTAGGTAATTCTTTAGAATTAGGTGGGTTGAGATACGCCTCAAAATCATATACTATCTGATATGGATAAAGAGTAGTGTCGCAACCGATCTTTATGTCTTTACCCGTTCTTTGGAATTCGCATTCCCACATAACTACTAGGTTGAATAACAGTAACAGCCGTGATATTGATATACGGTATTGGTTTCTGGACAGTATCCATCTACCGGAGCTCCTAAAATCCATCTTTCACCCCCGTATCCGCACTGTTCATGGTGAATGTGAATTCCCTCCTGCTTTTCCACAGAGTACATCCAATTGATCGCACCATAACTGTTAGAACCTTTTGAGTGGAACGCTTTCTCGAACGACGAACGCGGGCGCTCTAAATAATTACCATCACATATTACTTTTGTCTCACCTCTCATACATTTTGGTCCGTGTCTCTTCATATTACTCGCTTTCGTGAATTTCTGTTTGCAATTATCTCAGGCGTAAATTTTAGATAGGTTTTTAAGGTTTTTTATCAGAAATGCGTGATTATTAAACAGCCCTATTGTCATTGGTTTATTACCTAGTGCATCATAGTGCGCTGGTACCTTTTTCAACCACCAAACACCACCTTGTGTCGGTTGATATACTTCTATACAGATTTTAAAAAACTCTTCAACCTTTTTCAGATCTGAAAAAGGAATTGGCGAAACCACATTACTATCGAAATATTGCTTACTAAGTTCTTTCGCTTTTTCTGTACTTCTGTCAGGTCTTTTACCTGTCATATGCATAGCTAGACACCTGAACAGACAAAGGTCGTCATTATACTTATCTAAGGAATACATACCTTTTCTATTCCTCAACCATTC
Source organism: Conchocele bisecta (assembly GCA_029237695.1). NCBI lineage: Eukaryota > Metazoa > Mollusca > Bivalvia > Lucinida > Thyasiridae > Conchocele > Conchocele bisecta. Next base: position 48,015,268 of record CM055279.1, on the reverse strand, counting down.
TGGAAGTTCTCCTCCTGCTGCTTCTTTGGATTGTAGCCCCAAATCTCTTCCCCTATTGCCCTGTATTATCTTTACAAAAACCTCTACCCATCTTACAAACTTCCACTTTGTATTTGGTCTGTCTATTTTATCAGACATTATTCGTGTTTGCTCCTTATCTGACAGCCATTGTTTAACTGTTTTCATTGATGATAGTGGTTCGCTACCACCGAGATTTTTGTGAAATATTATAGTCATAGGTTTTCCATTTTTAGTTTCCTCCATATGTTCTAGCTTGCAAGAATATGAATATCTCAAATAAAAATTGGTTGTTAGATACGGAGCGAGTTTATCGGACATGCGTTCAGACTCGTTAATGTCAATGTTTTTACGAAAGGATAATGTAACTACCCGTCTTCCCTTTTCTAACTTTTCCAATGTTTCATCATGAGCCCTCAATATTTCTTCACCTTCTGCCACTATCGCGCGAACGATATATTTTTTCTTATTATTTGGTATTGGGTCACCTGTGCGTCTAATTTTGGACAACTTATTGGTGCTTGAAGGTTTCATTACACTAGCCCTTAACCCCGCAATACTTTCTTTTTGAATTCTGTTACCAACTTCCTCTGCTAGTGAGAAGTCTTTAAAGGCTCCTCGTTTGTGGGCGCGGGTAAACCGCTTAATAAACGCCTCATTCTTTGTGGTGTTTATCAGCTTTGTCAACCCTCTAGCTCTCAACTGTTTACTATAAGTAATCCCTAGAGATTCGGCTTCTCTTCTCAAACATTCTATTTCTGCTCTAGTTTCTGGCGTTATCATATTTTCTGTATATAACCTATGCAATGTATCTGTTCAAATGGACGTGAAAAAAACATGATGTAAATTGTCGCGTCCAATTGAAAATAAACATATATATATACATACATACATAATGGAGTGTGTGACTTGTTGTAAAACTTTTGCGTGTAAAGACTATCTACGAAAGCATCTATCGAGACGTAGAAAATTTCCTTGTGTCGCCCCACAATTTCAATGCCCCAGATGCCCTTGTAAATTCGTTAGTGCCCAAACTCTTTGTAGACATAAGCAACTGCGCTGTCAGGTGGCTAAAGGTGAACGTGGTAGACTAGAGCTGGTAGAATTAGTTGCTGATCTGCGAAATAAATTAGCTATATTGGAGGATAAAAATGGGGTGTTGGAATATAAACTATCACGCGCGTACGAATTGAAATTGCATTAATGATTTCGACTTTTTTCAAAAGTCAATTTCCAATATAATTGGGACTACAAGACCACTTTTCATCATTCAATACCACCACCAACTTTTGGTTGGAGGTGGTATCATTTTGACTCACTCTTTTCAAAATTCGATTCTCTCTTGGGAGAATATAATTTGGAAAATAATTATTTTCTCCAAAAATTCATAAATTTGCTGTAGGGAGACAATTTCATCGTTAACCAATTTTTTGATTTTTCTGATCTGCGAAATAAATTAGCTATATTGGAGGATAAAAATGGGGTGTTGGAATATAAACTATCACGCGCGTACGCATTGAAATTGCATTAATGATTTCGACTTTTTTCAAAAGTCAATTTCCAATATAGTTTTTATTTGTTATAGTATTATTTTTTCCTGATATAGTATTATTTAATATTTAATCCGGATATGCCCATTTTTTGTTCTTACTGATATTGATATACAAGATATGTGTAGACCTTGCTCGGTTACTTCCACCTGTGGGTTAGGATGGGGTAATCCAGTAGGGGTATGTGTTATATTGCCTATATTGCCTCACTCTCTGCAGAGCCTCGCAAGAGACGATATTAATTGCAACGGGATAATGGCATTCCCCGTCTCAATCCCAGTCCTGCCATCTAGTGCAGTTATACTGCTTTTAACATAACACAGCAGAGGGGTACAAGAAATATGGACATGTAATATATAAATACAAAACTACAATGTGTATTTGCATCAGATGTATTTAACGAGGTAGATAAGTTTACATAATAGTACAGATGCACGAAAGTAAACCGCCAGTTGACAAGTAGATCGGGATATTTAAATATATCGGACTTTTCCGGTATTTGAACACCCAGTAGTATACATGTAGCAGGCAACAACAATGCTATAAAAGTAGCCGATTTCACCAACATTGCTAAGTATATTTATCTAGCTCAGGGAGTAATCTTTTTTCCCCGAATATAGAACTAACGACTGCATATATTGATGATTAAATATATGCAGAATTAGTATACTGAGTTTATTACATTATCACAGCCATTTTGGCTGTGATCATGTAATAAATTCAGTTTACTAATTTAATTCATTAAATAAAAAATAATAAATTTATCCTTAAAAGTGTACAGCAGTATATAGGTATATTAGTAGTTGGCGAATGAGCAGCATAGTTACATAACTTCCAATGCTGAATTAAATTGTCGTCCGTTGTGCTTTTTATTTCAACAATTATAACAACACTTTAGAATCATGATTAAACTGTTATCAAATCATGTCTATTGACTACAATTTACAATCCCGCATTAAAGGATTACAACATGTTATAAATAATACAGTTTATTATATACGTACTTTTGTTTCTCATTGAAACACATTGGAACGCAAGCCGTCCATATTGACGCCTCGCAAAGTAGTCCCTTCTAAATCATCACTAATTTGTATCTTATTTGCATATAAGTGAGTGATGTACGTATATAATAAAAAGATCACGCAACTTACATGTATAGAACAGCATAGAATACACAAAATAATAGCACATATTGGATGACTGTTTTTGTATTGTTTTTCAGATCATTCTTCACCAAGGCGCGTGTGATGGGCCTCCGTTGATCGTGGAATGTATGGAGCTGGTAGGTTGAAGCAAGCCGGAAGTACCTGCGTATCCATAGTTACCGGAATATGGCGTCGTGATGCCGTAGTTCGGCGGCGACTGTTGGCTGAAGTAACCCAGAGATGATGACGTGTAATGTGACGCATGTTGTGGGTAATCAAACTGGTAGTAGGCGCTGTATCCCCCGTTCGGCGTGTAGCACAAGGAGTCACGTGTTTCCGGCGAACTTGGTGTCAACTGCCCGGATGTAGAGAGTCCATACACTGATGGCGAGTGACTGGTCAGTGGCGTGTAGGTGACGGTACTGTATGGATGGTAGCCAATCGGAGTGGACGACATTGTCACGTAGTCAGAAGAATTCTGGGTAGACAGATCCACGTTACCACTGATGGATTTCACCTTTCGGCGGGATCTTCGTTTGGCTTGTCGTCTGCGGTAGTCTCCCTTAGCGAAGTCGTCGACGACGACGACGACGACGTCACCCAGGAGTAGTTTCCCTTCCGGAGAGCCCTGTAACGCCATGGATATTAGGGCGACGAACGAGTGCGGCGGTTTCTCGTGGCTTGTGGGCTCGGGTTTGGTAACCAGGGTCTCCGACGTCTTAGACAGTTTAGCTAGCTCCTGAAATACATAGATAACATGAAATCACTGTTAACCCTTTCAACACTAAGTAACTTGAATGGACACCTATATGTTCATTCGGCGACTCCATGATTTGCAGAAGACTATAAAGGGGTGGGGTCTAACACATATGTACAATTATCATACTTTATAATCTGTCGAAAACATAAATTTTTCAGGTGACACATTTAATTAGTATAAATAATTAAAAAATACTATGCCTCATTTGCATATGAAATAGCCTGATACCAACGCGCGTCACTATCAGTAAAATACATATTACTAAATGATTATACCTGTATAGCTGTGTTCGTAATCTTTAGAACTGGTGGAATAGTGACACAATTATACACTTATTTAATCGTGGGAACGAATTGTTATTTCGTGGGAACGAATTGTTAAATTTTGGGAACAAATTGTTAATTCGTGGGAACGAATTGTTAATTCGTGGGAACGAATAGTTAAATTGAGGGAACGAATTGTTATATCGTGGGAACGAATTGTTATTTCGTGGGAACAAATTAATGCAAAAGAATTCTACGTCCCCTGTGGGGCTCCGTAGGTTTCACTGTATTGGTCGGTATTGTCTATGCGGAGTAGAGTTTCACTGTATTGGTCGGTATTGTCTATGCGGAGTAGAGTTTCAAATTGACGATCGATATGTTGTTGTTTCCATTAAACTCTGTAAACAATAGTACTTCCGATCCAAACTGAACAAACCCTGCTTTTAACGATGACCCGTTTATAGATAATGCCTAATATATACGACAGTATGGCTACATACACGGTCAATACTGGTATAACTGTTCTGTTAATGGTTCGCATTGTTTCTGTTGGAATATAGAGCGTTTAATTATCATATCAACGCGTTGTAGTCTATTATATAAAAATAGTCGATTGATTTGCAGACATAATAACAAAGTCATTACTTTTTAGTAGTTCCAATAGTTCCCACGAATTAATTAATTCCCTCGAATTAACAATTCGTTCCCGTGGGAACGAATTATTATTTCGTGGGAACGAAATTGTAAATTGAGGGATCGGAATTGTTAATTCGTGGGATGCGAATTGTTAATTGTGGGAAACGAATTGTTAATTGAGGGATACGAATGTTATTTCGTGGGAACTCTAATTAATAAAAAACAAGAGTTCTTATTCCATTTTCGTAACCTTAAATGTTATTTCGTGGGAACAAATTAATAAAAAAAAGAGTTCCTATACCATTTCGTAACCGATTTGGTAACTTCGTACCCAGTTTTTTGTCAATTTGCACCCATATGTCAACCCATACATATTCCATATGTAACATATGAATTCCATATGTAAATTATATCAAAACTTTGCATATGAATTCCATATGTAACATATGAACTTCATAAGAAAATTTCATATGAATGTCATATGAAAAGTTTTCATATCAAATGCATATGAAAAGTATTCATATGAACATCATATGCATTTCATATTGGCTATTTTTATACGAGTTTCATATGCAATTCATATGTTTTATTATGAATTTTGTTCATATGAATTGATATGTACCACATTTAGCCTGTGTAGTAACCATTATTAAAATAATTTTAATTAGTAACCATCCGTTGAAAAACATGTGTATAATACTGAAAAATAACTAGAGTTTCAAACGTGCGTGTGTCCGGGTTAAAGTGGTTGGTTAAAGTTTATCGGTATACTATATGTTGAGGTCAAAGTCATTATGGGTGTTGTTTTTGCAGCGGAAAACACATTATTATGGACAAGAAATATTGGCAGGACGAGTTCAATACATTTTGAGATACCAGCCATTTTGCTTTTCAAAATGGCCGCCATTTCAAAATTGGAAATCCAGTATTTATTTTACATTTTTGAATGTCGTGGTAATATTTGTTGTTTTCCTTCTGGTTATACTCATATTTCTTTTAACACAGTCTGCTGAGATTATTGCTAACTGCTTTTGTGCTACGAGTTCTCTTTATCTTCAAAATGGACATTTAAACTAAGTGTGTTATGTACATCGCCACATCAAAGATTGTTTACACATTCTAGTATTTCTGTGGCTGTAGTTATGTTCTTTCAAATGATATTCTGATTAGAACGTGTGTGTCTGCTTGAAAACATATATATATACAACATATAGCACAACTGAAGTTGGTTCCATATTTATAAGAGCCGTAGGGCCGCCATTTTTAATAGAATACACACAATAATAGCACATATTGGATTACTGTCACTGTATTGTTTTTCCGATAAATCTTCACCATGTGGTGGGCCTCCATTGATCGTGGAATGTATGGAACTGACGGGTTGACGCAAGCCGGAAGTACCTGCGTATCCATAGTTACCGGAATATGGCGTCGTGGTGCCATAGTTAGGCGGCGACGGTTGGCTGCCAGTGATGACGTGTACTGTGACGCATGTTGTGGGTAATCAAACTGGTAGTTGGCGCTGTATCCCCCGTTCGGTGTGTAGCACAAGGAGTCACGTGTTTCCGGTGAACATGATGTCAACTGCCCGCCGGATGTAGAGAGTCCATACACTGGTGGCGAATGATTGGTCCGTGGAGGGTAGGTGGCGGTACTGTATGGATGGTAGACAATCGGAGTGAACGACATTGTCACGTATCCAGAGGAATTCTGGGTAGACAGATCCACGTCACCACTGATGGATTTCACCTTTCGGCGAGATTTTCGTTTGGCTTGTCGTCTGCGGTAGTCTTACTGGGCGAAGTCGTTGGCGTTGATGTTGACGACAGCTGAATGTACGCGCCAGTAGTTACTTGTGCCGCAGTCCGAGCGTCCGTCTTTGATGAAACAGGCGTTGATAGTCAGGTTATACCGGATACCGTTCTTCCACGCACACTGCTGGTTGTTGTAGTATGGGAAGTTATCCATGACGTACTGGTAGATGTCCCCCAGGAGTAGTTTCCCTTCCGTAGAGCTCTGTAACGCCATGGAGATTAGAGCGACGAACGAGATTATCTCTGTAATCCCATAACGTCACTATTTTCTTTCTCAGTCAAGTTTGCAATTTCTTGCAACTCGTGATCACTGACAGGTAAGTTCACAAATACTACATGTACCTGTGAACTCATACCCTTAGTAAAGTTAGAATATATGTGTGTTACTGACTCGTGCGATAGCGTATAAGTAACTAGTATGTTTTTGCCAGAAACTTGTTTCATGGACAGGCCATATTGCTTTAGCAGCAGTAAAATATCGTGTAATCTGTGACATGAACAAAAAATTTATTTCTTGGATACGAACGGCAAGTGGTCTTACTCCACTTGAACAGTCAGTCCGTACACATAACGAAACCGTTTCCGGCCAAATGACATGCCTCATTATTCATGTACAATGATGAGCATATTAGTTTTTCAGCGATAATCAATGATATGGAAGCATTGGCCATTGGCTTGCCTTTGTGGCACACCATAATGCAGTGTCTCTGGTTTTGTCAAATCATAATATGACAATTTCAACAAGTGAAACGTAATTTGGACCATCAAGGCACTGATCACTTTTATATTGACACAGGAGTTGTGATATTTTAAGACCATATGGTAATCGTAAATAATGACAATGACCATGGAACAATACTGCATTTTCAACGTGACCCTTTTTCTACAGTTTCCTGCATACAATTCTGTATTATGTATAGTGTATTCAACCTATCCAACAGTGTAATGGCAATCAGAGATTTTACACAACTACTGCCTTTTCGACAGTTCTTCTGCACTTTCCTGCATACAAGTTTGTATAGGGTATATATTGTATGTAAGCAACTCCTTTCGCCGCATATTGAGTGTGATTGTGCCAGCACTGCCTTTCGGGAACACCAACAAGATGGAGAGTCTAATGCAGATAAAATTATGCATACACACAGTGGCCATTTTTAAAACTAACATGTTTGTCATAAACAGTGACTTGAAATTGACTTTAGTCATATATAATTTACTTTCAATAATGAGTATAGTCTGGGGAAAAACAGTCAGAATGGTTTGTGCATGATTATAAGAATTATGTGATTTCCACGGCAGCGATTTTGAAAATTAGAATACAATAGGAACAACTCATGATTTCATTGATGATACAAAGAACGGTTTTTTTTCGAGAACGTAGCAAAACAGTCAACACAACCTAACTATAAATACACTTTACTAAAGACAGTACGTAGTGAAGACATAAGAAATATTATTTACATAGAGGCCATTTTGAAAACAAAATGTCCGCCATATCAGTTATCAGAAAAAGTGGAACCAACCCAAGTTTTATTAGTTGACATATGTGGATGGAATAGCCGAAAAGAACACCATTCCATCCGCATTATGTAGATATGAATATTACAATATGTTGTATACAATTTCAGGGCGGCCATTTTTAAATCTAAAATGGCCTTCATGGGGGTTGTTAAAATTGAAAATAACACTGGTGTTGTTGTTTGTGGTCAAAAGATGATTACCACAAAAACGAATAAATATTCTACCTGTATATCAGGGCGTCTATTTTGAAATCCAAGATGGCAGCTGAAGGAATTGTCAAAAAAAATGGAACCAACCCAGTGGCCATTTTTTAAACTAACATGTTTGTCATAAACAGTGACTTGAAATTGACTTTAGTCATATATAATTTACTTTCAATAACTAACCCATAAGTGATAAAAGAATGTTAATGAACTTTATTTCACTCCATGTTACACGGAAAAAATAATTTAAGGAATGTTTCTATTTACAGAGGCTTTTTTTTAAATACTATAAAAAAAGTGTTTTCATCATGACCCTGTGTAAAGTAGTTTAATTGAAGATATATGACGATACTATTTTGTTCAACAAGATAGAAAATATGATACGTATCTACCGATATCGGTGGAAATTCAAACAACCCAGCGGTCCTAGTATCGTCATATATATTCAATTAAACCACTTTACACAGGGCCATGATGAACACACGTTATTATTTATTATACTTGTTTTTTTTTCTAAAAACATCCTGATATGCCCCTTTAACTTTGCCCGTTATTTCCACCTGTGGGTTAGGACTGGGTATTCCAGTAGGGGTATGTGTTTCCTATATTGCCTCACTCTCTGCAAAGCCTAGCACGAGATGATATTGCAACGGGATAATGGCATTCTCCGTCTCAATCACAGTCCTGCCATTTACTGCATTTATATTGCTTTCAGGACAATGAGAACAGCAGAGGGGTACAAGAAAAATGGACATTTAATATAGAATACAAAACTACAATGTGTATTTGCATCATATGTATTTACAGAGGTAGATAAGTTTACAAAATAGTATGCACGAAAATAAACCGCCAGTTGACAAGTAGATCGGGATATTTAAATATCTCGGAGTTTTCCGGTATTTCAACACCCAGTAGTAAACATATAACAGGCAACAATGCTAGATCAGTATCCGAGTTCACCAACATTGATAACTATACTTATCTACCTCAGTATACCTGAGGGAGTAATCTTTGTTTCCCGAATATACAACAAACGAATGCATATATACATTGATGATTAAAAATATGCAGAATTATTACACTCAATCTATTACATTATCCCATCCGTTGTTCTTTTTATTTCTCATAGAAATATAATTATAACAACAATTTAGAATCATGATTAAAGTGTTGTCAAATCATGCCTATCGAGACAATATATAGTACTTAGCAAGATAAGTATACTTTGCCATTTTGGTGAAAATTCCAATGCTGAATTAAATTGTCGTCCGATGTCATTTTTATTTCTCATAAAAAACATAATTATAACACCACTTTAGCATCATGATTAAAGTGTTGTCAAATCATGTCCAATGTGTATGATCACGTGGTACTAACAACAACAAGTACTGAAACTTCCAGAATACATCCGATTCAAACTACGTTTTTATTTTATATTGTCCTTATTACCGAACGGATATTGATGAAATATGGCGCTTCAAACAGCGACTTGTTAAGCTGCAGTTGGTGGTCCCTGTACTTTGGCCCGAACTTCTGTCGTTTTTGCGAAGAATCGATTTCCGTGTCGGTAAACACGGAACCGACACGGAAATCGATTCTTCGCAAAAAATGACATAAGGATGTGCCGAACTCACTGGACGACCAAATGCAGCTCATGAAGACGCGTTTGCTGCGCCATATTTCATAAAATTCCGTTTCATATTAAGGAAAATATCAAATAATACTTACTTTGAAGTGGGCGTCTTTCAGCCACTGTTGTTGTTGTTGTTGTTAGTACCACGTGATCATACACCTTGATGTCTATCGAGACAATAGTCGACTACAGTTTACAATCCCGCATACTAAGGATTAAAACATGTTATAAATAATACAGTTTATTATATACGTACATTTGTTTCTCATTGAACACACATTGGAACGCAAGCCGTCCATATTTTTCATATTAACGCCTCGTAAAATAGTTCCTTCTCAATTATCACTCATTTGTATCTTATATACGTTAGAGGCGCATATACAATGTTAAGTGAGTGATGTACGTATATAATAACAAGATTATCACGAAACTTACATGTATGGCAGCATAGAATACACAACATAATAGCACATATTGAATGACTGTTTTTGTATTGTTTTTTCGATCATTCTTCATCAAGGCGCGTGTGGTGGGCCTCCGTTGATCGTGGAATGTATTGAACTGGTGGGCTGAATCAAGCCGGAAGTACCTGCGTATCCATAGTTACCGGAATATGGCGTCGTGATGCCGTAGTTAGGCGGCGACGGCTGGCTGAAGTAACCCAGAGATGGTGACGTGTACTGTGACGCATGTTGTGGGTAATCAAACTGGTAGTAGGTGCTATATCCCCCGTTCGGCGTGTAGCACAAGGAGTCACGTGTTCCCGGCGTACTTGGTGTAGATAGTCCATATACTGGTGGCGAATGATTGGTCCGTGGCGGGTAGGCGGCGGTACTGTATGGATGGTAGCCAATCGGAGTGGACGACATTGTCACGTAGCCAGAGGAACTCTGGGTAGACAGATCCACGTCACCACTGATGGATTTCACCTTTCGGCGGGATTTTCGTTTGGCTTGTCGTCTGCGGTAATCTCCCTTAGCGAAGTCGTCGACGACATCTGAATGTACGCGCCAGTAGTTCCCCTGACCGCATTCCGAGCGTCCGTCCTTGATGAAACAGGCGTTGATAGTCAGGTTATACCGGATGCTGTTCCTCCACGCCCTCTGCTGGTTGTTGTAGTATGGGAAGTTATCCATGACGTACCGGTATATGTCACCCAGGAGTAGTTTCCCTTCCGGAGAGCTCTGTAACGCCATGGAGATTAGGGCAACGAACGAGTGCGGCGGTTTCTCGTGGCTTGTGGACTCGGGTTTGGTAACCAGTGTCTCCGAAGTCTTAGACAGTTTGGCTAGCTCCTGAAATAAGTAGATAACATGAAATCAATGTTAACCCTTTCAACACTAAGTAACTGGAATGGAATGATATGTTCATTCGGCGATACATGATTTGCAGACTATAAAGCGGTGGGGTCTAAAATTTGTATTGAAACTAAATTGTGGGTGGTGACCATTTAATGTATTCGCATCGTAGCGGATCGAAAATGGATGATGATGAGCAAGCACATGAAGTTTCAAGCCAATCGTTGATACGGTAATGAAGTAATGGAGTTGTACACGGGCTTCAGGCAGTGAATGCAAATGATGATGATAAATATGCACATGAAGTTTCAAGCCAATCGGTCATACGGTAATGAAGGAGAATTGCGCATGCATCTACTGAATACAGTTGAACGTTGTACACGGGTTTCTGGCAGGGAATGCAAATGATGAAGATAAATATGCACATGAAGTTTCAAGCCAATCGGTTATACGGTAATGAAGGAGAATGGCGCATGCATCTACTGAATACAGTTGAACGTTGTACACGGGATTCTGGCAGTGAAAGCAAATGATGATGATAAATATGCACATGAAGTTTCAAGCCAATCGGTCATACGGTAATGAAGGAGAATGGCGCATGCATCTACTGAATACAGTTGAACGTTGTACACGGGTTTCTGGCAGTGAATGCAAATGATGATGATAAATATGCACATGAAGTTTCAAGCCAATCGGTCATACGGTAATAGGAAACTGAAAAAACGGAAACTGTTGCATCACTATATCCCATGATCGCTACACGAGTCCATTGATAATTAAACCTTCCCTTTACGCTCAACTTTATTGAATATGCGAAGTTACCCCAATAAATAGATGTAATGTCTAGGTATAGTTGCGAACGGTAACTCTTGCAATTTAATTATTAGTTACCTGGATCTTATACATTATTCTCCTACCTTGTCTACGTCTCCTGTGCTGACGTCACTGAAGCTCGGGGAAAGGCTGCTGTCGATACCGCTGTCCGGTGGCGAGGGTATCTGCGTGTTCGGGGGAGAGGGTGTCCGAGTGTCATAATATTCCTGGTTCCCCGCCGGGTACAATGGGAAGTCGGGGTAATCGTGGTACTGGGTCGCAGCGTCAGGCTGGTAGCTGTAAATAAATTTAAATAAACAACTGAATTTAGAACATGAACATGGGGTTCCACTTAACTTTCACATATTGCAAGGTTTAGCCCCAATGTTGGGCAATAAATCACATATTATTATTGCATTGTACTATATTAAGTATGTTATTGTGCACATACTAACGTCGCTATTGACATAGTTCCATTATATACCAGAATCATCTCGAGTAACTGAAGTATGTGGAGTTATGTCTACAGTGGGGTCAGCGTGTAAGTGCACACGCGAACGAACACGACAGGTGTGTGCACTTACACGCTGACCCCCACTGTAAGTAATAATGAGTACAGCTCCTTACCTGTATGCTGCCGTGTCCCCTGTAAGACTGTCGATACTGAAGGAATGCATCTCCACACCAAGATTGATTGTGAAATATGAATATATAACTCGTTAATAAATGTAGATGTTAGATGCAACAATACGTAAATATCTATCTAGCTGGACAAACAAAGTTGTAATGAATTTTGACGACAAATTCTGGGTATTTATACAGACGTGTGTGCCACGCCAACGCTGTGAATTAACACATATCACGTATGTTAATTATTATTGCAAGTGACATGCAGTAAGCGCAGCGTTGGCAGCCTAGCTTGGCCAATTAACGATTTGGGAGATGATCACTGTAAGCCAATTAGCAATGAGTATCCGTAGTGAATTGATTGGTGTCATTTTAGCTCGTTGATTACTGATGGTGGCGAGCTAATTAGTAAAATGCACGAGTATACGCGGGTATGTCCGTGCCTGGACGCCCATGACAAATTCTAACATTTTGTAGAAAACAAAATATAATTATTTATTAAATCCACTATGGTGACAGCATGTCATAAGGTAGCAGTGACTAGTTAGTCGCCAGTTGTACAGGTGAAATTTATAATATTACACTTTCTGCTGATTAAAATTCACTTTGATTGTTGAATTAGTATTTTCTACTTCATTTTTTATTTTAGTCAATTTTTGCATCGTATTAATTGAATGCTCATTCCAGTGCCATCTAACCTGTTCCATTAGTGAGAAATGTGCAAATTCGAATTGAGGCCAAAAAATAATGCAAGCAACAGATTTGTTCTGATATAAAATGTATAATAATGTCAATCAATACGTGGTTTAACGGTTTAACCACGTATTGATTGGCATTATTGTACATTTTATGTCAGGGACTATAACGATATCAGGGACGATAACCGTGTTGCCTTAAAATGTTACAAGGTACATGCCCACTTAGTAGGCACAAACTGTTCTTTATATCAGAGACATAATCTGAGACATTTTCGAGCAAAAAAAACCCATTCATTCACCATTACCCCACGTATTGATTGGCAGTATTATACATTTTATATCAGACGTAAATTTCCACACTGATATCAGGGGTGATAACCGTGTTTCCTTAAAATGTTAACGGACATTACTAGTTATACTCTGTATTTATGTTTTGATGTACAATTATCATACTTTATAATCTGTCGAAAACATAAATTTTTCAGGTGACACATTTAATTAGTATAAATAATTAAAAAATACTATGCCTCATTTGCATATGAAATAGCCTGATACCAACGCGCGTCACTATCAGTAAAATACATATTACTAAATGATTATACCTGTATAGCTGTGTTCGTAATCTTTAGAACTGGTGGAATAGTGACACAATAATACACTTATTTAATCGTGGGAACGAATTGTTATTTCGTGGGAACGAATTGTTAAATTTTGTGAACGAATTGTTAATTCGTGGGAACGACTTGTTAATTCGTGGGAACGAATAGTTAAATTGAGGGAACGAATTGTTATATCGTGGGAACGAATTGTTATTTCGTGGGAACAAATTAATACAAAAGAATTCTACGTCCCCTGTGGGGCTCCGTAGGTTTCACTGTATTGGTCGGTATTGTCTATGCGGAGTAGAGTTTCACTGTATTGGTCGGTATTGTCTATGCGGAGTAGAGTTTCAAATTGACGATCGATATGTTGTTGTTTCCATTAAACTCTGTAAACAATAGTACTGCCGATCCAAACTGAACAAACCCTGCTTTTAACGATGACCCGTTTATAGATAATGCCTAATATATACGACAGTATGGCTACATACACGGTCAATACTGGTATAACTGTTCTGTTAATGGTTCGCATTGTTTCTGTTGGAATATAGAGCGTTTAATTATCATATCAACGCGTTGTAGTCTATTATATAAAAATAGTCGATTGATTTGCAGACATAATAACAAAGTCATTACTTTTTAGTATGTTCCAATAGTACGAAGCCCACGCAGGGGGCATGGATTTTGTTTGTATTAATTCGTTCCCACGAATTAATTAATTCCCTCGAATTAACAAATCGTTCCCGTGGGAACGAATTATTATTTCGTGGGAACGAATTGTTAATTCGTGGGAGCGAATTGTTAATTCGTGGGAACGAATTGTTAAATTGAGGGAACGAATGTTATTTCGTGGGAACGAATTAATAAAAAAACGAGTTCCTATACCATTTCGTAACCGATTTGGTAATTTCGTACCCAGTTTTTTGTCAATTTGCACCCATATGTCAACCCATACATATTCCATATGTAACATATGAATTCCATATGTAAATTATATCAAAACTTTTCATATGAATTCCATATGTAACATATGAACTTCATAAGAAAATTTCATATGAATGTCATATGAAAAGTTTTCATATCAAATGCATATGAAAAATATTCATATGAACATCATATGCATTTCATATTGGCTATTTTCATACGAGTTTCATATGCAATTCATATGTTTTATTATGAATTTTGTTCATATGAATTGATATGTACCACATTTAGCCTGTGTAGTAACCATTATTAAAATAATTTTAATTAGTAACCATCCGTTGAAAAACATGTGTATAATACTGAAAAATAACTAGAGTTTCAAACATGCGTGCGTCCGGGTTAAAGTTTATCGATATACTATATTTTGAGGTCAAAGTCATTATGGGTGGTGTTTTTGCAGCGGAAAACACATTATTATGGACAAGAAATATTGGCAGGACGAGTTCAATACATTTTGAGATACCAGCCATTTTGCTTTTCAAAATGGCCGCCATTTCAAAATTGGAAATCCAGTATTTATTTTACATTTTTGAATGTCGTGGTAATATTTGTTGTTTTCCTTCTGGTTATACTCATATTTCTTTTAACACAGTCTGCTGAGATTATTGCTAACTGCTTTTGTGCTACGAGTTCTCTTTATCTTCAAAATGGACATTTAAACTAAGTGTGTTATGTACATCGCCACATCAAAGATTGTTTACACATTCTAGTATTTCTGTGGCTGTAGTTATGTTCTTTCAAATGATATTCTGATTAGAACGTGTGTGTCTGCTTGAAAACATATCTATATACAACATATAGCACAACTGAAGTTGGTTCCATATTTATAAGAGCCGTAGGGCCGCCATTTTTAATAGAATACACACAGTAATAGCATATATTGGATTACTGTCACTGTATTGTTTTTCCGATAAATCTTCACCATGTGGTGGGCCTCCATTGATCGTGGAATGTATGGAACTGACGGGTTGAAGCAAGCCGGAAGTACCTGCGTATCCATAGTTACCGGAATATGGCGTCGTGGTGCCATAGTTAGGCGGCGACGGTTGGCTGCCAGTGATGACGTGTACTGTGACGCATGTTGTGGGTAATCAAACTGGTAGTTGGCGCTGTATCCCCCGTTCGGTGTGTAGCACAAGGAGTCACGTGTTTCCGGTGAACATGATGTCAACTGCCCGCCGGATGTAGAGAGTCCATACACTGGTGGCGAATGATTGGTCCGTGGAGGGTAGGTGGCGGTACTGTATGGATGGTAGACAATCGGAGTGAACGACATTGTCACGTATCCAGAGGAATTCTGGGTAGACAGATCCACGTCACCACTGATGGATTTCACCTTTCGGCGAGATTTTCGTTTGGCTTGTCGTCTGCGGTAGTCTTACTGGGCGAAGTCGTTGGCGTTGATATTGACGACAGCTGAATGTACGCGCCAGTAGTTACTTGTGCCGCAGTCCGAGCGTCCGTCTTTGATGAAACAGGCGTTGATAGTCAGGTTATACCGGATACTGTTCTTCCACGCACTCTGCTGGTTGTTGTAGTATGGGAAGTTATCCATTACGTACTGGTAGATGTCCCCCAGGAGTAGTTTCCCTTCCGTAGAGCTCTGTAACGCCATGGAGATTAGAGCGACGAACGAGATTATCTCTGTAATCCCATAACGTCACTATTTTCTTTCTCAGTCAAGTTTGCAATTTCTTGCAACTCGTGATCACTGACAGGTAAGTTCACAAATACTACATGTACCTGTGAACTCATACCCTTAGTAAAGTTAGAATATATGTGTGTTACTGACTCGTGCGATAGCGTATAAGTAACTAGTATGTTTTTTGCCAGAAACTTGTTTCATGGACAGGCCATATTGCTTTAGCAGCAGTAAAATATCGTGTAATCTGTGACATGAACAAAGAATTTATTTCTTGGATACGAACGGCAAGTGGTCTTACTCCACTTGAACAGTCAGTCCGTACACATAACGAAACCGTTTCCGGCCAAATGACATGCCTCATTATTCATGTACAATGATGAGCATATTAGTTTTTCAGCGATAATCAATGATATGGAAGCATTGGCCATTGGCTTGCCTTTGTGGCACACCATAATGCAGTGTCTCTGGTTTTGTCAAATCATAATATGACAATTTCAACAAGTGAAACGTAATTTGGACCATCAAGGCACTGATCACTTTTATATTGACACAGGAGTTGTGATATTTTAAGACCATATGGTAATCGTAAATAATGACAATGACCATGGAACAATACTGCATTTTCAACGTGGCCCTTTTTCTACAGTTTCCTGCATACAATTCTGTATTATGTATAGTGTATTCAACCTATCCAACAGTGTAATGGCAATCAGAGATTTTACACAACTACTGCCTTTTCGACAGTTCTTCTGCACTTTCCTGCATACAAGTTTGTATAGGGTATATATTGTATGTAAGCAACTCCTTTCGCCGCATATTGAGTGTGATTGTGCCAGCACTGCCTTTCGGGAACACCAACAAGATGGAGAGTCTAATGCAGATAAGAAAATTCTGCATACACACAGTGGCCATTTTTAAAACTAACATGTTTGTCATAAACAGTGACTTGAAATTGACTTTAGTCATATATAATTTACTTTCAATAATGAGTATAGTCTGGGGGAAAACAGTCAGAATGGTTTGTGCATGATTATAAGAATTATGTGATTTCCACGGCAGCGATTTTGAAAATTAGAATACAATAGGAACAACTCATGATTTCATTGATGATACAAAGAACGGTTTTTTTTTCGAGAACGTAGCAAAACAGTCAACACAACCTAACTATAAATACACTTTACTAAAGACAGTACGTAGTGAAGACATAAGAAATATTATTTACATAGAGGCCATTTTGAAAACAAAATGTCTGCCATATCAGTTATCAGAAAAAGTGGAACCAACCCAACCCAGTTTTATTAGTTGACATATGTGGATGGCATAGCCGAAAAGAACACCATTCCATCCGCATTATGTAGATATGAATATTACAATATGTTGTATACAATTTCAGGGCGGCCATTTTTAAATCTAAAATGGCCTTCATGGGGGTTGTTAAAATTGAAAATAACACTGGTGTTGTTGTTTGTGGTCAAAAGATGATTACCACAAAAACGAATAAATATTCTACCTGTATATCAGGGCGTCTATTTTGAAATCCAAGATGGCGGCCGAAGGAATTGTCAAAAAAAATGGAACCAACCCAGTGGCCATTTTTTAAACTAACATGTTTGTCATAAACAGTGACTTGAAATTGACTTTAGTAATATATAATTTACTTTCAATAACTAATCCATATATCAGTAAGTGATAAAAGAATGTTAATGAACTTTATTTCACTCCCTGTTACACGGAAAAAATAATTTAAGGAATGTTTCTATTTACAGAGGCTTTTTTTTAAATACTATAAAAAAAAAAGTGTTTTCATCATGACCCTGTGTAAAGTAGTTTAATTGAAGATATATGACGATACTATTTTGTTCAACAAGATAGAAAATATGATACGTATCTACCGATATCGGTGAAAATTCAAACAACCCAGAGGTCCTAGTATCGTCATATATATTCAATTAAACCACTTTACACAGGGCCATGATGAACACACGTTATTATTTATTATACTTGTTTTTTTTCTAAAAACATCCTGATATGCCCCTTTAACTTTGCCCGTTATTTCCACCTGTGGGTTAGGACTGGGTATTCCAGTAGGGGTATGTGTTTCCTATATTGCCTCACTCTCTGCAAAGCCTAGCACGAGATGATATTGCAACGGGATAATTGCATTCTCCGTCTCAATCACAGTCCTGCCATTTACTGCATTTATATTGCTTTCAGGACAATGAGAACAGCAGAGGGGTACAAAAAAAATGGACATTTAATATAGAATACAAAACTACAATGTGTATTTGCATCATATGTATTTACAGAGGTAGATAAGTTTACATAATAGTACACATGCACGAAAATAAACCGCCAGTTGACAAGTAGATCGGGATATTTAAATATATCAGACTTTTCCGGTATTTCAACACCCAGTAGTAAACATATAACAGGCAACAATGCTAGATCAGTATCCGAGTTCACCAACATTGATAACTATACTTATCTACCTCAGTATACCTGAGGGAGTAATCTTTGTTTCCCGAATATACAACAAACGAATGCATATATACATTGATGATTAAAAATATGCAGAATTATTACACTCAATCTATTACATTATCCCATCCGTTGTTCTTTTTATTTCTCATAGAAATATAATTATAACAACACTTTAGAATCATGATTAAAGTGTTGTCAAATCATGCATATCGAGACAATATATAGTACTTAGCAAGATAAGTTACTTTGCCATTTTGTTGAAAATTCCAATGCTGAATTAAATTGTCGTCCGTTGTCATTTTTATTTCTCATAAAAAACATAATTATAACACCACTTTAGCATCATGATTAAAGTGTTTTCAAATCATGTCCAATGTGTATGATCACGTGGTACTAACAACAAAAGTACTGAAACTTCCAGAATCCATCCGATTCAAACTACGTTTTTATTTTATATTGTCCTTATTACCTAACGGATATTGATGAAATATGGAGCATCAAACAGCAAATGCAGCTCATGAAGACGCGTTTGCTGCGCCATATTTCATAAAATTCCGTTTCATATTAAGGAAAATATCAAATAATACTTACTTTGAAGTGGGCGTCTTTCAGCCACTGTTGTTGTTGTTGTTGTTGTTAGTACCACGTGATCATACACCTTGATGTCTATCGAGACAATAGTCGACTACAGTTTACAATCCCGCAGACTAAGGATTAAAACATGTTATAAATAATACAGTTTATTATATACGTACATTTGTTTCTCATTGAACACAGATTGGAACGCAAGCCGTCCATATTTTTTCCATATTAAAGCCTCGTAAAATAGTTCCTTCTCATTTGTATCTTATATACGTTAGAGGCGCATTTTCAATGTTAAGTGAGTGATGTACGTATATAATAAAAAGATTATCACGAAACTTACATGTATAGAACAGCATAGAATACACAAAGTAATAGCACATATTGGATGACTGTGTTTGTATTGTTTTTTCGATCATTCTTCATCAAAGCGCGTGTGGTGGGCCTCCGTTGATCGTGGAATGTATTGAACTGGTGGGCTGAATCAAGCCGGAAGTACCTACGTATCCATAGTTACCGGAATATGGCGTCGTGATGCCGTAGTTAGGCGGCGACGGCTGGCTGAAGTAACCCAGAGATGGTGACGTGTTCTGTGGCGGCGGTACTGTATGGATGGTAGCCAATCGGAGTGGACGACATTGGCACGTAGCCAGAGGAACTCTGGGTAGACAGATCCACGTCACCACTGATGGATTTCACCTTTCGGCGGGATTTTCGTTTGGCTTGTCGTCTACGGTAATCTCTATTAGCGAAGTCGTCGACGACATCTGAATGTACGCGCCAGTAGTTCCCCTGACCGCATTCCGAGCGTCCGTCCTTGATGAAACAGGCGTTGATAGTCAGGTTATACCGGATACTGTTCCTCCACGCCCTCTGCTGGTTGTTGTAGTACGGGAAGTTATCCATGACGTACCGGTAGATGTCACCCAGGAGTAGTTTCCCTTCCGGAGAGCTCTGTAACGCCATGGAGATTAGGGCGACGAACGAGTGTGGCGGTTTCTCGTGGCTTGTGGACTCGGGTTTGGTAACCAGTGTCTCTGACGTCTTAGACAGTTTGGCTAGCTCCTGAAATAAGTAGATAACATGAAATCACTGTTAATCCTTTCAACACTAAGTAACTGGAATGGAATGATATATGTTCATTCGGCGACTACATGATTTGCAGACTATAAAGCGGTGGGTTCTAACAAATATAGACTTGCAAATCCTGTTTTGGCGGCTCGTAACGAATCTGAATATATACACCAAACAACACATGTCTAGTGTTAACAGTAGCTAATTCTCTATTCGCGATGATGATTAGCTATCTATTGAATACAGTTGAACGTTGTACATGGGTTTCTGGCAGGGAATGCAAATTATGATTATAAATATGCACATGAAGTTTCAAGCCAATCGGTCATGCGGTATTAGGAAACTGAAAAAAAGGAAACTTTTGCTTCACTATATCCCATGTTTGCTACACGAGTCCATTGATAATTTCCGTTTACGCTCAAACATGAAAACAAATTACCGCAATAAGTAGATGTAATGTCTACCTGAGGAATAGTTGCGAACGGTAACTCTTGCAATTTACTCCCGTACCGGACGGCAGGGAATAAATTGCAAGAGCTACCGAGATCTTATACATTATTCTCCTACCTTGTCTACGTCTCCTGTGCTGACGTCACTGAAGCTCGGGGAGAGGCTGCTGTCGATACCGCTGTCCATGGGCGATGGTGTCCGAGTGTCTATGACGTCATAATATTCCTGGTTCCCCGCCGGGTACAATGGAAAGTCGGGGTAATCGTGGTACAGGGTCGCAACGTCAGGCTGATAGCTGTAAATAAATTTAAATAAACAACTGAATTTAGAACATGAATCATTGCAGCAATGTATGCCACATTTGCCGTGAACATTTCGTCGACTTTCATGTTCAAGCAAGCACATTCATGCAGCGTGAATAAATGAAGTACGAGTGTGCATAATGATGTCCAAATACAATACAAGTATTAGTATCATTTACACTAATAGCATTTATAGTTCGCCCTACTTTCTAAGCCAATCGCTGTGCAGTATTGTGTTCCACATATTGCAAGGTTTAGCCCCACTATTGGGCAATAAATTACATATTACCAGATGTAACTGTTCGACAGGAAATTGACAATCAATGCTCCGATGGGTCAATGGGTCAACACAAATTTCTATGTAATTTTACCTTGACCATCAGCATGCGGGTCGCATATTTGGGCTATGGAATGAAAATATAGATGGTGATAAACATGAAAATTAAGTTTAAGTCAATCGGACTTACGGTTGCAGAAATAATAGGTAGTCAAAACCATTACCCTCTAACCGCCAAATATCCCCCTTTGATGGTTCTATTTTAATTGTTAGACTGTTCCATTCATACGAAATGGAGAGAGGATCAAACAATCTTAAAATACTGGTAAACAGTGCAGATCCTGATAAGACGACTCGTTACGAGTCGGCTCATCTGGATATGTAGTGTTTGTAAACATTGAATTATGGCCTGTGTTTTTTCGCAATAAAATCCGTATTTGATGGAATTTCATCAACTATTGTTTTGGGGGTGGGGGGGGGGGGACTTTTCATATTGATGAAAAATTGTTTTTAGAATGAATGTGTTAATAGCCAAACTTTCGGACAGACAGTAGGTTTATTTCATAATTCTAAGTAACTCAATGTTAGCTCCGGTTGATTTTGACATCTCGGGAAATGGTGCATGTCTCGCCCGTACGGTTTCGCGTCAGAATTTAAGGTATTTTTCGGACATTTGAAGTCCCGTGATGCATGAACGCGCGTGCTACCAATTTATAAGGACGGAATGGGACTTTAAATACACACATACAGAGATAACTTTCGTTTATAATAATTTGCGTACATGTTCAAATGATTTATACTGATAAATATCTGCTGTTAAATTAATCAACAACATAGCTTTGTCTTATATTTATATGCTGCTAAATGTAAAAACAAACTATTATAAGTTAAATTCCGAAGAATTACCCATCGAGTCACACACAATGGTAGTGGTACCTGGTCAATTCGTACCCACGCCATTTCGTTCCTATACCATTTCGTAACCGATTTGGTAACTTCGTACCCAGTTTTTTGTCAATTTGCACACATATTTCAACCCATACATATTCCATATGTAACATATGAATTCCATATGTAAATCATATGAAATCTTTTCATATGTAACATGTGAACTTCATAAGAAAATTTCATATGAATGCCATATGAAAAGTTTTCATATGAAATTCATATGCAAATTATTCATATGAAATGCATATGAAAAGTATTCATATGAACATCATATGAATTTCATATTGGCTATTTTTATACGAGTTGCATATGCAATTCATATGTTTAAATATGTTTTACTTGTGAACATCATATGAATTTTGTTCATATGAATAGCATATGTGGCACATTTAGCCTGTGTAGTAACCATTATTAAGATAACTTTTATTAGTAACCATCCGTCCAGGTTAAAGTGTTTGGTTAAAGTTGATCGGTATACTATAATAGTGTATACTGTTATGTCGCTATTTTAGGTTTTGTGATTTTTGTATGCATTGTTTCAACCAAGGTTTTTTTTCATCTATAGACCACATACAACACAACTGGGGTTGGTTCCTTTTTTTTCTATATGCCATATAGCCGCCATGTAGAAACTTTCGTAGGCAGCAAAACTTGGAACAGACAGTAGGTTTATTTCATAATTCTAAGTAACTCAATGTTAGCTCCGGTCGATTTTGACATCTCGGAAAATGGTGCATGTCTCGCCCGTAGTGTTTCGCGTCAGAATTTAAGGTATTTTTCGGACATTTGAAGTCCCGTGATGCATGAACAGGCGTGCTACCAATTTATAAGGACGAAATGGGACTTTAAATACACACATACAGAGATGACTTTCGTTTATAATAATTTGCGTACATGTTCAAATGATTTATACTGATAAATAGTTGCTGTTAAATTAATCAACATAGCTTTGTCTTATATGTATATGCTGCTAAAAGTAAAACAAACTATTGTAAGTTAAATTCCGAAGAATTACCCATCGAGGCACACACAATGGTAGGGGTACCTGGTCAATTCGTACCCACGCCATTTCGTTCCTATACCATTTCGTAACCAATTTGGTAACTTCGTACCCAGTTTTTTGTCAATTTGCACACATATTTCAACCCATACATATTACATATGTAACATATTAATTCCATATGTAAATCATATGAAAGCTTTTCATATGTAACATATGAACTTCATAAGAAAATTTCATATGAATGTCATATAAAAAGTTTTCATATGAATGTCATATGCAAATTATTCATATGAAATGCATATGCAAAGTATTCATATGAACATCATATGAATTTCATATTGGCTCTTTTTATACGAGTTTCATATGCAATTCATATGTATTAAATATGTTTTACATATGAACATCATATTAATTTTGTTCATATGAATTGCATATGTGGCACATTTAGCTGTGTAGTAACCATTATTAAAATAATTTTAATTAGTAACCATCCGTTGAAAAACATGTGTATAATACTGAACAATAACTAGAGTTGCAAACATGCGTGCGTCCGTGTTAAAGTGTTTGGTTAAAGTTGATCGGTATACTATAATAGTGTATACTGTTATGTGGCTATATTAGGTTCTGTGATTTTTTTTATGCATTGTTTGAACCAAGGTTTTTTTTCATCTATAGACCACATACAACACAACTGAGGTTGGTTCCTTTTTTTTCTATAAGCCATATGGCCGCCATCTTGAAATTCAAAATGGCCGCCATTTACATTTATATTTTGAGGTCAAAGTCATTATGTGTGGTGTTTTTGCAGCGGAAAACACATTAGTATGGACAAGAAATATTGGCAGGACGAGTTCAATACATTTTGAAATACCAGCCATTTTGCTTTTCAAAATTGGAAATCCAGTATTTATTTTACATTTTTGAATGTCGTGGTAATATTTATTTTTTCCTTCTGGTTATACTCATATTTATTTGAACACAGTCTGCTGAGATTGTGCTACGAGTACTCTTTATCTTCAAAATGGCTACTTAAACTAAGTGTTTTATGTACATCGCCACATCAAAGATTTTTTACACATTCTAGTATTTCTGTGGCTTTGGTTATGTTCTTTCAAATGATATGAAATCCGTGCAAGTATATACAGTGAAACGTCTCTAAACCGGACACCCTGGGAGGTCCCCAGGGTGTCCGGTCTAGAGAGGTTTCACTGTAAATCATGCATTTGATCATTATGGCACGCCCTGACAAACTGTGCAACGTGCAAATGCAAGTTTCTATCCAGTCGCTTCGCATTACTTAAACAATTACTCCCATTACTATGATATAACAGATAACAACAAAAATTAACGCAAATTTTGCAAAACTTTAACACAAAATTCTATGTTATTTGACATTGACCGTCAGCATGCGGGTCGCATATTTGGGCTATGGAATGACAATATAGATGGTGGTAGACATGACTATTAAGTAGCTATGTTCTTTCAAATAATATGTGATTGGAACGTGTGTGTCTGCTTGAAAACATACCTGTATTAGAAGTGTATATATAATTAATATAGCATTTCAGGGCGGCCATCTTGAAAATCCAAGATGGCGGCCGAAGGAATTGTCAAAAAAATGGAACCAACCCATATATCAGTAAGTGATAAAAAAAATGTTAAGGAACTTTATTTCACTCCCTGTTACACGGGAAAATAATTTAAGGAATATTTACTGAGGATATTTTTTAAATACTATAAAAAAAAGTGTTTTCATCATGACCCTGTGTAAAGTAGTTTATTGAAGATATATGACGATACTATTTTGTTCAACAATATAGAAAATATGATACGTATCTACCGATATCGGTGAAAATTCAAACAACCCAGCGGTCCTAGTATCGTCATATATATTCAATTAAACCACTTTACACAGGGCCATGATGAACACACGTTATTATTTATTATACTTGTTTTTTTTTTCTAAAAACATCCTCATATGCCCCTTTAACTTTGCTCCGTTACTTCCACCTGTGGGTTAGGACTGGGTATTCCAGTAGGGGTATGTGTTATATTTCCTATATTGCCTCACTCTCTGCAAAGCCTACCACTAGCTGATATTGCAACGGGATAATGGCATTCTCCGTCTCAATCCCAGTACTGCCATCTAATGCATTTATATTGCTTTCAGAACAATAAGAACAGCAGAGGGGTACAAGAAAATGGACAATGCTGATTAAAAGTCACTTCGATTGTTTAATTAGTATGTTCCACTTGATTTTTTATTTTAATCAGCTTTTAAATCGTATTAATTGATGAATGCCCATTCCAGGGCCATCTGACCTGTTGGTGAAAAATGGGAAAATACGAATTGAGGGTATGTTGTGTATGCTGTCTAATGGTGGAATCACGGGAACTCTCAGTGCAAGTATTTACAATAAAACCTCTCTAAACCGGACACCCTGGGAGGTCCCCAGGGTGTCCGGTCTAGAGAGGTTTCACTGTAAATCATGCATTTGATCATTATGGCACGCCCTGACAAACTGTGCAACGTGTGAATGCAAGTTTATATCCAGTCGCTTCGCATTACTTAAACAATTACACCCATTACTACAACACTACGGTTTGAAATACACTACCGTAGCGATTGAAACAAGACAACCAGCGTGAACCGTCTTCTTTCTGTTTTTCTGGATATGCTGCTGTAACCGCCGCGTCCCCAAGGCCGTGACATGGCAGGATATAGCGTGGCTAAACTACGTGGATTTCCAGACAGCGGGTGATGCACTGATATGACAGATGACACAAATAATTAACGCAAATTTTGCAAAACTTTAACACAAATTTCTATGTAATTCGACCTAGACCATCAGCATGCGGGTCGCATATTTGGGCTATGGAATGAAAATATAGATGGTGGTAAACATGAATATTAAGTTTAAGTGAGTCGGACTTACGGTTGCATAAATAGTAGGTAGTCAAAACCATTACCCTCTCACCACCAAATATCCGCCTTTGATGGTTCTATTTTAATTGTTAGACTGTTCCATTCATACGAAATGGGGAGAGGATCAAACAATCTTAGAATACTGGTAAACACTGCAGATCCTGATAAGACGACTCGTTACGAGTCGGCTCATCTGGATATGTAGTGTTTGTAAACATTGAATTATGGCCTGTGATTTTTCCCCAAAAAATCAGTAATATTGTTTTGGGGGAGGGTTAACTTTTTATTATTCATGAAAAATAGTTTTTAGATTGAATGTTCGTCAAAAGTTCGTCGGCAGAAAAACTCGGAACAGACAGTAGGTTTATTTCATAATTCTAAGAAACTCAATGTTAGCTCACGTTGATTTTGACATGTCTGAAAATGGTGCATGCTATGCTGTCTCGCCGGTACGGTTTCGCGTCAGAATTTAAGGTATTTTTCGGACATTTGAAGTCCCGTGATGCCTGAACGCGCGTGCTACAAATGTATAATGTCGGAATGGGACTTTACATACACAAATACAGAGATAACTTTAGCTTATAATCATTTGTGTACATGTTATTGTTCAAATGATTTATACTGATAAATACCTGCTGTTAAATTGATCAACATAGCTTTGTCTTATATGTATATGCTGCTAAAAGTAAAAACAAAATCTTATAAGTTCAATTCCGAAGAATTACCCATCGAGGCACACACAATGGCAGGGGTACCTGGTCAATTCGTACCTACACCATTTCGTTCCTATACCATTTCGTAACCGATTTGGTAACTTCGTACGCAGTTTTTTGTCAATTTGCACCCATATGTCAACCCATACATATTACATATGTAACATATGAATTCCATATGTAAACCATATAAAAACTTTTTCATATGAATTATATATGCAAAATATGAACTTCATAAGAAAATGTCATATGAATGTCATATGAAAAGTTGCATATGAAAAGTTTTCATATGAAATTCATATGCAAATTATTCATATGAAATGCATATGAAAAGTATTAATATGAACATCATATGAATTTCATATTGGCTCTTTTTATACGAGTTTCATATGCAATTCATATGTTTTAAATATGTTTTACTTGTGAACATCATATGAATTGTGTTCATATGAATTGCATATGTGGTACATTTAGCCTGTGTTGTAACCATTATTAAAATAATTTTAGTTAGTAACCATCCGTTGAAAAACATGTGTATAATACTGAAAAATAACTAGAGTTGCAAACATGCGTGCGTCCGGGTTAAAGTGGTTGGTTAAAGTGTATCGGTATACTATAATATTGTATACTGTTATGTGGCTATTTTAGGTTTTGTGATAATTTTTGCTACATTGTTTGAACCAAGGTTTTTTTTCATCTATAGACCACATACAACAAAACTGGGGTTGGTTCCAATTTTTATATAAGCCATATGGCCGCCATCTTGAAATTCAAAATGGCCGCCATTGACATTTATATTTTGAGGTCAAAGTCATTATGTGTGGTGTTTTTGCAGCGGAAAACACATTATTATGGACAAGAAATATTGGCAGGACGAGTTCAATACATTTTGAGATACCAGCCAATTTGTTTTTCAAAATGGCCGCCATTTCAAAATTGGAAATCCAGTATTTATTTTACATTTTTGAATGTCGTGGAAATATTTGTTTTTTTCCTTCTGATTATTCTCATATTTCTTTGAACACAGTCTGCTGAGATTATTGCTAACTGGTTTTGTGCTACGAGTACTCTGTATCTTCAAAATGGCCATTTAAACTATGTGTGTTATGTACATCCCCACATCAAGGATTTTTTACACATTCTAGTAATTCTGTGGCAGTAGTTATGTTCTTTCAAATGATATTGTGATTGCCGTGGAACGTGTGTGTCTGCTTGAAAACATATATATATACAATATATAGCACATCTGAAGTTGGTCCCATTTTTATAAGAGCCGCATGGCCGCCATTTTGAATTTCAAAATGGCTGCCATTGAAATTAATTTATATTTAACGTCAACGTTATATGTGGTGCTTTTTATTATTATTGATCATGGATAAGAAATATTGGCATAATTATTTCAGTATATTTTAAAATGGCGGCTACATTATTTTTAAAATGGCAGCCATTTAAACTTGACATGTAGTATTTGCGAACTTTCCTGTCAGTGATCACGAGTTGCAAGAAATTGCGAACTTGACTGTGTAAGAAAATAGTGATGTTATGGGATGACAGAGATAAACTGAAATGATCTGAACACATAATTCTGACTCCAAAATGTTCTAATATGTATTATACATGCTTAATGCAGTTTTATTTGTTTCTTCAGCTTACACTCATAATACAATGAACACAAACTGTTGAGATTATTGCTAACTAGTACTATGGTAGCAGACGTCATTATCTTCAAAATGGCCGCTGGAAATAAGTGGCACATACATTGCCACTTCCAGGATTTACATCAATTACGTATTGTTGTATTACATATTGTTGTGGCTTATAGTTATGTTTCTTCAAATGATATCTTGGTCAGTACATGTGTTTTATCCCATCAATAACTGAAATGTGCAGGTGACCATTCCGTGCCGGTTTTGGGAGTTTTGATATGCCAGCATACCCAAAGATAGGTATGTACATTCACCTTTTGTTTTTGCGAAACTGTGTTGCACAATGATTACTGTTCGCCCAGCTAACCCACTGAACTTTGGCTGCATCTGACACATGTGTACTTGGTACACTATGCTTACTATAAATCCCTTTCAACTGTACTATGGCCATTTCGGATTTCATGCTGTGAGACTGTTGTTGTTAACAATTACCAAAAATTACCTTTTCATTCCGTATGGAAATGTTTGTAGCGACAGTTTGTCATGGGTGGCCTGGTACACAGTGTATCAGAGTTTATTTGGAATTTCAGTTTCTATTTTCAATCTTCCTACAATTTTACCAGAAAATAATATCTTGCGCTCATTTAAGCCATGTCTGAATGCCGAGATGGCCATTGTGCACGGCTTGCAACATTTTGGAGTCAGAATTATATATTGCACAGCAGAGGGGTACAAGAAATATGGACATGTAATATATAAATACAAAACTACCATGTGTGTTTGCATCAGATGTATTTACAGAGGTATATATGTCAACATAATAATACACATGCACGAAAATAAACCGCCAGTTGACAAGTAGATCGGGATATTTAAATATATCGGACTTTTCCGGTATTTCAACACCCACTAGTTGTAGTATACATGTAACAGGCAACAACAATGCTGTATCAGTAGCCGATTTCACCAACATTGCTAAGTATACTTATCTAGCTCAGTATACTTCACGAACTAATTTTGTTTCCCGAATAACTAACAAGTGCATATATTGATGAAGTATGCAGAAGTATTATACTGAAGTTATTACATTATCACAGCCATTCTGGCTGTGATAATGTAATAAATTCCGTATAATAATTTAATTAATTAAATAAAAATTAATAAATTTATCCTTAAATTGAGAATTTCTCCCTCAAAGTGTACTTAGCAAGATAAGTATACTTTGCTATTGTGGTGAAATTGGCTACAGATTCGCCGGCAAAGTACGTACCACAAATTACGAAACGGTGACCATTAAGAATATGTAATGGACTATTCCATTAAAGAGAATGGGTATACACAGTGAAGATCAACGTCTGCTACAGCAGTATATGTGTATATCGGAATTTGGTCAATGAGCAGCATAGTTGCATAACCCTTTCATTGCTGAATTAAATTGTCGTCCGTTGTCCTTTTTATTTCTCATAAAAACATAAGTATAACAACACTTTAGAATCATGATTAAAGTGTTGTCAAATCATGTCTATTGATACAATAATAGACTACAATTTACAAGCCCGCATACTTTCCCGAATATAGAACAAACGAATGCATATATACATTGATGATTAAAAATATGCATAATTATTACACTGAATCTATTACATTATCACATCCGTTGTCCTCTTTATTTCTCATAAAAATATAATTATAACAACACTTTAGAATCATGATTAAAGTGTTGTCAAATCATGCTATCGAGACAATATATAGTACTTAGCAAGATAAGTATACTTTGCCATTTTGGTGAAAATTCCAATGATGAATTAAATTGTCGTCCGTTGTCATTTTTATTTCTCATAAAAAACATATTATACACTACTTTAGCATCATGATTAAAGTGTTGTACTGATACTTCCAGAATCCATCCGATTCAAACTACGTTTTTATATTATATTGTCCTTATTACGTAACGGATATTGATGAAATATGGCGCATCAAACAGCGACTTGTTAAGCTGCATTTGGTGGTCTGTGTACTTTGACCCAAACTTCTGTCGTTTTTGCGAAGAATCGATTTCGGTGTCGGTAAACACGGAACCGACACGGAAATCGATTCTTCGCAAAAAACGACAGAAGTCTGTGCCGAACTCACTGGACGACCAAATGCAGTTCATGAAGACGCGTTTGCTGCGCCAAATTTCATACAATTCCGTTTCATATTAAGGAAAATATCAAATAATACTTACTTTGAAGTGGGCGTCTTTCAGCCACTGTTGTTGTTAGTACCACGTGATCATACACCTTGATGTCTATCGAGACGATAGTCGACTACAGTTTACAATCCCGCATACTAAGGATTAAAACATGTTATAAATAATACAGTTTATTATATATGTACATTTGTTTCTCATTGAACACACATTGGAACGCAAGCCGTCCATATTTTTCCATATTAATGCCTCGTAAAAGTTCCTTCTCAATTATCACTCATTTGTATCTTATATACGTTAGAGGCGCATATACAATGTTAAGTGAGTGATGTACGTATATAATAAAAAGATTATCACGAAACTTACATGTATAGAACAGCATAGAATACACAAAATAATAGCACATATTGGATGACTGTTTTTGTATTGTTTTTTCGATAATCTTTCATCAAGGCGCGTGTGGTGGGCCTCCGTTGATCGTGGGAATGTATTGAACTGGTGGCTTGAATCAAGCCGGAAGTACCTGTGTATCCATAGTTACCGGAATATGGCGTCGTGATGCCGTAGTTAGGCGGCGACGGCTGGCTGAAGTAACCCAGAGATGGTGACGTGTCCTGTGACGCATGTTGTGGGTAATCAAACTGGTAGTAGGTGCTATATCCCCCGTTCGGCGTGTAGCACAAGGAGTCACGTGTTTCCGGCGTACTTGGTGTAGATGTAGAGAGTCCATATACTGGTGGCGAATGATTGGTCCGTGGCGGGTAGGCGGCGGTACTGTATGGATGGTAGCCAATCGGAGTGGACGACATCGTCACGTAGCCAGAGGAACTCTGGGTAGACAGATCCACGTCACCACTGATGGATTTCACCTTTCGGCGGGATTTTCGTTTGGCTTGTCGTCTGCGGTAATCTCCCTTAGCGAAGTCGTCGACGACAGCTGAATGTACGCGCCAGTAATTCCCTTGGCCGCAGTCCGAGCGTCCGTCCTTGATGAAACAGGCGTTGATAGTCAGGTTATACCGGATACTGTTCCTCCACGCTCTCTGCTGGTTGTTGTAGTATGGGAAGTTATCCATGACGTACCGGTATATGTCACCCAGGAGTAGTTTACCTTCCGGAGAGCTCTGTAACGCCATGGAGATTAGGGCGACGAACGAGTGCGGCGGTTTCTCGTGGCTTGTGGACTCGGGTTTGGTAACCAGGGTGTCCGACGTCTTAGACAGTCGGGCTAGCTCCTGAAATAAGTAGATAACATGAAATCACTGTTAACCCTTTCAACACTAAGTAACTGGAATGGAATGATGTTCATTTCGGCGACTACATGATTTGCAGACTATAAAGCGTGTGGTCTAAAAAATATAGTCTTGCAAATCCTGTCTTGGCAGATCGTACGAATCTGAATATATACACGAGTCCATTGATAATTAAAACTTCCCTTTAAGCTCAGAAACATGAAAACAAATTACCCCAATAAGTAGATGTAATGTCTACCTGAGGTATAGTTGCGAACGGTAACTCTGCAATTTACCGGACGGCAGGGAATAAATTGCAAGAGTTACCGGGATCTTATACATTATTCTCCTACCTTGTCTACGTCTTCAATGCTGACGTCACTGAAGCTCGGGGAGAGGCTACTGTCGATACCGCTGTCCGTGGGCGATGGTGTCCTTAGTGTCTGTGACGTCATAATGCTCCTGCTTCCCCGCCGGGTACAATGAAAAGTCGGGGTAATCGTGTACAGGGTCGCAGCGTCAGGCTGATAGCTGTAAATAAATAAATAAACAACTGAATTTAGAACATGAATCATTGCAGAAATGTATGCCACCTTTGCGTGAACATTTCGTCGACTTTCATGTTCAAGCAAGCACATCATGCAGCCTAAATAAATGAAGTACGAGTGTGCATAATGATGTATCATTTACACTAATAGTATTTATAATTCGCCCTACTTTTTAAGCCAATCGCTGGGCAGTATTGTGCTCATATTGCAAGGTTTAGCCCATTATTGGGCAATAAATTACATATTACCACATTTAACTGTTCGACATGAAATTGAAAATCAATGCTCCGATGGGTCAATGCATTGTACTTTATTAAGTATGTTATTGTTCACTGACATATTGTGCTTTTCAGGAAGTATATGTTGCGGTCTATCCTCGCATTTAATTCCTTAAAGATTGAATATGTGAACAATAATTATACATACTTGAAATATTATTTGTACAAGTCTTGAAATATCACTTGTACAAGTCTTGAAAAATCACTTGTACAAGTCTTGAAAAGTCATGTGTATTAGTCAACTAATACTAACGTCACTATCGACATAGTTCCACTACATACCAGAATCGTCTCGAGTAACTGAAGTATGTGGAGTTATGTCTAAGTAATGATGAGTACAGCTCCTTACCTGTATGCCGCCGTGTCCCCTGTAAGACTGTCGATACTGAAGGAATGCATCTCCACACCAAGTTTGATTGTGAAATCTGAATATATATATCTCGTTAATAAATGTATGTCTGTATCTAGCTGAACAAGCAAATGTGTAATGAATTTTGGCGACAAATTCTGGGTATTTATACAGACGTGTGTGCTACGACAACGCTGCGTCTCAACACAAATCACGTATGTCAATTATTATTGCAAGTGACATGCAGTAAGCGCGGCGTTGGCAGTCTAGCTTGGCCAATTAACGATTTGGGAGATGATCACTGTAAGCCAATTAGCAATGAGTGTCCGTAGTGAATTGATTGGTGTCATTTTAGCGCGTTGATTACTGATGGTGGAGAGCTAATTAGTAAAATTCACGATTATACGCGGGAAATTGAAACATATGCAAATTCTAGCTACATCGTAAGTTTATGTAATCATGTTTGCGTTATTCTGAAACTAAATACGCAAATTATTTTTCTCTTAATTTGTCACATGGCATCATTTTCTTTTGACTATGATTGGTCGCCAGCTAAAGGCTACTAGCAGGCAGGCCTATACATCAGAATGTACAACTTATATTTTCCATCAAATGTTTGTCCACGCCCGTTTAAATATAAATCCTGGACGCCCCTGATCAAGTCTAACATTTCGTAGTAAAAAACAATGATCAAATAATAGTTATATATATGGTGACGGCATGTTATAAGGTAGCAGTGACCAGTTAGTCGCCAGTTTCGTACAATTGCACCGGTTAAATTTATAAATATTACACTTTCTGCTGTTTAAAAGTCACTTCGATTGTTTAATTAGTATGTTCCACTTGATTTTTTATTTTAATCAGCGTTTACATCGTATTAATTGATGAATGCTCATTTCAGGGCCATCTGACCTGTTGGTGAAAAATGGGAAAATACGAATTGAGGGTATGTTGTGTATGCTGTCTAATGGTGGAATCACGGGAACTCTCCGTGCAAGTATTTACAATGAAACCTCTCTAAACCGGACAGTCCGGTCTAGAGAGGTTTCACTGTAAATCATGCATTTGATCATTATGGCACGCCCTGACAAACTGTGCAACGTGTGAATGCAAGTTTATATCCAGTCGCTTCGCATTACTTAAACAATTACACCCATTACTACAACACTACGGTTTGAAATACACTACCGTAGCGATTGAAACAAGACAACCAGCGTGAACCGTCTTCTTTCTGTTTTTTCTGGATATGCTGCTGTAACCGCCGCGTCCCCAAGGCCGTGACATGGCAGGATATAGCGTGGCTAAACTACGTGGATTTCCAGACAGCGGGTGATGCACTGATATGACAGATGACACAAATAATTAACGCAAATTTTGCAAAACTTTAACACAAATTTCTATGTAATTCGACCTAGACCATCAGCATGCGGGTCGCATATTTGGGCTATGGAATGAAAATATAGATGGTGGTAAACATGAATATTAAGTTTAAGTGAGTCGGACTTACGGTTGCATAAATAGTAGGTAGTCAAAACCATTACCCTCTCACCACCAAATATCCGCCTTTGATGGTTCTATTTTAATTGTTAGACTGTTCCATTCATACGAAATGGGGAGAGGATCAAACAATCTTAAGATACTGGTAAACACTGCAGATCCTGATAAGACGACTCGTTACGAGTCGGCTCATCTGGATATGTAGTGTTTGTAAACATTGAATTATGGCCTGTGATTTTTCCCCAAAAAATCAGTAATATTGTTTTGGGGGAGGGTTAACTTTTTATTATTCATGAAAAATAGTTTTTAGATTGAATGTTCGTCAAAAGTTCGTCGGCAGAAAAACTCGGAACAGACAGTAGGTTTATTTCATAATTCTAAGAAACTCAATGTTAGCTCACGTTGATTTTGACATGTCTGAAAATGGTGCATGCTATGCTGTCTCGCCGGTACGGTTTCGCGTCAGAATTTAAGGTATTTTTCGGACATTTGAAGTCCCGTGATGCCTGAACGCGCGTGCTACAAATGTATAATGTCGGAATGGGACTTTACATACACAAATACAGAGATAACTTTAGCTTATAATCATTTGTGTACATGTTATTGTTCAAATGATTTATACTGATAAATACCTGCTGTTAAATTGATCAACATAGCTTTGTCTTATATGTATATGCTGCTAAAAGTAAAAACAAAATCTTATAAGTTCAATTCCGAAGAATTACCCATCGAGGCACACACAGTGGCAGGGGTACCTGGTCAATTCGTACCCACACCATTTCGTTCCTATACCATTTCGTAACCGATTTGGTAACTTCGTACGCAGTTTTTTGTCAATTTGCACCCATATGTCAACCCATACATATTACATATGTAACATATGAATTCCATATGTAAATCATATAAAAACTTTTTCATATGAATTATATATGCAAAATATGAACTTCATAAGAAAATGTCATATGAATGTCATATGAAAAGTTGCATATGAAAAGTTTTCATATGAAATTCATATGCAAATTATTCATATGAAATGCATATGAAAAGTATTAATATGAACATCATATGAATTTCATATTGGCTCTTTTTATACGAGTTTCATATGCAATTCATATGTTTTAAATATGTTTTACTTGTGAACATCATATGAATTGTGTTCATATGAATTGCATATGTGGTACATTTAGCCTGTGTTGTAACCATTATTAAAATAATTTTAGTTAGTAACCATCCGTTGAAAAACATGTGTATAATACTGAAAAATAACTAGAGTTGCAAACATTTATATTTTGAGGTCAAAGTCATTATGTGTGGTGTTTTTGCAGCGGAAAACACATTATTATGGACAAGAAATATTGGCAGGACGAGTTCAATACATTTTGAGATACCAGCCAATTTGTTTTTCAAAATGGCCGCCATTTCAAATTTGGAAATCCAGTATTTATTTTACATTTTTGAATGTCGTGGAAATATTTGTTTTTTTCCTTCTGATTATTCTCATATTTCTTTGAACACAGTCTGCTGAGATTATTGCTAACTGGTTTTGTGCTACGAGTACTCTGTATCTTCAAAATGGCCATTTAAACTATGTGTGTTATGTACATCCCCACATCAAGGATTTTTTACACATTCTAGTAATTCTGTGGCAGTAGTTATGTTCTTTCAAATGATATTGTGATTGCCGTGGAACGTGTGTGTCTGCTTGAAAACATATATATATACAATATATAGCACATCTGAAGTTGGTCCCATTTTTATAAGAGCCGCATGGCCGCCATTTTGAATTTCAAAATGGCTGCCATTGAAATTAATTTATATTTAACGTCAACGTTATATGTGGTGCTTTTTATTATTATTGATCATGGATAAAAAATATTGGCATAATTATTTCAGTATATTTTAAAATGGCGGCTACATTATTTTTAAAATGGCAGCCATTTAAACTTGACATGTAGTATTTGCGAACTTTCCTGTCAGTGATCACGAGTTGCAAGAAATTGCGAACTTGACTGTGTAAGAAAATAGTGATGTTATGGGATGACAGAGATAAACTGAAATGATCTGAACACATAATTCTGACTCCAAAATGTTCTAATATGTATTATACATGCTTAATGCAGTTTTATTTGTTTCTTCAGCTTACACTCATAATACAATGAACACAAAACTGTTGAGATTATTGCTAACTAGTACTATGGTAGCAGACGTCATTATCTTCAAAATGGCCGCTGGAAATAAGTGGCACATACATTGCCACTTCCAGGATTTACATCAATTACGTATTGTTGTATTACATATTGTTGTGGCTTATAGTTATGTTTCTTCAAATGATATCTTGGTCAGTACATGTGTTTTATCCCATCAATAACTGAAATGTGCAGGTGACCATTCCGTGCCGGTTTTGGGAGTTTTGATATGCCAGCATACCCAAAGATAGGTATGTACATTCACCTTTTGTTTTGCGAAACTGTGTTGCACAATGATTACTGTTCGCCCAGCTAACCCACTGAACTTTGGCTGCATCTGACACATGTGTACTTGGTACACTATGCTTACTATAAATCCCTTTCAACTGTACTATGGCCATTTCGGATTTCATGCTGTGAGACTGTGTTGTTAACAATTACCAAAATTACCTTTTCATTCCGTATGGAAATGTTTGTAGCGACAGTTTGTCATGGGTGGCCTGGTACACAGTGTATCAGAGTTTATTTGGAATTTCAGTTTCTATTTTCAATCTTCCTACATTTTACCAGAAAATAATATCTTGCGCTCATTTAAGCCATGTCTGAATGCCGAGATGGCCATTGTGCACGGCTTGCAACATTTTGGAGTCAGAATTATATATTGCACAGCAGAGGGGTACAAGAAATATGGACATGTAATATATATACAAAACTACCATGTGTGTTTGCATCAGATGTATTTACAGAGGTATATATGTCAACATAATAATACACATGCACGAAAATAAACCGCCAGTTGACAAGTAGATCGGGATATTTAAATATATCGGACTTTTCCGGTATTTCAACACCCACTAGTTGTAGTATACATGTAACAGGCAACAACAATGCTGTATCAGTAGCCGATTTCACCAACATTGCTAAGTATACTTATCTAGCTCAGTATACTTCACGAACTAATTTTGTTTCCCGAATAACTAACAAGTGCATATATTGATGAAGTATGCAGAAGTATTATACTGAAGTTATTACATATCACAGCCATTCTGGCTGTGATAATGTAATAAATTCCGTATAATAATTTAATTAATTAAATAAAAATTAATAAATTTATCCTTAAATGAGAATTTCTCCCTCAAAGTGTACTTAGCAAGATAAGTATACTTTGCTATTGTGGTGAAATTGGCTACAGATTCGCCGGCAAAGTACGTACCACAAATTACGAAACGGTGACCATTAAGAATAGTAATGGACTATTCCATAAAGAGAATGGGTATACACAGTGAAGATCAACGTCTGCTACAGCAGTATATGTGTATATCGGAATTTGGTCAATGAGCAGCATAGTTGCATAACCCTTTCATTGCTGAATTAAATTGTCGTCCGTTGTCCTTTTTATTTCTCATAAAAACATAAGTATAACAACACTTTAGAATCATGATTAAAGTGTTGTCAAATCATGTCTATTGATACAATAATAGACTACAATTTACAAGCCCGCATACTTTCCCGAATATAGAACAAACGAATGCATATATACATTGATGATTAAAAATATGCATAATTATTACACTGAATCTATTACATTATCACATCCGTTGTCCTCTTTATTTCTCATAAAAATATAATTATAACAACACTTTAGAATCATGATTAAAGTGTTGTCAAATCATGCCTATCGAGACAATATATAGTACTTAGCAAGATAAGTATACTTTGCCATTTTGGTGAAAATTCCAATGATGAATTAAATTGTCGTCCGTTGTCATTTTTATTTCTCATAAAAAACATAATTATAACACTACTTTAGCATCATGATTAAAGTGTTGTACTGATACTTCCAGAATCCATCCGATTCAAACTACGTTTTTATATTATATTGTCCTTATTACGTAACGGATATTGATGAAATATGGCGCATCAAACAGCGACTTGTTAAGCTGCATTTGGTGGTCTGTGTACTTTGACCCAAACTTCTGTCGTTTTTGCGAAGAATCGATTTCGGTGTCGGTAAACACGGAACCGACACGGAAATCGATTCTTCGCAAAAACGACAGAAGTCTGTGCCGAACTCACTGGACGACCAAATGCAGTTCATGAAGACGCGTTTGCTGCGCCAAATTTCATACAATTCCGTTTCATATTAAGGAAAATATCAAATAATACTTACTTTGAAGTGGGCGTCTTTCAGCCACTGTTGTTGTTAGTACCACGTGATCATACACCTTGATGTCTATCGAGACGATAGTCGACTACAGTTTACAATCCCGCATACTAAGGATTAAAACATGTTATAAATAATACAGTTTATTATATATGTACATTTGTTTCTCATTGAACACACATTGGAACGCAAGCCGTCCATATTTTTCCATATTAATGCCTCGTAAAATAGTTCCTTCTCAATTATCACTCATTTGTATCTTATATACGTTAGAGGCGCATATACAATGTTAAGTGAGTGATGTACGTATATAATAAAAAGATTATCACGAAACTTACATGTATAGAACAGCATAGAATACACAAAATAATAGCACATATTGGATGACTGCTTTTGTATTGTTTTTTCGATAATCTTTCATCAAGGCGCGTGTGGTGGGCCTCCGTTGATCGTGGAATGTATTGAACTGGTGGCTTGAATCAAGCCGGAAGTACCTGTGTATCCATAGTTACCGGAATATGGCGTCTTGATGCCGTAGTTAGGCGGCGACGGCTGGCTGAAGTAACCCAGAGATGGTGACGTGTCCTGTGACGCATGTTGTGGGTAATCAAACTGGTAGTAGGTGCTATATCCCCCGTTCGGCGTGTAGCACAAGGAGTCACGTGTTTCCGGCGTACTTGGTGTAGATGTAGAGAGTCCATATACTGGTGGCGAATGATTGGTCCGTGGCGGGTAGGCGGCGGTACTGTATGGATGGTAGCCAATCGGAGTGGACGACATCGTCACGTAGCCAGAGGAACTCTGGGTAGACAGATCACGTCACCACTGATGGATTTCACCTTTCGGCGGGATTTTCGTTTGGCTTGTCGTCTGCGGTAATCTCCTTAGCGAAGTCGTCGACGACAGCTGAATGTACGCGCCAGTAATTAACCCTTGGCCGCAGTCCGAGCGTCCGTCCTTGATGAAACAGGCGTTGATAGTCAGGTTATACCGGATACTGTTCCTCCACGCTCTCTGCTGGTTGTTGTAGTATGGGAAGTTATCCATGACGTACCGGTATATGTCACCCAGGAGTAGTTTACCTTCCGGAGAGCTCTGTAACGCCATGGAGATTAGGGCGACGAACGAGTGCGGCGGTTTCTCGTGGCTTGTGGACTCGGGTTTGGTAACCAGGGTGTCCGACGTCTTAGACAGTCGGGCTAGCTCCTGAAATAAGTAGATAACAATGAAATCACTGTTAAACCCTTTCAACACTAAGTAACTGGAATGGAATGATGTTCATTTCGGCGACTACATGATTTGCAGACTATAAAGCGTTTTTTTTGTGGTCTAAAAAAATATAGTCTTGCAAATCCTGTCTTGGCAGATCGTAACGAATCTGAATATATACACGAGTCCATTGAATTAATTAAAACTTCCCTTTAAGCTCAAACATGAAACAAATTACCCCAATAAGTAGATGTAATGTCTACCTGTAGGTATAGTTGCGAACGGTAACTCTTGCATTTTACCGGACGGCAGGGAATAAATTGCAAGAGTTACCGGGATCTTATATTCATTATTCTCCTACCTTGTCTACGTCTTCAATGCTGACGTCCACTGAAGCTCGGGGAGAGGCTACTGTCGATACCGCTGTCCGTGGGCGATGGTGTCCTAGTGTCTGTGACGTCATAATGCTCCTGCTTCCCCGCCGGGTACAATGAAAAGTCGGGGTAATCGTGGTTCAGGGTCGCAGCGGTCAGGCTGATAGCTGTAAATTTAAATAAATAAACAACTGAAATTTAGAACATGAATCATTGCAGAAATGTATGCCACCTTTGCCGTGAACATTTCGTCGACTTTCATGTTCAAGCAAGCACATTCATGCAGCCTAAATAAATGAAGTACGAGTGTGGCATAATGATGTATCATTTACACTAATAGTATTTATAATTCGCCCTACTTTTTAAGCAATCGCTGGGCAGTATTGTGCTCCACATATTGCAAGGTTTAGCCCCATTATTGGGCAATAAATTACATATTACCACATTTAACTGTTCGACATGATTGAAAATCAATGCTCCGATGGGTCAATGCATTGTACTTTATTAAGTATGTTATTGTTCACTGACATATTGTGCTTTTCAGGAAGTATATGTTGCGGTCTATCCTCGCATTTAATTCCTTAAAGATTGAATATGTGAACAATAATTATACATACTTGTAATATTATTTGTACAAGTCTTGAAATATCACTTGTACAAGTCTTGAAAAATCACTTGTACAAGTCTTGAAAAGTCATGTGTATTAGTCAACTAATACTAACGTCACTATCGACATAGTTCCACTACATACCAGAATCGTCTCGAGTAACTGAAGTATGTGGAGTTATGTCTAAGTAATGATGAGTACAGCTCCTTACCTGTATGCCGCCGTGTCCCCTGTAAGACTGTCGATACTGAAGGAATGCATCTCCACACCAAGTTTGATTGTGAAATCTGAATATATATATAACTCGTTAATAAATGTAGATGTAAATGTCTATCTAGCTGAACAAGCAAATGTGTAATGAATTTTGGCGACAAATTCTGGGTATTTATACAGACGTGTGTGCTACGACAACGCTGCGTCTCAACACAAATCACGTATGTCAATTATTATTGCAAGTGACATGCAGTAAGCGCGGCGTTGGCAGTCTAGCTTGGCCAATTAACGATTTGGGAGATGATCACTGTAAGCCAATTAGCAATGAGTGTCCGTAGTGAATTGATTGGTGTCATTTTAGCGCGTTGATTACTGATGGTGGAGAGCTAATTAGTAAAATTCACGATTATACGCGGGAAATTGAAACATATGCAAATTCTAGCTACATCGTAAGTTTATGTAATCATGTTTGCGTTATTCTGAAACTAAATACGCAAATTATTTTTCTCTTTAATTTGTCACATGGCATCATTTTCTTTTGACTATGATTGGTCGCAGCTAAAGGCTACTAGCAGGCAGGCCTATACATCAGAATGTACAACTTATATTTTCCATCAAATGTTTGTCCACGCCGTTTAAATATAAATCCTGGACGCCCTGATCAAGTCTAAACATTTCGTAGTAAAAAACAATGATCAAATAATAGTTTATATATATGGTGACGGCATGTTATAAGGTAGCAGTGACCAGTTAGTCGCCAGTTTGTACAATTGCACCGGTTAAATTTATAAATATTACACTTTCTGCTGTTTAAAAAGTCACTTCGATTGTTTAATTAGTATGTTCCACTTGATTTTTTATTTTAATCAGCGTTTACATCGTATTAATTGATGAATGCTCATTTCAGGGCCATCTGACCTGTTGGTGAAAAATGGGAAAATACGAATTGAGGGTATGTTGTGTATGCTGTCTAATGGTGGAATCACGGGAACTCTCCGTGCAAGTATTTACAATGAAACCTCTCTAAACCGGACAGTCCGGTCTAGAGAGGTTTCACTGTAAATCATGCATTTGATCATTATGGCACGCCCTGACAAACTGTGCAACGTGTGAATGCAAGTTTATATCCAGTCGCTTCGCATTACTTAAACAATTACACCCATTACTACAACACTACGGTTTGAAATACACTACCGTAGCGATTGAAACAAGACAACCAGCGTGAACCGTCTTCTTTCTGTTTTTCTGGATATGCTGCTGTAACCGCCGCGTCCCCAAGGCCGTGACATGGCAGGATATAGCGTGGCTAAACTACGTGGATTTCCAGACAGCGGGTGATGCACTGATATGACAGATGACACAAATAATTAACGCAAATTTTGCAAAACTTTAACACAAATTTCTATGTAATTCGACCTAGACCATCAGCATGCGGGTCGCATATTTGGGCTATGGAATGAAAATATAGATGGTGGTAAACATGAATATTAAGTTTAAGTGAGTCGGACTTACGGTTGCATAAATAGTAGGTAGTCAAAACCATTACCCTCTCTCCACCACCATACCGCCTTTGATGGTTCTATTTTAATTGTTAGACTGTTCCATTCATACGAAATGGGGAGAGGATCAAACAATCTTAAGATACTGGTAAACACTGCAGATCCTGATAAGACGACTCGTTACGAGTCGGCTCATCTGGATATGTAGTGTTTGTAAACATTGAATTATGGCCTGTGATTTTTTCCCAAAAAATCAGTAATATTGTTTTGGGGGAGGGTTAACTTTTTATTATTCATGAAAAATAGTTTTTAGATTGAATGTTCGTCAAAAGTTCGTCGGCAGAAAAACTCGGAACAGACAGTAGGTTTATTTCATAATTCTAAGAAACTCAATGTTAGCTCACGTTGATTTTGACATGTCTGAAAATGGTGCATGCTATGCTGTCTCGCCGGTACGGTTTCGCGTCAGAATTTAAGGTATTTTTCGGACATTTGAAGTCCCGTGATGCCTGAACGCGCGTGCTACAAATGTATAATGTCGGAATGGGACTTTACATACACAAATACAGAGATAACTTTAGCTTATAATCATTTGTGTACATGTTATTGTTCAAATGATTTATACTGATAAATACCTGCTGTTAAATTGATCAACATAGCTTTGTCTTATATGTATATGCTGCTAAAAGTAAAAACAAAATCTTATAAGTTCCGAGCGTCCGTCCTTGATGAAACAGGCGTTGATAGTCAGGTTATACCGGATACTGTTCCTCCACGCTCTCTGCT
Source organism: Conchocele bisecta (assembly GCA_029237695.1). Taxonomy (NCBI): domain Eukaryota; kingdom Metazoa; phylum Mollusca; class Bivalvia; order Lucinida; family Thyasiridae; genus Conchocele; species Conchocele bisecta. The sequence goes on along the minus strand of CM055279.1, from coordinate 47,971,526 downwards.
GGTTGTTGTAGTATGGGAAGTTATCCATGACGTACCGGTATATGTCACCCAGGAGTAGTTTACCTTCCGGAGAGCTCTGTAACGCCATGGAGATTAGGGCGACGAACGAGTGCGGCGGTTTCTCGTGGCTTGTGGACTCGGGTTTGGTAACCAGGGTGTCCGACGTCTTAGACAGTCGGGCTAGCTCCTGAAATAAGTAGATAACATGAAATCACTGTTAACCCTTTGAACACTAAGTAACTGGAATGGAATGATGTTCATTTCGGCGACTACATGATTTGCAGACTATAAAGCGGTGTGGTCTAAAAAATATAGTCTTGCAAATCCTGTCTTGGCAGATCGTAACGAATCTGAATATATACACGAGTCCATTGATAATTAAAACTTCCCTTTAAGCTCAAACATGAAAACAAATTACCCCAATAAGTAGATGTAATGTCTACCTGAGGTATAGTTGCGAACGGTAACTCTTGCAATTTACCGGACGGCAGGGAATAAATTGCAAGAGTTACCGGGATCTTATACATTATTCTCCTACCTTGTCTACGTCTTCAATGCTGACGTCACTGAAGCTCGGGGAGAGGCTACTGTCGATACCGCTGTCCGTGGGCGATGGTGTCCTAGTGTCTGTGACGTCATAATGCTCCTGCTTCCCCGCCGGGTACAATGAAAAGTCGGGGTAATCGTGGTACAGGGTCGCAGCGTCAGGCTGATAGCTGTAAATAAATTTAAATAAACAACTGAATTTAGAACATGAATCATTGCAGAAATGTATGCCACCTTTGCCGTGAACATTTCGTCGACTTTCATGTTCAAGCAAGCACATTCATGCAGCCTAAATAAATGAAGTACGAGTGTGCATAATGATGTATCATTTACACTAATAGTATTTATAATTCGCCCTACTTTTTAAGCCAATCGCTGGGCAGTATTGTGCTCCACATATTGCAAGGTTTAGCCCCATTATTGGGCAATAAATTACATATTACCACATTTAACTGTTCGACATGAAATTGAAAATCAATGCTCCGATGGGTCAATGCATTGTACTTTATTAAGTATGTTATTGTTCACTGACATATTGTGCTTTTCAGGAAGTATATGTTGCGGTCTATCCTCGCATTTAATTCCTTAAAGATTGAATATGTGAACAATAATTATACATACTTGAAATATTATTTGTACAAGTCTTGAAATATCACTTGTACAAGTCTTGAAAAATCACTTGTACAAGTCTTGAAAAGTCATGTGTATTAGTCAACTAATACTAACGTCACTATCGACATAGTTCCACTACATACCAGAATCGTCTCGAGTAACTGAAGTATGTGGAGTTATGTCTAAGTAATGATGAGTACAGCTCCTTACCTGTATGCCGCCGTGTCCCCTGTAAGACTGTCGATACTGAAGGAATGCATCTCCACACCAAGTTTGATTGTGAAATCTGAATATATATATAACTCGTTAATAAATGTAGATGTAAATGTCTATCTAGCTGAACAAGCAAATGTGTAATGAATTTTGGCGACAAATTCTGGGTATTTATACAGACGTGTGTGCTACGACAACGCTGCGTCTCAACACAAATCACGTATGTCAATTATTATTGCAAGTGACATGCAGTAAGCGCGGCGTTGGCAGTCTAGCTTGGCCAATTAACGATTTGGGAGATGATCACTGTAAGCCAATTAGCAATGAGTGTCCGTAGTGAATTGATTGGTGTCATTTTAGCGCGTTGATTACTGATGGTGGAGAGCTAATTAGTAAAATTCACGATTATACGCGGGAAATTGAAACATATGCAAATTCTAGCTACATCGTAAGTTTATGTAATCATGTTTGCGTTATTCTGAAACTAAATACGCAAATTATTTTTCTCTTAATTTGTCACATGGCATCATTTTCTTTTGACTATGATTGGTCGCCAGCTAAAGGCTACTAGCAGGCAGGCCTATACATCAGAATGTACAACTTATATTTTCCATCAAATGTTTGTCCACGCCCGTTTAAATATAAATCCTGGACGCCCCTGATCAAGTCTAACATTTCGTAGTAAAAAACAATGATCAAATAATAGTTATATATATGGTGACGGCATGTTATAAGGTAGCAGTGACCAGTTAGTCGCCAGTTTCGTACAATTGCACCGGTTAAAATTTATAAATATTACACTTTCTGCTGTTTCTTTAAAAGTCACTTCGATTGTTTAATTAGTATGTTCCACTTGATTTTTTATTTTAATCAGCGTTTACATCGTATTAATTGATGAATGCTCATTTCAGGGCCATCTGACCTGTTGGTGAAAAATTGGAAAATACGAATTGAGGGTATGTTGTGTATGCTGTCTAATGGTGGAATCACGGGAACTCTCCGTGCAAGTATTTACAATGAAACCTCTCTAAACCGGACAGTCCGGTCTAGAGAGGTTTCACTGTAAATCATGCATTTGATCATTATGGCACGCCCTGACAAACTGTGCAACGTGTGAATGCAAGTTTATATCCAGTCGCTTCGCATTACTTAAACAATTACACCCATTACTACAACACTACGGTTTGAAATACACTACCGTAGCGATTGAAACAAGACAACCAGCGTGAACCGTCTTCTTTCTGTTTTTCTGGATATGCTGCTGTAACCGCCGCGTCCCCAAGGCCGTGACATGGCAGGATATAGCGTGGCTAAACTACGTGGATTTCCAGACAGCGGGTGATGCACTGATATGACAGATGACACAAATAATTAACGCAAATTTTGCAAAACTTTAACACAAATTTCTATGTAATTCGACCTAGACCATCAGCATGCGGGTCGCATATTTGGGCTATGGAATGAAAATATAGATGGTGGTAAACATGAATATTAAGTTTAAGTGAGTCGGACTTACGGTTGCATAAATAGTAGGTAGTCAAAACCATTACCCTCTCACCACCAAATATCCGCCTTTGATGGTTCTATTTTAATTGTTAGACTGTTCCATTCATACGAAATGGGGAGAGGATCAAACAATCTTAAGATACTGGTAAACACTGCAGATCCTGATAAGACGACTCGTTACGAGTCGGCTCATCTGGATATGTAGTGTTTGTAAACATTGAATTATGGCCTGTGATTTTTCCCCAAAAAATCAGTAATATTGTTTTGGGGGAGGGTTAACTTTTTATTATTCATAAAAAATAGTTTTTAGATTGAATGTTCGTCAAAAGTTCGTCGGCAGAAAAACTCGGAACAGACAGTAGGTTTATTTCATAATTCTAAGAAACTCAATGTTAGCTCACGTTGATTTTGACATGTCTGAAAATGGTGCATGCTATGCTGTCTCGCCGGTACGGTTTCGCGTCAGAATTTAAGGTATTTTTTCGGACATTTGAAGTCCCGTGATGCCTGAACGCGCGTGCTACAAATGTATAATGTCGGAATGGGACTTTACATACACAAATACAGAGATAACTTTAGCTTATAATCATTTGTGTACATGTTATTGTTCAAATGATTTATACTGATAAATACCTGCTGTTAAATTGATCAACATAGCTTTGTCTTATATGTATATGCTGCTAAAAGTAAAAAACAAAATCTTATAAGTTCAATTCCGAAGATTACCCATCGAGGCACACACAATGGCAGGGGTACCTGGTCAATTCGTACCCACACCATTTCGTTCCTATACCATTTCGTAACCGATTTGGTAACTTCGTACGCAGTTTTTTGTCAATTTGCACCCATATGTCAACCCATACATATTACATACGTAACATATGAATTCCATATGTAAATCATATAAAAACTTTTTCATATGAATAATATATGCAAAATATGAAACTTCATAAGAAAATGTCATATGAATGTCATATGAAAAGTTGCATATGAAAAGTTTTCATATGAAATTCATATGCAAATTATTCATATGAAATGCATATGAAAAGTATTAATATGAACATCATATGAATTTCATATTGGCTCTTTTTATACGAGTTTCATATGCAATTCATATGTTTTAAATATGTTTTACTTGTGAACATCATATGAATTGTGTTCATATGAATTGCATATGTGGTACATTTAGCCTGTGTTGTAACCATTATTAAAATAATTTTAATTAGTAACCATCCGTTGAAAAACATGTGTATAATACTGAAAAATAACTAGAGTTGCAAACATGCGTGCGTCCGGGTTAAAGTGGTTGGTTAAAGTGTATCGATCTACTATAATAGTGTATACTGTTATGTCGCTATTTTAGGTTTTGTGATTATTTTTGCTACATTGTTTGAACCAAGGTTTTTTTTCATCTATAGACCACATACAACAAAACTGGGGTTGGTTCCAATTTTTATATAAGCCATATGGCCGCCATCTTGAAATTCAAAATGGCCGCCATTGACATTTATATTTTGAGGTCAAAGTCATTATGTGTGGTGTTTTTGCAGCGGAAAACACATTATCATGGACAAGAAATATTGGCAGGACGAGTTCAATACATTTTGAGGTACCAGCCAATTTGTTTTTCAAAATGGCCGCCATTTCAAAATTGGAAATCCAGTATTTATTTTACATTTTTGAATGTCGTGGAAATATTTGTTTTTTTCCTTCTGATTATTCTCATATTTCTTTGAACACAGTTTGCTGAGATTATTGCTAACTGGTTTTGTGCTACGAGTACTCTGTATCTTCATAATGGCCATTTAAACTATGTGTGTTATGTACATCGCCACATCAAGGATTTTTTACACATTCTAGTATTTCTGTGGCTGTAGTTATGTTCTTTCAAATGATATTGTGATTGGAACGTGTGTGTCTGCTTGAAAAACATATATATACAATATATAGCACATCTGAAGTTGGTTCCATTTTTATAAGAGCCGCATGGCCGCCATTTTCAATTTCAAAATGGCCGCCATTGAAATTAATTTATATTTAACGTCAACGTTATATGTGGTGCTTTTTATTATTATTGATCATGGATAAGAAATATTGGCATAATTAGTTCAGTATATTTTAAAATGGCGGCTACATTATTTTTAAAATGGCAGCCATTTAAACTTGACATGTAGTATTTGCGAACTTACCTGTCAGTGATCACGAGTTGCAAGAAATTGCGAACTTGACTGTGTAAGAAAATAGTGATGTTATGGGATGACAGAGATAAACTGAAAGGATCTGAACACATAATTCTGACTCCAAAATGTTCTAATATGTATTATACATGCTTAATGCAGTTTTATTTGTTTCTTCAGCTTACACTCATAATACAATGAACACAAACTGTTGAGATTATTGCTAACTAGTACTATGGTAGCAGACGTCATTATCTTCAAAATGGCCGCTGGAAATAAGTGGCACATACATTGCCACTTCAAGGATTTACATCAATTACGTATTGTTGTATTACATATTTACATGTATTACGTATTGTTGTGGCTTATAGTTATGTTTCTTCAAATGATATCTTGGTCAGTACATGTGTTTTATCCCATCAATAACTGAAATGTGCAGGTGACCATTCCGTGCCGGTTTTGGGAGTTTTGATATGCCAGCATACCCAAAGATAGGTATGTACATTCACCTTTTGTTTTTGCGAAACTGTGTTGCACAATGATTACTGTTCGCCCAGCTAACCCACTGAACTTTGGCTGCATCTGACATGCTGTACTTGGTTACTACTGCTTACTGTAAATCCCTTTCAACTGTACTATGGCCATTTCGGATTTCATGCTGTGAGACTGTTGTTGTTAACAATTACCAAAAATTACCTTTTCATTCCGTATGGAAATATTTGTAGCGACAGTTTGTCATGGTTGGCCTGGTACACAGTGTATCAGAGTTTATTTGGAATTTCAGTTTCTATTTACAATCTCCTACTAATTTTACACCAAAATAATATCTTGCGCTCATCTAAGACATGTCTGAATGCCGAGATGGCCATTGTGCACGGCTTGCAACATTTTGGAGTCAGAATTATGTGCTTGGATCCTTTCAGTTTGTTTCCTTTCTACAGAGGCTTTGAAAAACAAATACTATAAAAATTAAAACGTGTTTTCATCATGCCCTGTGTAGGGTATAGTAATTGCACATATGACGATACTATGTTGTTATATAGAAAATATGATACTTATGTACCAATATCGGTGACAATTGAAACAACCCAACGGTCCTAGTCTCGTCATATATATATTATTTAATCCTGATATAGTATTATTTAATCCTGATATGCCCATTCAACTCATATTTTTCTCTTACTGATATTGATGTATGTATTTGTAGACCTTGCTCCGTTACTTCCACCTGTGGGTTAGGACTAGGTAATCCAGTAGGGGTAGGTGCTATTTTGCCTATATTATCTCACTCTCTGCAAAGCTGGCACGAGACGATATTGCAACGGGATAATGGCATTCCCCGTCTCAATCCCAGTCATGCCATCTAGTGCAGTTATACTGCTTTTAACACAACACAGCAGAGGGGTACAAGAAATATGGACATGTAATATATAAATACGAAACTACCATGTGTGTTTGCATCAGATGTATTTACAGAGGTATATTTGTCAACATAACAGTACACATGCATGAAAATAAACCGCCAGTTGACAAGTAGATCGGGATATTTAAATATATCAGACTTTTCCGGTATTTCAACACCCAGTATTATACATGTAACAGGCAACAACAATGCTATATCAGTAGCCGATTTCACCAACATTGCTAAGTATACTTATCTAGCTCAGCATACTTGACGAAATAATTTAGTTTCCCGAATAACTAACAAGTGCATATATTGATGAAGTATGCAGAAGAATTATACTGAAGTTATTACATTATCACAGCCAATAATATGTAATGGACTATTCCATTAAAGAGAATGGGTATACACAGTGAAGATCAACGTCTGCTACAGCAGTATATGTGTATATCGGAATTTGGTCAATGAGCAGCATAGTTGCATAACCCTTTCATTGCTGAATTAAATTGTCGTCCGTTGTCCTTTTTATTTCTCATAAAAACATAAGTATAACAACACTTTAGAATCATGATTAAAGTGTTGTCAAATCATGTCTATTGATACAATAATAGACTACAATTTACAAGCCCGCATACTAAGAATTAAAACATGTTATAAATAATACAGTTTATTATATACGTACTTTCTCATTGGAACACATTGGAACGCAAGCCGTCCATATTGACGCCTCGTAGTAGTTCCGTCTAAATCATCACTCATTTGTATTTTCCATACTTTAGAGGCGCATATTTTTAAGTGAGTGATGTGCGTATATAATAAAAAGATAACTTACAACTTAACAACGCAACTTACATGTATAGAGCAGCATAGAATACACACAATAATAGCACATATTGGATTACTGTCACTGTATTGTTTTTCCGATCATTCTTCATCAAGGCGCGTGTGATGGGCCTCCGTTGATCGTGGAATGTATGGAACTGACGGGTTGAAGCAAGCCAGAAGTACCTGCGTATCCATAGTTACCGGAATATGGAGTCGTGGTGCCATAGTTAGGCGGCGACGGTTGGCTGAAGTAACCCAGTGATGACGTGTACTGTGACGCATGTTGTGGGTAATCAAACTGGTAGTAGGCGCTGTATCCCCGTTCGGTGTGTAGCACAGGGAAGTCACGTGTTTCCGGTGAACATGATGTCAACTGCCCGCCGGATGTAGAGAGTCCATACACTGGTGGCGGTTGATTGGTCCGTGGCGGGTAGTGGCGGTACTGTATGGATGGTAGCCAATCTGAGTGGACGACATTGTCACGTAGCCAGAGTAATTCTGGGTAGACAGATCCACGTCACCACTGATGGTTTATTTCACCTTTCGGCGGGATTTGCGTTTGGCTTGTCGTCTGCGGTAGTCTCCCTGGGCGAAGTCGTCGACGACAGCTGAATGTACGCGCCAGTAGTTACTTTTGCCGCAGTCCGAGCGTCCGTCCTTGATGAAACAGGCGTTGATAGTCAGGTTATACCGGATATTGTTCTTCCACGCCCTCTGCTGGTTGTTGTAGTATGGGAAGTTATCCATGACGTACTGGTAGATGTCACCCAGGAGTAGTTTCCCTTCCGGAGAGCTCTGTAACGCCATGGATATTAGGCGACGAACGAGTGCGGTCGGTTTCTCGTGGCTTGTGGGCTCCGGGTTGGGTAACCAGGGTCTCCAGACGTCTTAGACAGTTTGGCTAGCTCCTGAAATACTAGATAACATGAAATCACTGTTAACCTTTTCAACACCAAGTACCTGGAATGGACTACTATATGTTCATTCGGCGACTCCATATAAATGCGACAATATAAAATCCTTGCAAATCCTGTGTTGGCGCCTCGTAACGAACGCCTCATCTGAATCTACGCCATTTGCAAACAACACATGTCTAGAGTTAACAGCAGCCATGTCATGACGTGTGGCGCAATTGCTATGACGTCATGACGATTTGAATATAAATGACACAGTACTGGATTAGTTTCAATACAAATGGGAAAGGGATTATTATTAGCCGATCTATATATATTGGTTATCCATTGGTTTGTGAAAAAGTTTGTAACCACCCTTTTCTCCTATATTCTGTAATATACAAACGCGAAATGTGTTGTATCACTTCCAAATTACATCAACCGGATAATTTTTCATTTTTGGCCATTGTCTGTGTTGAAAACTTTAAATATAGCGAAATAACACAATTTGGCTATAAATAAACGTTTTCACTACAATAGTTCGGTAAACTAAAGTTAGGCGGTTTGCAATTTGGCTATAAATAACGTTTCAACTACAAGAGTTCGGTAAAAGTTAGGCGGTTTGCAATTTGGTTATGAAATGTATCTACAAGAGTTCGGTAAACTAATGTTAGGCGGTTTGCGTTCTAGTCCAGGGGCAATTGTAGGTATATATATAAGATTCCGGCACCTCGTGTTAATTTATGGCACCCGGTGTTTTTATAAATTGAATGTATAAAGGTTTCCAAAAGATCCGGGTGTCATTTTTAAAACCAAGTTCAATGTCATTTCAAGGTCATTGAACTTTATGCTTGACGGAAGTTGAAATTGCCAATATATGAGGTCATGGTGCTTAACTTGGAAATTGATGTAACTTGTTCAAAAACATTTCGGATGGATATATTAAAGAATTTACATAAACTACACTAATATTCAGTATATAATTATCATATGATGGCCGCCAAAAATCGGGTATTTATGAGATTTCGGTTGACTTGCTACATATTTGTGTAATGCTAATCGCCTTCACCTATATGCAAAGGTTAATTCTTTCAACTGAATAATATTGTTTACAGTTTGACTACCATAAGTATTGCTATGATCAGATATTAATGATAGCTAAATATAATTGGGAGAATTTGGTTGGGGAAGAAATCACCACTTCTCGCACTTTTCCCTGACATATATTGAACCCTGATTTGATCGGCTAATAACATCATGCTCTGTATGACTTTTCATGTCAATCCAATCGGTCATACGGTAATAGAAACTGAAAAACGGAAGCTTTTGCTTCACTATATCCCATGTCGCTACACGAATCAATTGATAATTAAAAACGTCCCATTTACGCTCAAACATGAAAACAAATTAACCCCAATAAGAATAATGTAATGTCTACCTGAGGTATAGTTGCGAACAATAACTCTTGCAATTTACCGGCATCTTATACATTATTCCTCATACCTTGTCTACGTCTCCTGTGCTGACGTCACTGAAGCTCGGGGAGAGGCTGCTGTCGATACCGCTGTCCGGTGGCGAGGGTATCCGCGTGTCCGTGGGCGAGGGTGTCCGAGTGTCTGTGACGTCATAATATTCCTGGTTCCCCGCCGGGTACGGGAATGGGAAGTCGGGGTAATCGTGGTACTGGGTCGCAGCGTCAGGCTGGTAGCTGTAAATAAATAACAATTGAATTTAGAACATGAATCATTGCAGCAATAGGCAAACACAGAAATATACTTTAAAATAGTCTTACTACCCCTGACTATAGTGTGAAATTAAGAAATGTGATCATATAATATTCGTTTTACAAATTTTACGTAATATGACATGGAAAGTATGCCACATTTGCTATGATCGTCGTTTTTCATGTTCAAGCAAGCACATTCATGCAGCCAGAATGAATGAAGTTCAAGTATAAATATTAGTATCATTTGTACTAATATTCTTTGTTATTTATAATTCGCCATACTATGGGCCCTACGCTGGGCAGTATTGTGTTCCATATTGCAAGGTTTAGCCCCACTATTGGACAATAAATTACACAATCCACAAATTTAATGACTAACCCTGTTCGACAGGAAATTGACCATCTATGTTTCGGTCTCTAACGCTCCCTCGCATTTAGTGCCTTAAATATTGAATATGTGAACAATAAACTTATACATACTTGAAATATCAACTCGTAACCAATGTCTTGAAATATCACTCGTACAAGTCTTGAAATACAAGTCTTGAAATATCACTCGCACAAGTCTTGAAATATCGCCTCGTACAAGTCTTGAAATATCGCTCGTACAAGTCCTTGAAATACCACTCGTACAAGTCTTGAAATATCACTCGTACAAGTCTTGAAAATATCATTCGTAACAAGTATTTTGCTACAAATTGTTTGAACCAAGGTTTTTTTTCATCTATAGACCAACATACAACAAAAATACTGGGGTTGGTTCCAATTTTTATATAAGCCATTATGGCCGCCATCTTGAAATTCAAAATGGCCGCCATTGACATTTATATTTTGAGGTCAAAGTCATTATGTGTGGTGTTTTTGCAGCGGAAAACACATTATCATGGACAAGAAATATTGGCAGGACGAGTTCAATACATTTTGAGGTACCAGCCAATTTGTTTTTCAAAATGGCCGCCATTTCAAAATTGGAAATCCAGTATTTATTTTACATTTTTGAATGTCGTGGAAATATTTGTTTTTTCCATTCTTTGATTTATTCTCATATTTCTTTGAACACAGTTTGCTGAGATTATTGCTAATGGTTTTGTGCTACGAGTACTCTGTATCATCATAATGGCCATTTATTTAAACTATGTGTGTTATGTAACAATCGCCACATCAAGGATTTTTTTACACATTCTAGTATTTCTGTGGCTGTAGTTATGTTCTTTCAAATGATATTGTGATTGGAACGTGTGTGTCTGCTTGAAAAAATAAAAACATATATATAACAATAATATAGCAACATCTGAAGTTGGTTCCATTTTTATAAGAAGCGCATGGCCGCCATTTTCAATTTCAAAATTGGCGCCATTGAAATTAATTTATATTTAACGTCAACGTTATATGTGGATGCTTTTTATTATTATTGATCATGGATAAGAAAGATTGGCATAATTAGTTCAGTATATTTTCAAATGGCGGCGGACATTATTTTTAAAATGGCAGCCATTTAAACTTGACATGTAGTATTTGCGAACTTACTGTCAGTGATCACGAGTTGCAAGAAATTGCGAACTTGACTGTTAAGTAAGATAGTGATGTTATGGGATGACAGAGAATAAACTGAAAGGATCTGAACACTAATTCTGACTCCAAAATGTTCTAATATGTATATTACATGCTTAATGCAGTTTTATTTGTTTCTTCAGCTTACACTCATAATACAATGAACACAAACTGTTGAGATTATTGCTAACTAGTACTATGGTAGCAGACGTCATTATCTTCAAAAGTGGCCGCTGGAAATAAGTGGCACATACATTGCCACTTCAAGGATTTACATCAATTACGTATTGTTGTATTACATATTTAACATGTATTACGTATTGTTGTGGCTTATAGTTATGTTTCTTCAAATGATATCTTGGTCAGTACATGTGTTTTTTTTTTTTAAAATATCCCATCAATAACTGAATGTGCAGGTGACCATTCCGTGCCGGTTTGGGAGTTTTGATATGCAGCATACCCAAAGATAGGTATGTTACATTCACCTTTTGTTTTTGAGCGAAACTGTGTTGCACAATGATTACCTGTTCGCCCAGCTAACCACTGAACTTTGGCTGCATCTTGACACACTATGCTTACTGTAAATCCCTTTCAACTGTACTATGGCCATTTCGGATTTCATGCTGTGAGACTGTTGTTGTTAACAATTACCAAAAATTACCTTTTATTTTCATTCCGTATGGAAATATTTGTAGCGACAGTTTGTCATGGTTGGCCTGGTACATCAGTGTATCAGAGTTTATTTGGAATTTCAGTTTCTATTTACATCTTCCTACAATTTTACCAGTAAAATAATATCTTGCGCTCATCTAAGACATGTCTTGAATGCCGAGATGGCCATTGTGCACGGCTTGCAACATTTTGGAGTCAGAATTATGTGCTTGGATACCTTTCAGTTTGTTTCCTTTTACTACAGAGGCTTTTGAAATAAAAAACAAATACTATAAAAATTAAAACGTGTTTTCATCATGGCCCTGCGTAGGGTTGTGTAATTGCACATATGACGATACTATGTTGTTATATAGAAAATATGATACTTATGTACCAATATCGGTGACAATTGAAAAATCTCTAAAACAAACAACCAACGGTCCTAGTCTCGTCATATATATTTATTTTTTAATCCTGATATAGTATTATTTAATCCTGATATGCCCATTCAACTCATTAATTTTTCTCTTACTGATATTGATGTATGTATTTGTAGACCTTGCTCCGTTACTTCCCACCTGTGGGTTAGGACTAGGTAATCAGTAGGGGTAGGTGCTATTTTGTTTTGCCTATATTATCTCACTCTCTGCAAAGCTGGCACGAGACGATATTTGCAACGGGATAATGGCATTCCCGTCTCAATCAGTCATGCCATCTAGTGCAGTTATACTGCTTTTAACACACAAACACAGGCAGAGGGGTACAAGAAAATATGGACATGTAATAATATTAAATACGAAACTACCATGTGTGTTTGATCAGATGTATTTACAGAGGTATATTTGTCAACATAATAGACACATGCATGAAAATAAACCGCCAGTTGACAAGTAGATCGGGATATTTAAATATATCAGACTTTTCCGGTATTTCAACACCCAGTATTATACATGTAACAGGCAACAACAATGCTATATCAGTAGCCGATTTCACCAACATTGCTAAGTATACTTATCTAGCTCAGCATACTTGACGAAATAATTTAGTTTCCCGAATAACTAACAAGTGCATATATTGATGAAGTATGCAGAAGAATTATACTGAAGTTATTACATTATCACAGCCATTCTGGCTGTGATAATGTAATAAATTCCGTATAATAATTTAATTAATTAAATAAAAATTAATAAATTTATCCTTAAATTGAGAATTTCTCCCTCAAAGTGTACTTAGCAAGATAAGTATACTTTGCTATTTTGGTGAAATTGGCTACAGATTCGCCGGCAAGGTACGTACCACAAATTACGAAACGGTGACCATTAATAATATGTAATGGACTATTCCATTAAAGAGAATGGGTATACACAGTGAAGATCAACGTCTGCTACAGCAGTATATGTGTATATCGGAATTTGGTCAATGAGCAGCATAGTTGCATAACCCTTTCATTGCTGAATTAAATTGTCGTCCGTTGTCCTTTTTATTTCTCATAAAAACATAAGTATAACAACACTTTAGAATCATGATTAAAGTGTTGTCAAATCATGTCTATTGATACAATAATAGACTACAATTTACAAGCCCGCATACTAAGAATTAAAACATGTTATAAATAATACAGTTTATTATATACGTACTTTCTCATTGGAACACATTGGAACGCAAGCCGTCCATATTGACGCCTCGTAGTAGTTCCGTCTAAATCATCACTCATTTGTATTTTCCATACTTTAGAGGCGCATATTTTTAAGTGAGTGATGTGCGTATATAATAAAAAGATAACTTACAACTTAACAACGCAACTTACATGTATAGAGCAGCATAGAATACACACAATAATAGCACATATTGGATTACTGTCACTGTATTGTTTTTCCGATCATTCTTCATCAAGGCGCGTGTGATGGGCCTCCGTTGATCGTGGAATGTATGGAACTGACGGGTTGAAGCAAGCCAGAAGTACCTGCGTATCCATAGTTACCGGAATATGGAGTCGTGGTGCCATAGTTAGGCGGCGACGGTTGGCTGAAGTAACCCAGTGATGACGTGTACTGTGACGCATGTTGTGGGTAATCAAACTGGTAGTAGGCGCTGTATCCCCCGTTCGGTGTGTAGCACAGGGAGTCACGTGTTTCCGGTGAACATGATGTCAACTGCCCGCCGGATGTAGAGAGTCCATACACTGGTGGCGGTTGATTGGTCCGTGGCGGGTAGGTGGCGGTACTGTATGGATGGTAGCCAATCTGAGTGGACGACATTGTCACGTAGCCAGAGTAATTCTGGGTAGACAGATCCACGTCACCACTGATGGATTTCACCTTTCGGCGGGATTTGCGTTTGGCTTGTCGTCTGCGGTAGTCTCCCTGGGCGAAGTCGTCGACGACAGCTGAATGTACGCGCCAGTAGTTACTTTTGCCGCAGTCCGAGCGTCCGTCCTTGATGAAACAGGCGTTGATAGTCAGGTTATACCGGATATTGTTCTTCCACGCCCTCTGCTGGTTGTTGTAGTATGGGAAGTTATCCATGACGTACTGGTAGATGTCACCCAGGAGTAGTTTCCCTTCCGGAGAGCTCTGTAACGCCATGGATATTAGGGCGACGAACGAGTGCGGCGGTTTTCTCGTGGCTTGTGGGCTCGGGTTTGGTAACCAGGGTCTCAGACGTCTTAGACAGTTTGGCTAGCTCCTGAATACATAGATAACATGAAATCACTGTTAACCTTTTCAACAACCAAGTACCTGGAATGGACTACATATGTTCATTCGGCGACTCCATATAAATGCGACAATATAAAATCCTTGCAAATCCTGTGTTGGCGCCTCGTAACGAACGCCTACATCTGAATCTACGCCATTTGCAAACAACACATGTCTAGAGTTAACAGCAGCCATGTCATGACGTGTGGCGCAATTGCTATGACGTCATGACGATTTGAATATAAATGACACAGTACTGGATTAGTTTCAATACAAAATGGGAAAGGGATTATTATTAGCCGATCTATATATTGATTGGTTTATCCATTGGTTTGTGAAAAAGTTTGTAACCACCCTTTTCTCCTATATTCTGTAATATACAAACGCGAAATGTGTTGTATCACTTCCAAATTACATCAACCGGATAATTTTTTCATTTTTGGGCCATTGTCTGTGTTGAAAACTTTAAATATAGCGAAATAACACAATTTGGCTATAAATAAACGTTTTCACTACAATAGTTCGGTAAACTAAAGTTAGGCGGTTTGCAATTTGGCTATAAATAACGTTTCAACTACAAGAGTTCGGTAAAAGTTAGGCGGTTTGCAATTTGGTTATGAAATGTATCTACAAGAGTTCGGTAAACTAAATGTTAGGCGGTTTGCGTTCTAGTCCAGGGGCAATTGTAGGTATATATATAAGATTCCGGCATCGTCGTTAATAATTTATGGCACCCGGTGTTTTTTATAAACTTGAATGTATAAGGTTTCCAAAAGATCCGGGTGTCATTTTTAAAACCAAGTTCAATGTCATTTCAAGGTCATTGAACTTTATGCTTGACGGAAGTTGAAAATTGCCAATATATGAGGTCATGGTGCTTAACTTGGAAATTGATGTAACTTGTTCAAAAACATTTCGGATGGATATATTAAAGAATTTACATAAACTACACTAATATTCAGTATATAATTATCATATGATGGCCGCCAAAAATCGGGTATTTATGAGATTTCGGTTGACTTGCTACATATTGTGTAATGCTAATCGCCTTCACCTATATGCAAAGGTTAATTCTTTCAACTGGAATAATATTGTTTACATTTGACTACCATAAGTATTGCTATGATCAGATATTAATGATAGCTAAATATAATTGGGAGAATTTGGTTGGGGAAGAAATCACCACTTCTCGCACTTTTCCCTGACATATATTGAACCCTGATTTGATCGGCTAATAACATCATGCTCTGTATGACTTTTCATGTCAATCCAATCGGTCATACGGTAATAGAAACTGAAAAACGGAAGCTTTTGCTTCACTATATCCCATGTTCGCTACACGAATCAATTGATAATTAAAACGTCCTTTACGCTCAACATGAAAACAAATTACCCCAATAAGTAGATGTAATGTCTACCTGAGGTATAGTTGCGAACAATAACTCTTGCAATTTACCGGCATCTTATACATTATTCTCATACCTTGTCTACGTCTCCTGTGCTGACGTCACTGAAGCTCGGGGAGAGGCTGCTGTCGATACCGCTGTCCGGTGGCGAGGGTATCCGCGTGTCCGTGGGCGAGGGTGTCCGGTTTTTGGAGTGTCTGTGACGTCATAATATTCCTGGTTCCCCGCCGGGTACAATGGGAAGTCGGGGTAATCGTGGTACTGGGTCGCAGCGTCAGGCTGGTAGCTGTAAATAAATAAATAACAATTGAATTTAGAACATGAATCATTGCAGCAATAGGCAAAAACACAGAAATATACTTTAAAATAGTCTTTACCCTGACTATTTTTAGTGTGAATTAAGAAATGTGATCATATAATATTCGTTTTACAAAATTTTACGTAATATGACATGGAAAGTATGCCACATTTGCTATGATCGTCGTTTTTCATGTTCAAGCAAGCACATTCATGCAGGCCAGAATGGATGAAGTTCAAGTATAAATATTAGTATCATTTGTACTAATATTTGTATTTATAATTCGCCATAATATGGGCCCTACGCTGGGCAGTATTGTGTTCCACATATTGCAAGGTTTAGCCCCACTATTGGACAATAAATTACATACCAAATTTTAATGACTAACTGTTGACAGGAAATTGACCATCTATGTTTCGGTCTCTAAAACGCTCCCTCGCATTTAGTGCCTTAAATATTGAATATGTGAACATAACTTATACATACTTGAAATATTTCCCTCGTACAAGTCTTGAAATTAACACTCGTACAAGTCTTGAAATACAAGTCTTGAAATATCACTCGAACAGTCTTGAAATATCGCTCGTACAAAGTCTTGAAATATCGCTCGTACAAGTTTGAAATATCACTCGTAAAGTCTTTTGAAATATCACTCGTACAAGTTTTGAAATATCATTGTACAAGTTTTGCCTACATTGTTTGAACCACGGTTTTTTTTCATCTATAGACCACATACAACAAAACTGGGGTTGGTTCCAATTTTTTATATAAGCATTTGGCCGCCATCTTGAAAAATTCAAAATGGCCGCCATTGACATTTTATTTTTTGAGGTCAATAAAGTCATTATTGTGTGGTGTTTTTGCAGCGGAAACACACTTTATCAGGGACAGAAATATTGGCGGGACGAGTTCAATACATTTTGAGGGTACAGCCAATTTGTTTTTCAAAATGGCCGCCATTTCAAAATTGGAAATCCAGTATTTATTTTACATTTTTGAATGTCGTGGAAATATTTGTTTTTTTCCTTCTGATTACTCTATTTCTTTGAACACAGTTTGCTGAGTTATTGGCTAACTGGTTTTGTGCTACGAGTACTCTGTATCTTCATAATGGCCATTTAAACTATGTGTGTTATGTACATCGCCACATCAAGGATTTTTTACACATTCTAGTATTTCGGTGGCTGTAGTTATGTTCTTTCAAAATATATTGTGATTGGAACGTGTGTGTCTGCTTGATGAAAAACTATACAATATATAGCCACATCTGAAGTTGGTTCACCGATTTTTTTAAGAGCCGCATGGCCGCCATTTTCAATTTCAAAATGGCGCCATTGAATTTAATTTATATTTAACGTCAACGTTATATGTGGTGCTTTTTATTATTATTGATCATGGATAAGAAATATGGCATAATTAGTTCAGTATATTTTAAAATGGCGTGGCTACATTATTTTTAAAATGGCAGCATTTAAACTTGAAACATGTAGTATTTGCGAACTTACCTGTCAGTGATCACGAGTTGCAAGAAATTGCGAACTTGATGTGTAAGAAAATAGTGATGTTATGGGATGACAGAGATAAACTGAAAGGATCTGAACACATAATTCTGACTCCAAAATGTTCTAATATGTATTATACATGCTTAAATGCAGTTTTATTTGTTTCTTCAGCTTACACTCATAATACAATGAACACAAAAACTGTTGAGATTATTGCTAACTAGTACTATGGTAGCAGACGTCTTATCTTCAAAATGGCCGCTGGAATAAGTGGCATACATTGCCACTTCAAGGATTTACATCAATTTACGTATTGTTGTATTACATATTTTCATGTATTACGTATTGTTTGTGGCTTATAGTTATGTTTCATTCAAATGTTATCTTGGTCAGTACATGTGTTTTATCCCATCAATAACTGAAATGTGCAGGTGGACCATTCCGTGCGGTTTTGGGAGTTTTGATATGCCAGCATACCAAGATAGGTATGTACATTCACCTTTTGTTTTTGCGAAACTGTGTTGCACAATTGATTACTGTTCGCCCAGCTAACCCACTGTAACTTTGCTGCATCTGACACACTATGCTTATGTAAATCCCTTTCAACTGTTAACTATGGCCATTTCGCGGATTTCATGCTGTGAGGATGTTGTTGTTAACAATTACCAAAAATTACCTTTTCATTCCGTATGGAAATATTTGTAGCGACAGTTTGTCATGGTGGCCCCTGGTACACAGTGTATCAGAGTTTATTTGGATTTCAGTTTCTATTTTATCAATCTTACTACAATTTTACCAGAAAATAATATCTTGCGCTCAATAAGACTTGTCTGAATGCGGGAGATGGCCAATTTGTGCACGGCTTGCAACATTTGGAGTCAGAATTATGTGCTTGGATCCTTTCGTTTAGTTTCCTTTCTACAGAGGCTTTGAAAAAACAAAATACTATAAAAATTAAAAACGTGTTTTCATTCATGCCACTGCGTAGGGTAGTGTATTGCACATATGACGATTTACTATGTTGTTATATAGAAAATATGATACTTATGTACATTATCCGGTGACAATTGAAACAACCAACGGTCTTAGTTTCGTCATATATATATTATTTATCCTGATATAGTATTATTTAATCCTGATATGCCCATTCAACTCAATATTTTTCTCTTACTGATATTGATGTTTGTATTTGTAGACCTTTGCTCCGTTACTTCCACCTGTGGGTTAGGACTAGGTTAAATCCAGTTGGGGTAGGGGTGCTATTTTGCCTATATTATCTCACTCTCTGCAAAGCTGGCACGAGACGATATTTGCAACGGGATTAATGGCATTCCCGTCTCAATCCCAGTCATGCCTTCTAGTGCAGTTATACTGCTTTTAACACAACACAGCAGAGGGGTACAAGAAATATGGACATGTAATATATAAATACGAAACTACCATGTGTGTTTGCATCAAGATGTATTTACAGAGGTATATTTGTCAAACATAATAGTACACATGCATGAAAAATAAACCGCCAGTTGACAAGTAGATCGGGATATTTAAATATATCAGACTTTTCCGGTATTTCAACACCCAGTATTTACAATGTATCAGGCAACAACAATGCTATATCAGTAGCCGATTTCACCAAACATTGCTAAGTATACTTATTCTAGCTCAGCATACTTGACGAAATAATTTTAGTTTCCCGAAAATAAATAACAAGTGGAATATATTGATGAAAGTATGCAGAAGAATTATACTGACAGTTATTACTTATCACAGCCATTCTGGCTGTGATTAATGTAATAAATTCGTATAATAAATTTAATTAATTAATAAACAAAAATTAATAAATTTTATCCTTAAATTGAGAATTTCTCCCTCAAAGTGTACTTAGCAAGATAAGTATACTTTGCTTTTTTGGTGAAATTGGCTACAGATTCGCCGGGCAAGGTACGTACCACAAAATTACGAAAACGGTGACCATTAATTTATATGTAATTGGACTATTCCATTAAAAGAGAAATGGGTATACACAGTGAAGATCAACGTCTGCTACAGCAGTATATGTGTTATATCGGATTTGGGTCAATGAGCAGCATAGTTGCATAAACCCTTCATTGCTGAATTAATTTGTCGTCCGTTGTCCTTTTTATTTCTCATAAAAAACATAAGTATAACAACACTTTAGAATCATGATTAAAAGTGTGTCAAATCATGTCTATTGATCAATAATAGACTACAATTTACTAAGCGCATACTAGAATTTAAAACATGTTATAAATAATACAGTTTAATTTATATACGTACTTTCTCATTGGAAAACACATTGGAAACGCAAGCCGTCTATTGACGCCTCGTAGTAGTTCCGTCCTAAATCATCACTCATTTGTATTTTCCATACTTTAGAGGCGCATATTTTTAACTGAGTGATGTGCGGTATATAATAAAAGTTAAATCTTACAAACTTAACAACGCAACTTACATGTATAGAGCAGCATAGAATACACACAATAATAGCACATATTGGATTACTGTCACTGTATTGTTTTTCGATCATTCTTCATCAAGGCGCGTGTGATGGGCCTCCGTTGATCGTGGGAATGTATGGAACTGACGGGTTGAAGCAAGCCAGAAGTACCTGCGTATCCATAGTTACCGAATAGGAGTCGTGGTGCTAGTTAGGCGGCGACGGTTGGCTGAAGTAACCCAGTGATGACGTGTACTGTGACGCATGTTGTGGGTAATCAAACTGGTAGTAGGCGCTGTATCCCCCGTTCGGTGTGTAGCACAGGGATCACGTGTTTCCGGTGAACTGATGTCAACTGCCCGCGGATGTAGAGAGTCCATACACTGGTGGCGGTTGATTGGTCCGTGGCGGGTAGGTGGCGGTACTGTATGGATGGTAGCCAATCTGAGTGGACGACATTGTCACGTAGCCAGAGTAATTCTGGGTAGACAGATCCACGTCACCACTGATGGATTTCACCTTTCGGCGGGATTTGCGTTTGGCTTGTCGTCTGCGGTAGTCTCCCTGGGCGAAGTCGTCGACGACAGCTGAATGTACGCGCCAGTAGTTACTTTTGCCGCAGTCCGAGCGTCCGTCCTTGATGAAACAGGCGTTGATAGTCAGGTTTATACCGGATATTGTTCTTCCACGCCCTTGCTGGTTGTTGTAGTATGGGAAGTTATCCCATGACGTACTGGTAGATGTCACCCAGGAGTAGTTTCCCTTCCGGAGAGCTCTGTAACGCCATGGATATTAGGGCGACGAACGAGTGCGGCGGTTTCTCGTGGCTTGTGGGCTCGGGTTTGGTAACCAGGGTCTCAGACGTCTTAGACAGTTTGGCTAGCTCCTGAAATACATAGATAACATGAAATCACTGTTAACCTTTTCCAACACCAAGTACCTGGCAATGGACTACTATATGTTCATTCGGCGACTCCATATAAATGCGACAATATAAAATCCTTGCAAATCCTGTGTTGGCGCCTCGTAACGAACGCCTCATCTGAATCTACGCCATTTGCAAACAACACATGTCATCAAGTTAACAGCAGCCATGTCATGGACGTGTGGCGCAATTGCTATGACGTCATGACGATTTGAATATAAATGACACAGTACTGGATTAGTTTCAATACAAATGGGAAAGGGATTATTATTAGCCGATTCTATATATATTGGTTATCCATTGGTTTGTGAAAAGTTTGTAACCACCCTTTTCTCCTATATTCTGTAATATACAAACGCGAAATGTGTTGTATCACTTCCAAATTCCAAATTACATCAACCGGATATAATTTTTCATTTTTGGCCATTGTCTGTGTTGAAAACTTTAAATATAGCGAAATAACACAATTTGGCTATAAATAAACGTTTTCACTACAATAGTTCGGTAAACTAAAGTTAGGCGGTTTGCAATTTGGCTATAAATAACGTTTCAACTACAAGAGTTCGGTAAAAGTTAGGCGGTTTGCAATTTGGTTATGAAATGTATCTACAAGAGTTCGGTAAACTAATGTTAGGCGGTTTGCGTTCTAGTCCAGGGGCAATTGAGGTATATATATAAGATTCCGGCACCTCGTGTTAATATGGCACCCGGTGTTTTTATAAACTTGAATGTATAAGGTTTCCAAAAGATCCGGGTGTCATTTTTAAAACCAAGTTCAATGTCATTTCAAGGTCATTGAACTTATGCTTGACGGAAGTTGAAAATTGCCAATATATGAGGTCATGGTGCTTAACTTGGGAAATTGATGTAACTTGTTCAAAAACATTTCGATGGATATATTAAAGAATTTTACATAAACTACACTAATATTCAGTATATAATTATCATATGATGGCCGCCAAAAATCGGGGTATTTATGAGATTTCGGTTGACGTGCTACATATTTTTGTGTAATGCTAATCGCCTTCACCTATATGCAAAGGTTAATTCTTTCAACTGGAATAATATTGTTTACATTTGACTACCATAAGTATTGCTATGATCAGATATTAATGATAGCTAATATAATTGGGACAATTTTTTGGTTGGGGAAGAAATCACCACTTCTCGCACTTTTTCCCTGACATATATTGAACCTGATTTGATCGTCTAATAACATCATGCTCTGTATGACTTTTCATGTCAATCCAATCGGTCATACGGTATAGAAACTGAAAAACGGAAGCTTTTGCTTCACTATATCCCATGTTCGCTACACGAATCAATTGATAATTAAAACGTCCCTTTACGCTCAAACATGAAAACAAATTACCCCAATAAGTAGATGTAATGTCTACCTGAGGTATAGTTGCGAACAATAACTCTTGCAATTTACCGGCATCTTATACATTATTCTCATACCTTGTCTACGTCTCCTGTGCTGACGTCACTGAAGCTCGGGGAGAGGCTGCTGTCGATACCGCTGTCCGGTGGCGAGGGTATCCGCGTGTCCGTGGGCGAGGGTGTCCGAGTGTCTGTGACGTCATAATATTCCTGGTTCCCCGCCGGGTACAATGGGAAGTCGGGGTAATCGTGGTACTGGGTCGCAGCGTCAGGCTGGTAGCTGTAAATAAATAACAATTGAATTTAGAACATGAATCATTGCAGCAATAGGCAAACACAGAAATATACTTTAAAATAGTCTTACCCCTGACTATTTTTAGTGTGAAATTAAGAAATGTGATCATATAATATTCGTTTTACAAATTTTACGTAATAATGACATGGAAAGTATGCCACATTTGCTATGATCGTCGTTTTTCATGTTCAAGCAAGCACATTCATGCAGCCAGAATGAATGAAGTTCAAGTATAAATATTAGTATCATTTGTACTAATATTTGTATTTATAATTCGCCATACTATGGGCCCTACGCTGGGCAGTATTGTGTTCCACATATTGCAAGGTTTAGCCACCCCACTATTGGACAATAAATTACACAATAACCAAATTTAATGACTAACTGTTCGACAGGAAATTGACCATCTATGTTTCGGTCTCTAACGCTCCCTCGCATTTAGTGCCTTAAATATTGAATATGTGAACAATAACTTATACATACTTGAAATATCACTCGTACAAGTCTTGAAATATCACTCGTACAAGTCTTGAAATACAAGTCTTGAAATATCACTCGCACAAGTCTTGAAATATCGCTCGTACAAGTCTTGAAATATCGCTCGTACAAGTCTTGAAATATCACTCGTACAAGTCTTGAAATATCACTCGTACAAGTCTTGAAATATCATTCGTACAAGTTTTGCTACATTGTTTGAACCAAGGTTTTTTTTCATCTATAGACCACATACAACAAAACTGGGGTTGGTTCCAATTTTTATATAAGCCATATGGCCGCCATCTTGAAATTCAAAATGGCCGCCATTGACATTTATATTTTGAGGTCAAAGTCATTATGTGTGGTGTTTTTGCAGCGGAAAACACATTATCATGGACAAGAAATATTGGCAGGACGAGTTCAATACTTTTTAGTTTTGAGGTACCAGCCAATTTGTTTTTCAAAATGGCCGCCATTTCAAAATTGGAAATCCAGTATTTATTTTACATTTTTTGAATGTCGTGGAAATTATTTGTTTTTTTCCTTCTGATTATCTCATATTTCAATTGAACACAGTTTGCTGAGATTATTGCTAACTGGTTTTGTGCTACGAGTACTCTGTATCTTCATAATGGCCATTTAAACTATGTGTGTTATGTACATCGCCACATCAAGGATTTTTTACACATTCTAGTATTTCTGTGGCTGTAGTTATGTTCTTTCAAATGATATTGTGATTGGAACGTGTGTGTCTGCTTGAAAAACTATATATACTAATATATAGCACATCTGAAGTTGGTTCCATTTTTATAAGAGCCGCATGGCCGCCATTTTCAATTTCAAAATGGCCGCCATTGAAATTAATTTATATTTAACGTCAACGTTATATGTGGTGCTTTTTATTATTATTGATCATGGATAAGAAATATTGGCATAATTAGTTCAGTATATTTTAAAATGGCGGCTACATTATTTTTAAAATGGCAGCCATTTAAACTTGACATGTAGTATTTGCGAACTTACCTGTCAGTGATCACGAGTTGCAAGAAATTGCGAACTTGACTGTGTAAGAAAATAGTGATGTTATGGGATGACAGAGATAAACTGAAAGGATCTGAACACATAATTCTGACTCCAAAATGTTCTAATATGTATTATACATGCTTAATGCAGTTTTATTTGTTTCTTCAGCTTACACTCATAATACAATGAACACAAACTGTTGAGATTATTGCTAACTAGTACTATGGTAGCAGACGTCATTATCTTCAAAATGGCCGCTGGAAATAAGTGGCACATACATTGCCACTTCAAGGATTTACATCAATTACGTATTGTTGATTACATATTTACATGTATTACGTATTGTTGTGGCTTATAGTTATGTTTCTTCAAATGATATCTTGGTCAGTACATGTGTTTTATCCCATCAATAACTGAAATGTGCAGGTGACCATTCCGTGCCGGTTTTGGGAGTTTTGATATGCCAGCATACCCAAAGATAGGTATGTACATTCACCTTTTGTTTTTGCGAAACTGTGTTGCACAATGATTACTGTTCGCCCAGCTAACCCACTGAACTTTGGCTGCATCTGACACACTATGCTTACTGTAAATCCCTTTCAACTGTACTATGGCCATTTCGGATTTCATGCTGTGAGACTGTTGTTGTTAACAATTACCAAAAATTACCTTTTCATTCCGTATGGAAATATTTGTAGCGACAGTTTGTCATGGTTGGCCTGGTACACAGTGTATCAGAGTTTATTTGGAATTTCAGTTTCTATTTACAATCTTCCTACAATTTTACCAGAAAATAATATCTTGCGCTCATCTAAGACATGTCTGAATGCCGAGATGGCCATTGTGCACGGCTTGCAACATTTTGGAGTCAGAATTATGTGCTTGGATCCTTTCAGTTTGTTTCCTTTCTACAGAGGCTTTGAAAAACAAATACTATAAAAATTAAAACGTGTTTTCATCATGCCCTGCGTAGGGTAGTGTAATTGCACATATGACGATACTATGTTGTTATATAGAAAATATGATACTTATGTACCAATATCGGTGACAATTGAAACAACCCAACGGTCCTAGTCTCGTCATATATATATTATTTAATCCTGATATAGTATTATTTAATCCTGATATGCCCATTCAACTCATATTTTTCTCTTACTGATATTGATGTATGTATTTGTAGACCTTGCTCCGTTACTTCCACCTGTGGGTTAGGACTAGGTAATCCAGTAGGGGTAGGTGCTATTTTGCCTATATTATCTCATCTCTGCAAAGCTGGCACGAGACGATATTGCAACGGGATAATGGCATTCCCCGTCTCAATCCCAGTCATGCCATCTAGTGCAGTTATACTGCTTTTAACACAACACAGCAGAGGGGTACAAGAAATATGGACATGTAATATATAAATACGAAACTACCATGTGTGTTTGCATCAGATGTATTTACAGAGGTATATTTGTCAACATAATAGTACACATGCATGAAAATAAACCGCCAGTTGACAAGTAGATCGGGATATTTAAATATATCAGACTTTTCCGGTATTTCAACACCCAGTATTATACATGTAACAGGCAACAACAATGCTATATCAGTAGCCGATTTCACCAACATTGCTAAGTATACTTATCTAGCTCAGCATACTTGACGAAATAATTTAGTTTCCCGAATAACTAACAAGTGCATATATTGATGAAGTATGCAGAAGAATTATACTGAAGTTATTACATTATCACAGCCATTCTGGCTGTGATAAATGTAAATAAATTCGTATAATAATTTAATTTAATTAATTAAATAAAAATTAATAAATTTATCCTTTAAATTAAATGAGAATTCTCCCTCAAAGTGTACTTAGCAAGATAAGTATACTTTGCTATTTTGGTGAAATTGGCTACAGATTCGCCGGCAAGGTACGTACCACAAATTACGAAACGGTGACCATTAATAATATGTAATGGACTATTCCATTAAAGAGAATGGGTATACACAGTGAAGATCAAACGTCTGCTACAGCAGTATATGTGTATATTCGGAATTTGGTCAATGAGCAGCATAGTTGCATAACCCTTTCATTGCTGAATTAAATTGTCGTCCGTTGTCCTTTTTATTTCTCATAAAAACATAAGTATAACAACACTTTAGAATCATGATTAAAGTGTTGTCAAATCATGTCTATTGATACAATAATAGACTACAATTTACAAGCCCCGCATACTAAGAATTAAAACATGTTTATAAATAATACAGTTTATTATATACGTACTTTCTCATTGGAACACATTGGAACGCAAGCCGTCCATATTGACGCCTCGTAGTAGTTCCGTCTAAATCATCACTCATTTGTATTTTCCATACTTTAGAGGCGCATATTTTTAAGTGAGTGATGTGCGTATATAATAAAAAGATAACTTACAACTTAACAACGCAACTTACATGTATAGAGCAGCATAGAATACACACAATAATAGCACATATTGGATTACTGTCACTGTATTGTTTTTCCGATCATTCTTCATCAAGGCGCGTGTGATGGGCCTCCGTTGATCGTGGAATGTATGGAACTGACGGGTTGAAGCAAGCCAGAAGTACCTGCGTATCCATAGTTACCGGAATATGGAGTCGTGGTGCCATAGTTAGGCGGCGACGGTTGGCTGAAGTAACCCAGTGATGACGTGTACTGTGACGCATGTTGTGGGTAATCAAACTGGTAGTAGGCGCTGTATCCCCCGTTCGGTGTGTAGCACAGGGAGTCACGTGTTTCCGGTGAACATGATGTCAACTGCCCGCCGGATGTAGAGAGTCCATACACTGGTGGCGGTTGATTGGTCCGTGGCGGGTAGGTGGCGGTACTGTATGGATTGGTAGCCAATCTGAGTGGACGACATTGTCACGTAGCCAGAGTAATTCTGGGTAGACAGATCCACGTCACCACTGATGGATTTCACCTTTCGGCGGGATTTGCGTTTGGCTTGTCGTCTGCGGGTAGTCTCCCTGGGCGAAGTCGTCGACGACAGCTGAATGTACGCGCCAGTAGTTACTTTTGCCGCAGTCGAGCGTCCGTCCTTGATGAAACAGGCGTTGATAGTCAGGTTATACCGGATATTGTTCTTCCACGCCCTCTGCTGGTTGTTGTAGTATGGGAAGTTATCCATGACGTACTGGTAGATGTCACCCAGGAGTAGTTTCCCTTCCGGAGAGCTCTGTAACGCCATGGATATTAGGGCGACGAACGAGTGCGGCGGTTTCTCGTGGCTTGTGGGCTCGGGTTTGGTAACCAGGGTCTCAGACGTCTTAGACAGTTTGGCTAGCTCCTGAAATACATAGATAACATGAAATCACTGTTAACCTTTTCAACACCAAGTACCTGGAATGGACTACTATATGTTCATTCGGCGACTCCATATAAATGCGACAATATAAAATCCTTGCAAATCCTGTGTTGGCGCCTCGTAACGAACGCCTCATCTGAATCTACGCCATTTGCAAACAACACATGTCTAGAGTTAACAGCAGCCATGTCATGACGTGTGGCGCAATTGCTATGACGTCATGACGATTTGAATATAAATGACACAGTACTGGATTAGTTTCAATACAAATGGGAAAGGGATTATTATTAGCCGATCTATATATATTGGTTATCCATTGGTTTGTGAAATAAAAAGTTTGTAACCACCCTTTTCTCCTATATTCTGTAATATACAAACGCGAAATGTGTTGTATCACTTCCAAATTACATCAACCGGATAATTTTTCATTTTTGGCCATTGTCTGTGTTGAAAACTTTAAATATAGCGAAATAACACAATTTGGCTATAAATAAACGTTTTCACTACAATAGTTCGGTAAACTAAAGTTAGGCGGTTTGCAATTTGGCTATAAATAACGTTTCAACTACAAGAGTTCGGTAAAAGTTAGGCGGTTTGCAATTTGGTTATGAAATGTATCTACAAGAGTTCGGTAAACTAATGTTAGGCGGTTTGCGTTCTAGTCCAGGGGCAATTGTAGGTATATATATAAGATTCCGGCACCTCGTGTTAATTTATGGCACCCGGTGTTTTTATAAACTTGAATGTATAAGGTTTCCAAAAGATCCGGGTGTCATTTTTAAAACCAAGTTCAATGTCATTTCAAGGTCATTGAACTTTATGCTTGACGGAAGTTGAAAATTGCCAATATATGAGGTCATGGTGCTTAACTTGGAAATTGATGTAACTTGTTCAAAAACATTTCGGATGGATATATTAAAGAATTTACATAAACTACACTAATATTCAGTATATAATTATCATATGATGGCCGCCAAAAATCGGGTATTTATGAGATTTCGGTTGACTTGCTACATATTTGTGTAATGCTAATCGCCTTCACCTATATGCAAAGGTTAATTCTTTCAACTGGAATAATATTGTTTACATTTGACTACCATAAGTATTGCTATGATCAGATATTAATGATAGCTAAATATAATTGGGAGAATTTGGTTGGGGAAGAAATCACCACTTCTCGCACTTTTCCCTGACATATATTGAACCCTGATTTGATCGGCTAATAACATCATGCTCTGTATGACTTTTCATGTCAATCCAATCGGTCATACGGTAATAGAAACTGAAAAACGGAAGCTTTTGCTTCACTATATCCCATGTTCGCTACACGAATCAATTGATAATTAAAACGTCCCTTTACGCTCAAACATGAAAACAAATTACCCCAATAAGTAGATGTAATGTCTACCTGAGGTATAGTTGCGAACAATAACTCTTGCAATTTACCGGCATCTTATACATTATTCTCATACCTTGTCTACGTCTCCTGTGCTGACGTCACTGAGCTCGGGGAGAGGCTGCTGTCGATACCGCTGTCGGTGGCGAGGGTATCCGCGTGTCCGTGGGCGAGGGTGTCCGAGTGTCTGTGACGTCATAATATTCCTGGTTCCCCGCCGGGTACAATGGGAAGTCGGGGTAATCGTGGTACTGGGTCGCAGCGTCAGGCTGGTAGCTGTAAATAAATAACAATTGAATTTAGAACATGAATCATTGCAGCAATAGGCAAACACAGAAATATACTTTAAAATAGTCTTACCCCTGACTATTTTTAGTGTGAAATTAAGAAATGTGATCATATAATATTCGTTTTACAAATTTTACGTAATATGACATGGAAAGTATGCCACATTTGCTATGATCGTCGTTTTTCATGTTCAAGCAAGCACATTCATGCAGCCAGAATGAATGAAGTTCAAGTATAAATATTAGTATCATTTGTACTAATATTTGTATTTATAATTCGCCATACTATGGGCCCTACGCTGGGCAGTATTGTGTTCCACATATTGCAAGGTTTAGCCCCACTATTGGACAATAAATTACACAATACCAAATTTAATGACTAACTGTTCGACAGGAAATTGACCATCTATGTTTCGGTCTCTAACGCTCCCTCGCATTTAGTGCCTTAAATATTGAATATGTGAACAATAACTTATACATACTTGAAATATCACTCGTACAAGTCTTGAAATATCACTCGTACAAGTCTTGAAATACAAGTCTTGAAATATCACTCGCACAAGTCTTGAAATATCGCTCGTACAAGTCTTGAAATATCGCTCGTACAAGTCTTGAAATATCACTCGTACAAGTCTTGAAATATCACTCGTACAAGTCTTGAAATATCATTCGTACAAGTCTTGAAATATCATCTGTACTAGTCTACTAATACTAACGTCACCATCGAAATAGTTCCACTACAAACGTGTGGGCCGTTTCATTAAACTTCCTACGATTAAAATGTTGGCAAGTGCAAAATTAAGATAGTCTGCAAATTTCACATTAACAATGTTTTCTTGTAAGCAATTATTGGATTTTGATTTATTGAGCATAGGCTGCAAATGCAGCCTATGCTCAATAACTGTGAATCCATAAAATGAAATTTCCAGACGATTCTAAATTTGCACTTACGAATATTTTAGTCGTAAGAAGTTTAGTGAAATGGGCCCCAGAATCGTGTCGAGTAACTGAAGTATGTGGAGTTATGTCTAAGTAATGATGAGTACAGCTCCTTACCTGTATGCCGCCGTGTCCCCTGTAAGACTGTCGATACTGAAGGAATGCATCTCCACACCAAGTTTGAATGTGAAATCCGAATATAACTCGTTAATAAATGTAGATGTTTATAGATGCAACAATACGTAAATGTCAATCTCTCTGGACAAACAATGTGCAATGAATTTTGGCGACACATTCTGGGTATTTATACAGACACGACAACGCTGCGTCTCAACACAAATCACTTATGTCAATTATTATTGCAAGTGACATGCAGCGTTGTCAGTCTAGCTTGGCCAATTAACGATTTGGGAAATGATCACTGTAAGCTAATTTGCAATGAGTGTCCGTAGTGAATTGATTTGGTGTAATTTTAGCGCGTTGATTACTGAAGGTGCGAGCTAATTAGTAAAGTTGAGAAATATGCAAATTTTCTAGCTACATTTTCAGATGTTTTTTCAATCGTTTTTGTGAACCGTTATTCTGAAACTAAATACTAAATGTTCAAAGATGAACACATAAAGGCAAAAACGGCACTTCATGTATATTAGGCTACTTTTCAGGTATATTAGGTTACTTCATATGAACAGCATTTATTCAACCCCCTTTGTTATGCTACATGGAGCTATGGCTGCGGTATAAAATTATTTATTAAATCCACTATGGTGACGGCATGTCATAAGGTATCAGTTAGTCGCCAGCAGTGGCTGATCAAGGATTTCACCAAGAGGGGAGGGCACATGGAACTTGAACGAGGTATGCTCGTTCGTCGACTGAGCTGTGCGAGGGAGTTGGCTAGGGTCCGGACAATTGAATTGAGGAAACCATTTCCTGCATTCTACGCTCACTATTTCGTAAAAAAAAATCAAGAAAATCGGGATATGCTCGTTCGTCGACTGAGCGGTGCGAGGGAATTTAAGGTGCATGCCCACTCAGTAGGCAGTAAATGTTCTTTATATCATATCAAAGCAATCATCCGAGATATGTTATGGCAAAATAAACATTAATTCACCATTAACCCACGTATTGATTGGCATTATTATACATTTTATATCAGACGTAAATTTCCACAATGATATCAGGGACGATAACCCCTTGCCTTAACATGTTAAAGGTACATACCCACTCAGTAGGCACAAACTTTTCTTTATATCAGAGACATAATCTGCGACATTTTCTGTAAAAAAAAACAATCATTCATCATTACCTCACGTATTTATTGACATTATTATAAGGTTTGATCGTGTCCAGCCGTGTGCAAACGTTTGCTGTGTGGCCCGAGGGAACTGTTTGAACCCAAGGCCGCCCGAGGGAACTGTTTGAACCCAAGGCCGCAAGCCGCGGGTTCAAACAGTTCCCGAGGGCCACAGCAAACGTTTGCACACGGCTGGACATGATCAAACGTTATTGTTACATTTCCAACAAAAAAACTGATGTAATTTGAGCCGATGATTATATTCAGTATTTTCAGTACTTTTATAAATCTTCCCATTCACGTAGATAATTTTCGGTATGCACATTCCGGGGCCGCGTCATGAACGTCATGAAGTAGTGACGTCATGAAGGCACTTCCGCGTAGTGACGTCATGAAGGCACTTACCACTTCCATTACGCGCGGCCCCGGAATGAGCATTGCCTAAAGCCATATGCAAACAGCACTATTTGTTTGCACTTCCGCGTAGTGACGTCATGAAGGCACTTCCATTACGCGCGGTCCCGGAATGAGCATTGCCTAAAGCCATATGCAAACAGCACGCACGCGCTATTTATGTGCAAACAACGGAAACCATGTAACAATATACATTTTATATCACTCAGACGTAAATTTCCACACTGATATCAGGGATGATAACCGTGTTTCCTTAAAATGTTAACGGACATTACTATTTATACTCTGTATTTATTTGTTGATGTGCAATTAGCATACTTTATGATATGTCGAAAATATTATTTTTTCAACTGACGCATTAATTAGTAATAAAAATAATTAAAAAAAATACTATGCCTCATTTGCATATGAAAATAGCCTGATACCAACGCGCGTCACTATCAGTAAAATACATATTACTAAATGATTATACCTGTATAGCTGCGTTCGTAATCTTTAGAACTGGTGGAATAGTGACACAATTATACACTTATTTAATTCCTATAAAGAGCATTGTGTGCCTACTGAGTGGGCATGTACGTTTAACGGACATTACTATTTATTGTTATATGTGCAATGATTATATCATTTAATTAGTATAAATGATTAAAAAATATCATGCCACGTTTGCATATGAAAATAGCCTGATACCACCGCGAGTCACTATCAGTAAAATAAATATTACTACATTATTATATCTGTATAGCGGGCACTCGTAATTTTTAGAACTGGCGGAATAGTGACACGATTATACGCTTATTTAATTCCTATAATGAACATTTTGTGCCATTAATAATATGAAATGTACTGGTCACTGCCTCCTAGGGCCGATGTGCTAGTGGGGGGCCGAAGTCACTTGATGTAAACAAAGTTACTGTTCTTTAAATACTCTTCATTGTGATCTATTTATAGATATGTAAATCCCAATATTTCTGGAAATACCCATGGATGTAAATCATATTTGTTTCCTTCAATTAGTTAAAAGGCCGTGACAAGAACACAAAATTCGTGTATGTATGATCTATCTATGTTACATGTCACTGGGTTGAACGAATATAAATTAAAACATTTAAATCTAAGTGTCACCTAGATTGTCTTAGAAATTCAGTTTGTAAATGCAGTAGTAGTACCGTTGAATATTATATATCTTTATTTCCTCCAATTATAGGACAGTACAGAAAACATGTGGAACAACATAATATTATATTAGTTTGTAGATCTACAAAACATCCAACAAGCGATGAATGATAATTGGTCCGGTGATGCTATATAATACACATCAACAGTTTTAAATAGGTTTTACTTGTGAACATCATATGAATTGTGTTCATATGTAATTGCATATGTGGTACAATTAGCCTGTGTAGTAACCATTATTAAAATAATTTTAATTAGTAACCATCCTTTGAAAAACATGTGTATAATACTGAACAATAACTAGAGTTGCAAACATGCGTGCGTTAAAGTGGTTGGTTAAAGTGTATCGGTATACTATACTAGTGCATATTGTTATGTCGCTATTTTAGGTTTTGTGATTATTTTTGCTACATTGTTTGAACCAAGGTTTTTTTTCATCTATAGACCACATACAACAAAACTGGGGTTGGTTCCAATTTTTATATAAGCCATATGGCCGCCATCTTGAAATTCAAAATGGCCGCCATTTATATTTTGAGGTCAAAGTCATTATGTGTGGTGTTTTTGCAACGGAAAACACATTAGTATGGACAAGAAATATTGGCAGGACGAGTTCAATACATTTTGAGATACCAGCCATTTTCGTTTTCAAAATGGCCGCCATTTCAAAATTGGAAATCCAGTATTTATTTTACATTTTTGAATGTCGTGGAAATATTTGTTTTTTTCCTTCTGATTTTACTCATATTTCTTTGAACACAGTCTGCTGAGATTATTGCTAACTGGCTTTGTGCTACGAGTACTTTGTATCTTCAAAATGGCCATTTAATCTAAGTGTGTTATGTACATCGCCACATCAATGATTTTTTACACATTCTAGTATTTCTGTGGCTGTAGTTATGTTCTTTCAAATGATATTGTGATTGGAACGTGTGTGTCTGCTTGAAAACATATATATACAACATATAGCATATCTGAAGTTGGTTCCATTTTTATAAGAGCCGCATGGCCGCCAGTTTGAATTTCAAAATGGCCGCCATTGAAATTAATTTATATTTAACGTCAACGTTATATGTGGTGCTTTTTATTATTATGTATCATGGATAAGAAATATTGGCATAATTATTTCAGTATATTTTAAAATGGCGGATATATTATTTTTAAAATGGCAGCCATTTAAGCTTGACATGTAGTATTTGCGAACTTACCTGTCAGTGATCACGAGTTGCAAGAAATTGCGAACTTGACTGTGTAAGAAAAATGTATTATACATGTTTAATGCAGTTTTATTTGTTTCTTCAGCTTATACTCATATTATTACAATGAACAAAAACTGTTGAGATTATTGCTAACTCGTACTATGGTACCAGACGTCATTATTTTCAAAATGGCCGCTGGAAATAAGTGTCACATACATTGCCACTTCCAGGATTTACATCTATTACGTATTGTTGTATTACATATTTACATGTATTACGTATTGTTGTGGGTTATAGTTATGTTTCTTCATATGATATCTTGGTCAGTACATGTGTTTTATCCCATCAATAACTGAAATGTGCAGGTGACCATTCCGTGCCGGTTTTGGGAGTTTTTATATGCCAGCATACCCAAAGATAGGTATGTACATTCACCTTTTGTTTTTACGAAACTGTGTTGCACAATGATTACTGTTCGCCCAGCTAACCCACTGAACTTTGGCTGCATCTGACACATGTGTACTTGGTACACTATGCTTACTGTAATACCGCTGTCCGGTGGCGAGGGTATCCGCGTGTCCGTGGGCGAGGGTGTCCGAGTGTCTGTGACGTCATAATATTCCTGGTTCCCCGCCGGGTACAATGGGAAGTCGGGGTAATCGTGGTACTGGGTCGCAGCGTCAGGCTGGTAGCTGTAAATAAATAACAATTGAATTGAGAACATCGGGTATGGAAGGTGTTCGAGCCAATTCCCACCCTTAAATATGAGCCGAATGAAAAGAACATGAATCATTGCAGCAATAGGCAAACACAGAAATATACTTTAAAATAGTCTTACCCCTGACTATTTTTAGTGTGAAATTAAGAAATGTGATCATATAATATTCGTTTTACAAATTTTACGTAATATGACATGGAAAGTATGCCACATTTGCTATGATCGTCGTTTTTCATGTTCAAGCAAGCACATTCATGCAGCCAGAATGAATGAAGTTCAAGTATAAATATTAGTATCATTTGTACTAATATTTGTATTTATAATTCGCCATACTATGGGCCCTACGCTGGGCAGTATTGTGTTCCACATATTGCAAGGTTTAGCCCCACTATTGGACAATAAATTACACATTACCAAATTTAATGACTAACTGTTCGACAGGAAATTGACCATCTATGTTTCGGTCTCTAACGCTCCCTCGTATTTAGTGCCTTAAATATTGAATATGTGAACAATAACTTATACATACTTGAAATATCACTCGTACAAGTCTTGAAATATCACTCGTACAAGTCTTGAAATACAAGTCTTGAAATATCACTCGCACAAGTCTTGAAATATCGCTCGTACAAGTCTTGAAATATCGCTCGTACAAGTCTTGAAATATCACTCGTACAAGTCTTGAAATATCATTCGTACAAGTCTTGAAATATCATCTGTACTAGTCTACTAATACTAACGTCACCATCGAAATAGTTCCACTACATACCTGTGGGCCGTTTCATTAAACTTCCTACGATTAAAATATTGGCAAGTGCAAAATTAAGATAGTCTGCAAATTTCACATTAACAATGTTTTCTTGTAAGCAATTATTGGATTTTGATTTATTGAGCATAGGCTGCAAATGCAGCCTATGCTCAATAAATGTGAATCCATAAAATGAAATTTCCAGACGATTCTAAATTTGCACTTACGAATATTTTAGTCGTAAGAAGTTTAGTGAAATGGGCCCCAGAATCGTGTCGAGTAACTGAAGTATGTGGAGTTATGTCTAAGTAATGATGAGTACAGCTCCTTACCTGTATGCCGCCGTGTCCCCTGTAAGACTGTCGATACTGAAGGAATGCATCTCCACACCAAGTTTGAATGTGAAATCCGAATATAACTCGTTAATAAATGTAGATGTTTATAGATGCAACAATACGTAAATGTCAATCTCTCTGGACAAACAATGTGCAATGAATTTTGGCGACACATTCTGGGTATTTATACAGACACGACAACGCTGCGTCTCAACACAAATCACGTATGTCAATTATTATTGCAAGTGACATGCAGCGTTGTCAGTCTAGCTTGGCCAATTAACGATTTGGGAAATGATCACTGTAAGCTAATTTGCAATGAGTGTCCGTAGTGAATTGATTGGTGTAATTTTAGCGCGTTGATTACTGAAGGTGGCGAGCTAATTAGTAAAGTTGAGAAATATGCAAATTCTAGCTACATTTTCAGATGTTTTTTCAATCGTTTTTGTGAACCGTTATTCTGAAACTAAATACTAAATGTTCAAAGGTGAACAAATAAAGGCAAAAACGGCACTTCATGTATATTAGGCTACTTTTCAGGTATATTAGGTTACTTCATATATGAACAGCATTTATTCAACCCCCTTTGTTATGCTACATGGAGCTATGGCTGCGGTATAAAATTATTTATTAAATCCACTATGGTGACGGCATGTCATAAGGTATCAGTTAGTCGCCAGCAGTGGCTGATCAAGGATTTCACCAAGAGGGGAGGGCACATGGAACTTGAACGAGGTATGCTCGTTCGTCGACTGAGCTGTGCGAGGGAGTTGGCTAGGGGGGTCCGGACAATTTTTGAATTGAGGAAACCATTTCCTGCATTCTACGCTCACTATTTCGTAAAAAAAAATCAAGAAAATCGGGATATGCTCGTTCGTCGACTGAGCGGTGCGAGGGAATTTAAGGTGCATGCCCACTCAGTAGGCAGTAAATGTTCTTTATATCATATCAAAGCAATCATCCGAGATAAGTTATGGCAAAATAAACATTAATTCACCATTACCCCACGTATTGATTGGCATTATTATACATTTTATATCAGACGTACATTTCCACAATGATATCAGGGACGATAACCCCTTGCCTTAACATGTTAAAGGTACATACCCACTCAGTAGGCACAAACTTTTCTTTATATCAGAGACATAATCTGCGACATTTTCTGTAAAAAAAAACAATCATTCATCATTACCTCACGTATTTATTGACATTATTATAAGGTTTGATCGTGTCCAGCCGTGTGCAAACGTTTGCTGTGGCCCGAGGGAACTGTTTGAACCCAAGGCCGCCCGAGGGAACTGTTTGAACCCAAGGCCGCAAGCCGCGGGTTCAAACAGTTCCCGAGGGCCACAGCAAACGTTTGCACACGGCTGGACATGATCAAACGTTATTGTTACATTTCCAACAAAAAACTGATGTAATTTGAGCCGATGATTATATTCAGTATTTTCAGTACTTTTATAAATCTTCCCATTCACGTAGATAATTTTCGGTATGCATATTCCGGGGCCGCGTCATGAACGTCATGAAGTAGTGACGTCATGAAGGCACTTCCGCGTAGTGACGTCATGAAGGCACTTCCACTTCCATTACGCGCGGCCCCGGAATGAGCATTGCCTAAAGCCATATGCAAACAGCACTATTTGTTTGCACTTCCGCGTAGTGACGTCATGAAGGCACTTCCATTACGCGCGGTCCCGGAATGAGCATTGCCTAAAGCCATATGCAAACAGCACGCACGCGCTATTTATGTGCAAACAACGGAAACCATGTAACAATATACATTTTATATCACTCAGACGTAAATTTCCACACTGATATCAGGGATGATAACCGTGTTTCCTTAAAATGTTAACGGACATTACTATTTATACCCTGTATTTATTTGTTGATGTGCAATTAGCATACTTTATGATATGTCGAAAATATTATTTTTTCAACTGACGCATTTAATTAGTATAAATAATTAAAAAATACTATGCCTCATTTGCATATGAAAATAGCCTGATACCAACGCGCGTCACTATCAGTAAAATACATATTACTAAATGATTATACCTGTATAGCTGCGTTCGTAATCTTTAGAACTGGTGGAATAGTGACACAATTATACACTTATTTAATTCCTATAAAGAGCATTGTGTGCCTACTGAGTGGGCATGTACGTTTAACGGACATTACTATTTATTGTTATATGTGCAATGATTATACCATTTAATTAGTATAAATGATTAAAAAATATCATGCCACGTTTGCATATGAAAATAGCCTGATACCACCGCGAGTCACTATCAGTAAAATAAATATTACTACATTATTATATCTGTATAGCGGGCACTCGTAATTTTTACAACTGGCGGAATAGTGACACGATTATACGCTTATTTAATTCCTATAATGAACATTTTGTGCCATTAATAATATGAAATGTACTGGTCACTGCCTCCTAGGGCCGATGTGCTAGTGGGCCGAAGTCACTTGATGTAAACAAAGTTACTG
Organism: Conchocele bisecta; assembly: GCA_029237695.1. Taxonomy (NCBI): domain Eukaryota; kingdom Metazoa; phylum Mollusca; class Bivalvia; order Lucinida; family Thyasiridae; genus Conchocele; species Conchocele bisecta. Next base: position 47,932,624 of record CM055279.1, on the reverse strand, counting down.
TTCTTTCAATACTCTTCATTGTGATCTATTTATAGATATGTAAATCCCAATATTTCTGGAAATACCCATGGATGTAAATCATATTTGTTTCCTTCAATTAGTTAAAAGGCCGTGACAAGAACACAACATTCGTGTATGTATGATCTATCTATGTACATGTCACTGGGTTGAACGAATATAAATTAAAACATTTAAATCTAAGTGTCACCTAGATTGTCTTAGAAATTCAGTTTGTAAATGCAGTAGTAGTACCGTTGAATATTATATATCTTTATTTCCTCCAATTATAGGACAGTACAGAAAACATGTGGAACAACATAATATTATATTAGTTTGTAGATCTACAAAACATCCAACAAGCGATGAATGATAATTGGTCCGGTGATGCTATATAATACACATCAACAGTTTTAAATAGGTTTTACTTGTGAACATCATATGAATTGTGTTCATATGAATTGCATATGTGGTACAATTAGCCTGTGTAGTAACCATTATTAAAATAATTTTAATTAGTAACCATCCTTTGAAAAACATGTGTATAATACTGAACAATAACTAGAGTTGCAAACATGCGTGCGTTAAAGTGGTTGGTTAAAGTGTATCGGTATACTATACTAGTGCATATTGTTATGTCGCTATTTTAGGTTTTGTGATTATTTTTGCTACATTGTTTGAACCAAGGTTTTTTTTCATCTATAGACCACATACAACAAAACTGGGGTTGGTTCCAATTTTTATATAAGCCATATGGCCGCCATCTTGAAATTCAAAATGGCCGCCATTTATATTTTGAGGTCAAAGTCATTATGTGTGGTGTTTTTGCAACGGAAAACACATTAGTATGGACAAGAAATATTGGCAGGACGAGTTCAATACATTTTGAGATACCAGCCATTTTCGTTTTCAAAATGGCCGCCATTTCAAAATTGGAAATCCAGTATTTATTTTACATTTTTGAATGTCGTGGAAATATTTGTTTTTTTCCTTCTGATTATACTCATAATTTCTTATTTTGAACACAGTCTGCTGAAATTATTGCTAACTGGCTTTGTGCTACGAGTACTTTGTATCTTCAAAATGGCCATTTAATCTAAGTGTGTTATGTACATCGCCACATCAATGATTTTTTACACATTCTAGTATTTCTGTGGCTGTAGTTATGTTCTTTCAAATGATATTGTGATTGGAACGTGTGTGTCTGCTTGAAAACATATATATACAACATATAGCATATCTGAAGTTGGTTCCATTTTTATAAGAGCCGCATGGCCGCCAGTTTGAATTTCAAAATGGCCGCCATTGAAATTAATTTATATTTAACGTCAACGTTATATGTGGTGCTTTTTATTATTATGTATCATGGATAAGAAATATTGGCATAATTATTTCAGTATATTTTAAAATGGCGGATATATTATTTTTAAAATGGCAGCCATTTAAGCTTGACATGTAGTATTTGCGAACTTACCTGTCAGTGATCACGAGTTGCAAGAAATTGCGAACTTGACTGTGTAAGAAAAATGTATTATACATGTTTAATGCAGTTTTATTTGTTTCTTCAGCTTATACTCATATTATTACAATGAACAAAAACTGTTGAGATTATTGCTAACTCGTACTATGGTACCAGACGTCATTATTTTCAAAATGGCCGCTGGAAATAAGTGTCACATACATTGCCACTTCCAGGATTTACATCTATTACGTATTGTTGTATTACATATTTACATGTATTACGTATTGTTGTGGGTTATAGTTATGTTTCTTCATATGATATCTTGGTCAGTACATGTGTTTTATCCCATCAATAACTGAAATGTGCAAGTGACCATTCCGTGCCGGTTTTGGGAGTTTTGATATGCCAGCATACCCAAAGATAGGTATGTACATTCACCTTTTGTTTTTACGAAACTGTGTTGCACAATGATTACTGTTCGCCCAGCTAACCCACTGAACTTTGGCTGCATCTGACACATGTGTACTTGGTACACTATGCTTACTATAAATCCCTTTCAACTGTACTATGGCCATTTCGGATTTCATGCTGTGAGACTGTTGTTGTTAACAATTACCAAAAATTACCTTTTCATTCCGTATGGAAATGTTTGTAGCGACTGTTCGCCCAGCTAACCCACTGAACTTTGGCTGCATCTGACACATGTGTACTTGGTACACTATGCTTATTGTAAATCCCTTTCAACTGTACTATGGCCATTTCTGAGTTCATGCTGTGAGACTGTTGTTGTTAACAATTACCAGAAATCCTTTTCATTCCGTGTGGAAATGTTTGTAGTGACAGTTTGTCATGGGTGGCATGGTACATAGTGTATCAGAGTTTATTTGGAATTTCAGTTTCTATTTTCAATCTTCCTACAATTTTACCAGAACATAATATCTTGCGCTCATCTAAGACATGTCTGAATGCCGAGATGGCCATTGTGCACGGCTTGCAACATTTTGGAGTCAGAATTATGTGCTTGGATCATTTCAGTGTTTCCTTTCTGCAGAGGCTTTGCAAAAAAAATACTATAAAAATTAAAACGTGTTTTCATCATACCCTGTATGCAACTTAATTGAAGATATGACGATACTATGTTGTTATATAGAAAATGCGATACTTATCTACCGATATCGGTGACAATTGAAACAACCCAGCGGTCCTAGTCTCGTCATATATATCCAATTAAACCACTTTACACAGGGTCATGATTAAAACACGTTTTTATTTGTTTATAGTATTATGTTTTCCTGATATAGTATTATTTAATCCTCATATTTTTCTCTTACTGATATTGATGTATGTATTTGTAGACCTTGTTCCGTTACTTCCACCTGTGGGTTAGGACTAGGTAATCCAGTAGGGGTATATGCTATTTTGCCTATATTGCCTCACTCTCTGCAAAGCCTGGCACGAGACGATAGTGCAACGGGATAATGGCATTCCCCGTCTCAATCCCAGTCCTGCCATCTAGTGCAAATAATATTGCTTTTAACACAACACAGCAGAGGGGTACAAGAAATATGGACATGAAATATATAAATACGAAACTACAATGTGTGTTTGCCTCAGATGTATTTACAGAGGTATATATGTCAACATAATAGTACACATGCATGAAAATAAACCACCAATTGACAAGTAGATCGGGATATTTAAATATATCGGACTTTTCCGGTATTTCAACACCCAGTATTATACATGTAACAGGCAACAACAATGCTATATCAGTAGCCGATTTCACCAACATTGCTAAGTATACTTATCTAGGTCAGTATACTTGAGGAAGTAATTTTGTTTCCCGAATAACTAACGAGTTCATATATTGAGGAAGTATGCAGAAGTATTATACTGAAGTTATTACATTATCACATTATCATTCTGGCTGTGATAAAGTAATAAATTCCGCATAATAATTTAATTAATTAAATAAAAATTAATAAATTTATTCTTAAATTGAGAATTTCTCCCTCAAAGTATACTTTGCTATTTTGGTGAAATTGGCTACAGATTCGCCGGCAAGGTACGCACCACAAATTACGAAACGGTGACCACTAAGAATATGTAATGGACTATTGCATTAAAGAGAATGGGTATACACAGTGAAGGTCAACGTCTGCTACAGCAGTATATATGTATATCGGAATTTGGTCAATGAGCAGCATAGTTACATAACCCTTTCATTGCTGAATTAAATTGTCGTCCGTTGTCCTTTTTATTTCTCATAAAAACATAATTATAACAACACTTTAGAATCATGATTAAAGTGTTGTCAAATCATGTCTATTGATACAATAATAGACTGCAATTTACAAGCCCGCATACTAAGAATTAAAACATGTTATAAATAATACAGTTTATTATATACGTACTTTTGTTTCTCATTGAAACACATTGGAACGCAAGCCGTCCATATTGTTGTGTTTTTATTTCGTTTGGCTAACTAATTGTCTCGGACTTCAGCCAGACCTGTGTCACGTAGCAAGCATCGGCACAATCGTATCTTAACTTTAAGCCGGTATACGGCGATAGTGCCTATGCGCTACCCAAAGCAAGTCAATGAGTGTATCTGCTATTGACAAGCCCAGGAAAGTCGTTCACCAATAAGTGAAATCATAATATATTATTATCAAAATACAGTCTGTCCGACCACGACACACGACCACCGAAAGGGTTATAACACAACAAATAGGTGTGTAATAATATTATATCGACAACGTTATTATGGAAATTTGAGATTATAATTCATTTATAACATAAAACTGTCTACATATATGCAATGTGACTCAATAACAAAGGTGCATGGCTATATGATAAAATAAAAAAATATGTATTATCAGCCAGTGTAATTGCCAAGCTCTGTGCATGAATTATATTAGGTTCCCATAGCAACCACTCACAACACATGCACAAAACAAACCAAAATCACTTCGCTGTCAATATCATATTTGTCACATGAGGTATTGAGCACAATAATTGAAATTACATTTCTAGTTGCAAAACAAAAACATCACAAAAATGAACCCGCAACGCAACTGTTCCAAATATGTATAATAGGGTGTATTATAGATAAAATGTGCTACTATATTATGTTTAAAAATGGCATAACAGTAAATACGGTGGTACAATGCCATGTGAACAAATAAATAATGATTAAAGATAGCACATATTGGATTACTGTCACTTTATTGTTTGTCCGATCATTCTTCACCAAGGCGCGTGTGGTGGGCCTCCGTTGATCGTTGAATGTATGGAACTGACGGGTTGAAGCAAGCCAGAAGTACCTGCGTATCCATAGTTACCGGAATATGGCGTCGCGGTGCCATAGTTAGGCGGTGACGGTTGGCTGAAGTAACCCAGTGATGACGTGTACTGTGACGCATATTGTGGGTAATCAAACTGGTAGTAGGCGCTGTATCCCCCGTTCGGTGTGTAGCACAGGGAGTCACGTGTTTCCGGTGAACATGATGTCAACTGCCCGCCGGATGTAGAGAGTCCATACACTGGTGGCGAATGATTTGTCCGTGGCGGGTAGGTGACGGTACTGTATGGATGGTAGCCAATCGGAGTGGACGACATTGTCACGTAGCCAGAGGAATTCTGGGTAGACAGATTCACGTCACCACTGATGGATTTCACCTTTCGACGGGATTTGCGTTTGGCTTGTCGTCTGCGGTAGTCTCCCTGTGCGAAGTCGTCGACGACAGCTGAATGTACGCGCCAGTAGTTACTTTTGCCGCAGTCCGAGCGTCCGTCCTTGATGAAACAGGCGTTGATAGTCAGGTTATACCGGATACTGTTCTTCCACGCCCTCTGCTGGTTGTTGTAGTATGGGAAGTTGTCCATGACGTACTTGTAGATGTCACCCAGGAGTAGTTTCCCTTCCGGAGAGCTCTGTAACGCCATGGATATTAGGGCGACGAACGAGTGCGGCGGTTTCTCGTGGCTTGTGGGTTCGGGTTTGGTAACCAGGGTCTCCGACGTCTTAGACAGTTTGGCTAGCTCCTGAAATAACATGAAATCACTGTTAACACCAAGTAACTGGAATTGACTACTATATGTTCATTCGGCGACTCCATGATTTGCAGACTATAAAGAGGTGGGGTCTAAACAATATAAAATCCTTGCAAATCCTGTGTTGGCGCCTCGTAACGAACGCCTCTGAATCTACGCCATTTGCAAACAACACATGTCTAGAGCTAACAGCAGCCATCTCCTGACGTGTGGCGCAATTGCTATGACGTCATGACGATTTGAATATAAATGACACAGTACTGGATTAGTTTCAATACAAATATATATCGAATGCCCAGGGAAAGGGATTATTATTAGCCGATCTATTTATAGATCGGCTATATATTGGTTCTCCATTGGTTTGTAACCACCCTTTTCTCCTATATTCTGCAAACGCGAAATGTGTTGTATCACTTCCAAATTACATCAACCGGATAAGTTTTCTTTTTTGGCCATTATCTGTGTTGAAAACTTTAAATATAGCGAAATAACACAATTTGGCTATAAATAAACGTTTTCACTACAAGAGTTCGGTAAGCTAAAGTTAGGCGGTTTGCAATTTGGCCATAAATAAACGTTTCAACTACAAGAGTTCGGTAAACTAAAGTTAGACGGTTTGCAATTTGGCTATAAATTTTATCTACAAGAGTTCGGTAAACTAAAGTTAGGCGCTTGCCTTCTAGTCCAGGGGCAATTGTAGGTATATATATATAAAATTCCGGCACCTCGTGCCATTTTTTAAACCAAGTTCAAGGTCATTTCAAGGTCATTGAACTTTATGCTTGACGGAAGTTGAAACTTGCCAATATATGAGCTAATATGTCATGGTGCTTAATTTAGAAATTGGTGTAACTTGTTCAAAAACATTGCTGATGGTTATATCAAAGAATTTACGTAAACTACACTAATATTCAGTATATAATTATCATATGATGGCCGCCAAAAATCGGGTATTTATGAGATTTCGGTTGACTTGTACATATTTGTGTAATGCTAAGCGCCTTCACCAATATTCAAAGGTTAATTATTTCAACTGGAATAATATTGTTTACATTTGACATATTGCTATGATCAGATATTAATGATGGCTAAATATAACTGGGAGAATTTGGTTGGGGAGGAAATCTCTCACTTTTCCGTGACATATATTGAACCCTGATTTGATCGGCTAATAACATCATGCTCTGCATGACTTTTCAGTTTATATATTTATTTTTAACAATCGAATTTGTATTAAAACTATTGTGGGTGGTGACCATTTAATGCTGGATTCGCGTCGTAGCGGATCGACGTGATGAATAACAAGTTTCAAGCCAATCGTTCATTTGGTAATGAATGAGAATGGCGCATGCATCTACTGAATACAGTTGAACGTTGTACACGGGTTTCCGGTCATACGGTAATAGAAACTGAAAAACGGAAACTTTTGCTTCACTATATCCCATGTTCGCTACACGAATCCATTGATAATTAAAACTTCCCTTTACGCTCAAACATGAAAACAAATTACCCCAATAAGTAGATGTAATGAGGTATAGTTGCGATTTACCGGCATCTTATACATTATTCTCCTACCTTGTCTACGTCTCCTGTGCTGACGTCACTGAAGCTCGGGGAGAGGCTGCTGTCGATACCGCTGTCCGGTGGCGAGTGTATCAGCGTGTCCGGGGGCGAGGGTGTCCGAGTGTCTGTGACGTCATAATATTCCTGGTTTCCCGCCGGGTACAATGGGAAGTCGGGGTAATCGTGGTACTGGGTCGCAGCGTCAGGCTGGTAGCTGTAAATAAATAACAATTGAATTTAGAACATGAATGATTGCAGCAATAGGCAAACAAAGAAATATACTTTAAAATAGTCTTACCCACAGGAGCGTAGCTAGCCCTCTATCCATGTGGATTCATAATTGTGGTAGGGTGTCCGGGTGCATGCCCCCCACGGAAAATTCTTAAAACAATGGTGCAATCTGGTGCATTCTGGGCGTTCTGAGGTGCTTTATTTAGTACTGGAAAATGGAAAGTTTTATGATCATAAATCAACAAATAAACCCTTTACTCGGCAGATTTGTTTCTCAAAAATAGAGCTAAAATAGCAAACAAATACAAGCCCCGATTATTCCGGCAAGGAACGTTATAATATGAGTATGTAGTCAAGTACGCCTACTGCAACATTGGCTGAATTGCAACTTTGGCCGATTTTTTTTTTTCTCAGAATCATGTGGATTCAGCCGCGTACTCGCGTATAGGCAGCTACGCGCCTGGCCCCTGACTATTGTTATTCCCTGAAAGTGAGCGTTGTAATGAGACACGGCAAGTGTGAAATTAAGAAATGTGATTATATAGTATTCGTTTTACAAAATGTACGATATTTTACGTAATATGACATCGAAAGTATGCCACATTTGCTGTGATCGTCTTCGTCGTTTTTCATGTTCAAGCAAGCACATTCATGCAGCCAGAATATAAATATTAGTATAATTTGTATATCACAGTAATCTTTCACGTCGAACAGAAAACGGAAAATAAACACATTTTCTTGTTTCAAATGCTGGAATTATAAGGAATGAATGGCCTTTTTGTTGAATTTATCGGGGATATAAACGTGGAAAAGTCGCGGGAATACTGGACGAGGCCGGGGATATAAACTTGGAAAATTCGCGGGAATACTGGACGAGGCCTTCCGGCCTTCGTCCAGTATTCCCGCGACTTTTCCAAGTTTATACCCCGATAAATTCCACAAAAACGCCATTCATTCCTATAATAAATTACATATTACCAGATTTAATGACTAACTGTTCGACAGGAAATTGACAATCAATGCTCAGATGGAACATTGCATTGCTCTGCATTAAGTATGTTATTGTTCACATATTGTACTTTTCTCTAACGCTCCCTCGCATTTAATGCCTTAAATATTGAATATGTGAACAATAACGTATACATACTTGAAATATCGCTCGTACAAGTCTTGAAATATCACTCGTACTAGTCTTGAAATATCACTCGTACAAGTCTTGAAATATCACTCGTACAAGTCTTGAAATATCATCTGTACTAGTCTACTAATACTAACGGCACTATCGACATAGTTCCACTACATACCTGGGGCCGTTTCATTAAACTTCCTACGATTAAAATGTTGGCAAGTGCAAAATTAAGATAGTCTATAAATTTCACATTAACAATGTTTTCTTGTAAGCGATTATTGGATTTTAATTTATTGAGCATAGGCTGCAAATGCAGCCTATGCTCAATAAATGTGAATCCATCAATTGAAATTTCCAGACGATTCTAAATTTGCACTTACGAACATTTTAGTCGTAAGAAGTTTAGTGAAACGGGCCCCAGAATCGTCTCGAGTAACTGAAGTATGTGGAGTTATGTCTAAGTAATGATGAGTACAGCTCCTTACCTGTATGCCGCCGTGTCCCCTGTAAGACTGTCGATACTGAAGGAATGCATCTCCACACCAAGTTTTATTGTGAAATCCGAATATAACTCGTTAATAAATGTAGATGTTTATAGATGCAACAATACGTAAATGTCAATCTATCTGGACAAACAATGTGTAATGAATTTTGGCGACACATTCTGGGTATTTATACAGACACGACAACGCTGCGTCTCAACACAAATCACTTATGTCAATTATTATTGCAAGTGACACGCAGCATTGTCAGTCTAGCTTGGCCAATTAACGATTTGGGAGATGATCACTGTAAGCTAATTAGCAATGAGTGTCCGTAGTGAATTGATTGGTGTAATTTTAGCCCATTGATTACTGAAGGTAGCTAATTAGTAAAGTTCACGATTACATGCGGGAAGTTCAAAAATATGCAAATTTTAGCTACATTTTCAGATGTTTTTGCAATCATTTTTGTGAACCGTTATTCTGAAACTAAATACGCAAAACTGTGTATTTTCTCTTAATGTGTCACATCGCATCATTTTCTTTTGACAAGCTAGGGGCTACTAGTAGGCAGGCATATATACGTCACAATGTACACTTTCTAACTCTATTTTTTCTTCGCCATCAAATTTATGTCCGCGCCCGTCTAAATATAAATCCTGGACGCCCCTGACCAATTCTAACATTTCGTAGAAAAAAAAAAATATGAAATACATGGTTAGTGCCGTCGAATATAAAACATATTCGGTTGAGCCTTATACAGCTTTATTGGGGCGAGCTTTAGCGAGCCCCTATAAAGTTGTCGGGACGAAACCGAATATATTTTATATTCGACGGCACTAATCGTGTATTTAATTTATACCGCATACCAAACTTAATCGTTTGAACGTGCGTGACGTAATGTTTTGACGTCATTCCCTCGCCATACGTCACAAATCTAGAGACGTCATTCAAAGCAAATTGGCGGCGTCCACGCTAGGTAGATTCGGTATTGTATCTGATTAAATCTCCGATTTATTTACGATGAGCTTCAATATTGACTGGTTTTAGACTACGCAGTTGTCATAATAATAGTGCGATCCCTTAACTTGAAAAAAAGTGGATTATCTATACACGCCGGCCAAAATTGCCATTTTTTTGTGGGACGTAGCTAAGGTCATACCCATTCCTAGAATAAGTGGCTCCAAAAAAAAAAGACAACCGAAACACGTCTAAAATGCAGGAATCCAAGATGGCCACCAAATATTAATTGTATGACCTATGATTGTACTCAATTGATATCTTTGAGTACTTTAACCCCCAATAATGCGATTGTTGGATGCAACAATGTTTTTGAGAAGCATCAAAATATAACTGAATCATTTTACTAATTTGCATAAATCCAAGATGGCCACCAAAGTTAATTATTTTGCCATACATTTGCTTTCTGACGGCTATATACATTCATTTAATATTTCTGATTGGGTTTAGTCAATAGTAAATGGCAATGTGTGTACTGTTGCAAGGTAACAGGAGACTTACCTCATTTAACTCAATTTGAAATGCCCAAGATATGTATTTGTATGAAATGCCCATGTATGTATTTGTATAAAACGAGGCTTGAGCAATACAGTTGTAAAATATAACTGTATATATAATATGTCCGGTAACACTACTATTTACACAACTGTATTGCTCAAGCCTCGTTTTATACAAATACATACATGTATATACACAATGTTAGATATAAATTGTAATATCCCATTATTTTTTTACCCATAATTACATGGTGGTGCTGAAAAGCAAGCGCGGGATTTCATAAATAGCAACAACAACAACAATTATGTCTAGCTCTAACAACAGATTTTGTCTAAATAATGAAATACTTGAACACTTTTGTAACAATGGGATTCAAGAACATACAGATGGAAAGCGGTCAGTGTTAGTATTCCCTGAAGGCATACAACAAATGTTAAAGGATGCACTAACTGTAAGAGATTACAAATCTGAGGCATTATAAATGACTAGAGTTGCAAAAACTATCCGCAGAGACATCTTTGATTCTAACGAACAGTTTCAGTTTTCGGGTGACTGTCAATCTACAGCAGTACCGAACAGTCTCAATGCCCTCGTGTCAATGATAGTAAATGGACCAACTATGAAAGACAAACAGCCCAAGTTATCACAAGCCTGTTTGACTATATCACAATTGATGCTCTTCAACACAATGAAAACAATGTCAGAAAGAAACACTAACACACGGCATACCGTTGAACGAGAGCCATCTCTTGTCGTATATCTTGGGTTGAACATTCATTCGCTAACAAGAAGCAACAAACTAATTAAACAGTTGCACACAATGGGTGTTTGCATTTCGTATGCATTCGTGCAGCAACTGAAAAGTAACGTCACAATAAGCATGTGCAGACGCTTTGCTGCTACCGGTATTGTTTGCCCATCACAGTTGGTGCTATGGGCAATATTGACCACAATCCGTCATCCACAAGGGCCCACTCATCGTTCCATGGCACTGTCATCAGTATCATACAGTTTACAACAGAACATAATATTGATAAACCCCAAGACCCATTTACATTATCCGACATAGGGTCATAGAAAGTGTTTCTTCCAGACTCATATTCAGTAGTTCCTACAGTAACAATGAATCCATCTAAGATAACAGTTCATACCAAACAAATTAGAGGTGAATTAAACAGAGCAATGGCACTTGAAGATGTCTGGTTACAAGAATGAAAGTGAACTTTTGACAAGAGACACACTAACTAATGAAGCAATTGTGTGGGCTGCCTTTCATGCTATCACGTATCTACCATGTTGGACCCAGCAGCTATAATGGCTTTACTGCCTCTCGCCATGGAAAAGGCTGACACACCAGCAATGGTCAATCATGGCATGAATGTAATCAAATCTGTTACTGCCTTTCTACATCCTGGTCAGATCCCTGTCATGGCATGTGACTGCCCCATATTTGCAAAGGCAAACTATATTCAATGGCCATGGCCAGACTCTCACGGGGAGGACACATTTGTAGTAACGTTTGGTTGTCTGCATCTAGAAATGGCTCTTTACAATATGGCGGGGGATTATCTGCAAGGTTCGGGCTGGACAACAGCAGTTGTAGAGACTGAAATTGCCACATCTGGAATCGCTGAAGGTTTCCTGAAAGCAGCGCATTTGACACGGACTCGCCATGCACATCAAGTCTCTGTTGTAGCGTTATCAGCCCTCCAACACGTGCATTCCAGCTTTCAAAGTGTTCAAATGAAACAGATGACACATTTGAGGCATGGAGAAAACGCATGCTTATCACCAGTTCTACCTTCCAGTTTTGAGATACTGTTATAGCCATAGAACAAATGATCACTGGCCTTCTGAGAGCACAGAGAGAAAACAAATGTGACTTATATGTTGAAGCACTGGAGTCACTTGTCTGCTTTTTCTTTGCATTGGGTCACTACAGCTATGCACGCTGGATCTCAATTTGAGACATGAAGTCTCTCTGCCGCTATTGAAGATGCATTCAATAAGCACTGGGTTGTTTCCAAAACGACAAACCGCTTCTCTTATATTCCTATCGATCAAGTACATGAACAGGAAAATGCCAAGGTAAAGGGCAATGGAGGTGCCATCGGATTAACAGAAGACCATATTTCTCTTTGACGATGGCTGATATGTGGGCCAGAGCTTGCTAATGTTATAAAAGACTTTGATACCCAGTACATTAATGAAGATGATCCAGATATTAGCCTGCATCACGCAGAAGGACATTCCACTCAGAAACTGTTCCATCAGCACTCACGCAAACTTGTAGATGTCATATCCGGCTTTGGAAATCCTTTCCATGATGATTGTTCTCAGCTGTTGGTATTGAATAAACGTGTTTGCGCAGATGAATCAATTGTAAGAGACAATTCGGACAATTGAATCGCTGGTAGAACGCAGTATCTAAAGTATATGAAAGATGTGATTGAGACCAGACTTACCAATTCAGAATCCAATCGAGAAAAACTCACTTCGACTACTGAAATCACCCAAATCAAAGACAAGTTAAAAATCGTCGCAGGCTGTTAAAGTACAACGGCAAAACAGCAACCTATTTGGTTGACTATACATTGCTAATCAACAACGTGATGGAGATCCAGCAACTTTTTTCTGCCATGAAAATCAATCTACTCCGCCTTCGTTGTCTGATTTTGGTAAGATACGACATGGACAAAAGTCTAACCTTCTGGGCTGCATTGAATCTAATGAACAACCTAATATGTCACAATATTTTGATTGCAAAATATTAGATGGATATTATTAGACAATCCCATCACCAGACGAATGGGGATGGGCAATGGACGGCTCTTCATGGACCCCTGTCTGGATGACAATTCCAGATGCTGCACGAGCCTGCAGCGAACAGATCAAATGTAGATGCACGTCTGCCAGAGGATGCATCAGCTGCAAGTGCACACATGCTGGGCTTGCTTATATGTACTCACCTTTGCAGATGCACATGTGCACAATAATGCTTTGAAGCGGTTAACATTCCTGTCCCGTGTGTTATGTCCCAGATACATGACAATTACCTACTCATTCTTAATTCAGATCCAGATCATGCACCTGCCACAGCTATATAATATTGCCAGCCTATTGACATTTGGTTGCCATATTGGATTTATTTAGCTGAAACATTCACACAGTCCCACTTCAAAGTGACAAATTAGTAGTCAAGTAATGACACTTCCTATTACATGCAAACATTTCCAATATGACATCCACAGTGCAAAATAGAAAAAAATATTGATATTTGGCGGCCATCTTGAAGTAATGGCAATTATAAAATGACCAAATTGTACATGATAGCCATCTAAATTAATTATTGTGTGAAAGTGTGTCATTATAGCATACTAATTGTGCTAAATATAATACAGGTTTGCACTTACATAGAAATATATTGATATTTGGCGGCCATTTTGAATTTATTGATTTTTTAGGTGGCACAGTGGATAGATTTTTTGGAGCCACTTATTTTTTAATTGTGCATCATCATATCTTGATTCAGTGAAAAAAATGGCACTTTTGGCCGGCAGGTATAGATCAATTTGTTAAGGCACCGCACTATAAGCATTGTAATAATAATGGACATATCCATGTCGTTACGTCGCATATACTGTCAAAATGGACAACATTCAAATGAACAGACAGCGATTTCGATTTTAAAATTCGCCGCCATCTTGAATTTGCTGTTCAGACTGACCAATCAGAGGCCGCGATTAGAGGTCAAAGGTGAACAAATAAAAGCAAAAACGGCACTTCATGTATATTAGGCTGCTTCAGGTATATTGTGTTACTATATGAACAGCATTTATTCAACCCCCTTTGTTATGCTACATAGAGCTATGGCTGCGGCATAAAATTATTTATTAAATCCACTATGGTGACGGCATGTCATAAGGTATCAGTTAGTCGCCAGTAGTGTCGACTGAGCGGTGCGAGGGAATTTAAGGTACATGCCCACTCAGTAGGCAGTAAATGTTCTTTATATCATATCAAAGCAATCATCCGAGATATGTTATGGCAAAATAAACATTCATTCACCATTACCCCGCGTATTGATTGGCATTATTATACATTTTATATCAGACGTAAATTTCCACAATGATATCAGAGACGATAACCCCTTGCCTTAAAATGTTAAAGGTACATGCACACTCAGTAGGCACAAACTGTTCTTTATATCAGAGACATAATCTGAGACATTTTCTGCAAAAAAAAACAATCATTCACCATTACCCCACGTATTTGTTGGCATTATTATAAGGTTTGATCATGTCCAGCCGTGTGCAAACGTTTGCTGTGGCCCGAGGGAACTGTTTGAACCCAAGGCCGCCCGAGCGAACTGTTTGAACCCAAGGCCGCAGGCCGCGGGTTCAAACAGTTCCCGAGGGCCACAGCAAACGTTTGCACACGGCTGGACATGATCAAACGTTATTGTTACATTTCCAACAAAAAACTGATGTAATTTGAGCCGATGATTATATTCAGTATTTTCAGTACTTTTATAAATCTTCCCATTCACGTAGATAATTTTCGGTATGCATATTCCGGGGCCGCGTCATGAACGTCATGAACGTCATGAAGTAGTGACGTCATGAAGGCACTTCCGCGTAGTGACGTCATGAAGGCACTTCATTACGCGCGGCCCCGGAATGAGCATTGCCTAAAGCCATATGCAAACAGCACCATTTGTTTGCACTTCCGCGTAGTGACGTCATGAAGACACTTCCATTACGCGCGGCCCCGGAATGAGCATTGCCTAAAGCCATATGCAAACAGCACGCACGCGCTATTTATGTGCAAACAACGGAAACCATGTAACAATATACATTTTATATCACTCAGACGTAAATATCCACACTGATATCAGGGGAGATAACCGTGTTTCATTAAAATGTTAACGGACATTACTAGTTATACCCAGCAGGAGTATCTACCCTCAAAGAAGGCTATACTCCCCATGAGGATGACACACTACTCAACAAACAATTTCAATCCGTCTTCAGCCCTAAGTCACCACTATCTCTAAAGTCCCTCTGCCAGATGAACATACAGGACTCTGTTGACATCGGTCAGCAGAGTACCGCTGATCCAGGCCCATATAACAAAATACCAGATATCGAGATTTCAATTAACGGCATAGACAAACTACTACGGAATCTCAACCCACACAAAGCCTCGGGCCCGGATCAGCTCACACCGACAATCCTAAAAGAACTCCACTTAGAACTCTCTCCAATCCTAAAAGCCATCTTCCAAAAATCACTAGACAGCGGTACACTACCAGCCATCTGGAAGAGGTGCCAATGTAGCGCCCATATACAAAAAAGGGGACAGATCCAATCCTGCAACTATAGGCCGATCTCCCTCACCTGCGTTCTCTGCAAAGTACTCGAACACATAGTGGCCTCTTCTATGACAAAACACTTCACTAACAACAACATACTACATGACATGCAACATGGCTTCCGAGAAAAGCGCTCCTGTGAGACACAACTACTGATGCTCACTCATGACCTACTGAAATCTGTACACAACAAAAAACAAGTAGACCTGATTCTTTTAGATTTTAGCAAAGCTTTCGATAAAGTCAGTCACGAAAAACTCTTATTTAAATTACATAACTATGGAATCAGGGGAAACGTATTAAAATGGATAAAATCATTTCTGGACAACCGCTCTCAATCAGTAGTTGTAAATGGAAAGACATCTGGTGCCATACCAGTCTCGTCTGGCGTCCCACAGGGGTCTGTTCTTGGACCAATACTATTCCTAGCATACATTAACGACTTGCCCGAAAATGTACACTCCACAGTTCGCCTTTTTGCAGATGACACAGCCATATACATCACATTAGACACTGAAGATCAATCAAAAGCCCTGCAAGACGACCTCACTAACCTAGAAAAATGGGAAAACATGTGGGATATGGAATTTAACCCTTCAAAATGCCAAGTCATTCACATCACAAAGTCAAGACACCATATTCCCACAACATACAATCTACACAACACTACACTAGAATCTGTCCCCTCAGCGAAATACCTAGGGGTAGACATCACATCAGACATGTCCTGGAACACACATATAGACAGGATTTCAAAGCAGACAAACAAAACACTAGGCTTTCTAAAGCGCAACATCAAGGTACACTCAGAACAACTTAAGTCTACAGCAACTACAAAACCCTGGTACGACCACAGCTAGAGTACTGCTCCTCAGTTTGGTCCCCCACACACAAAACTCTATCTATCAACTCGAAATTGTCCAGCGCAGAGCCGCTCGCTGGGCAACTCGTACATACCAGCGCACATCCAGCGTAACAAATACTTTACAAAGGCTTGGATGGCGTCGCTTAGAATTAAGACGGATAGATACCAGGCTATCCATGCTATACAAGATCACCAATGATCTTGTGGCCATCCCAGCAGAACACTACTTAACGCAAAACACCAGACCATTAAGACACTCACATCCACTCCAGTACAGAATTATCTCAGCCAACACAGACTACTATAAGTACTCCTTCTTCCCATACACTGTAGCCATCTGGAATTCCCTACCTATGGGTATTCCAACCCTACCCACATTAAACCAGTTCAATCAGGCTGTCAGCCGGATTGAACACACCACAATCGCCTAAGTCCCAGCCCTGTTTTTACTTTTATCTAGAATAACACTCCCCTGTATATACTGCCTCTGGCTTTTACTGCAACTTTTACTCATACTAACACTCTTGTCAGTTTGACGCGCATACATGCATCTATAAGTCCCCAACAGGGGTTCTAGATTAACGGAAGATAGAGATACCCTGTATGTATTTGTTGATGTGCAATTAGCATACTTTATAATAAGTCGAAAATATTAATTTTTCAACTGGCGCATTTAATTAGTATAAATAATTTAAAAATACTATGCCTCATTTGCATATGAAAATAGCCTGATACCAACGCGTGTCACTATCAGTAAAATACATATTACTAAATGATTATACCTGTATAGCTGCGTTCGTAATCTTTAGAACTGGTGGAATAGTGACACAATTATACACTTATTTAATTCATATAAAGAGCATTGTGTGCCTACTGAGTGTGCATGTACGTTTAACGGACATTACTATTTATTGTTATATGTGCAATGATCATATCATTTAATTAGTATAAATGATTAAAAAATATCATGCCACGTTTGCATATGAAAATAGCCTGATACCACCGCGAGTCACTATCAGTAAAATAAATATTACTACATTATTATATCTGTATAGCGGGCACTCGTAATTTTTACAACTGGCGGAATAGTGACACGATTATACGCTTATTTAATTCATATAATGAACATGTTGTGCCAACTGAATGGGAATGTACCATTAATAATATGAAATGTACTGGTCACTGCCTCCTAGGGCCGATGTGCTAGTGGGCCGAAGTCACTTGACGTAAACAAAGTTACTGTTCTTTAAATACTCTTCATTGTGATCTATTTATAGATATGGAAATCCCAATATTTCTGGAAATACCCATGGATGTAAATCATATTTGTTTCCTTCAATTAGTTAAAAGGCCGTGACAAGAACACAACATTCGTGTATGTATGATCTATCTCTGTACATGTAACTGGGTTGAACGAATATAAATTAAAACATTTAAATCTAAGTGTCACCTAGATTGTCTTAAAAATTCAGTTTGTAAATGCAGTAGTAGCGAGTACCGTTGAATATTATATATTTGTATTTCCTCCAATTATAGGAGAGTACAGAAAACATGTGCAACAACATAATATTATATTAGTTTGTAGATCTACAAAACATCCAACAAGCAATGAATGATAATTGGTCCGGTGATGCTATATAATACACATCAACAGACACCATGTGTTTTCATGGAAAATAAGAAAAATATGCTATATTTGTAGTTTATTGTTTTCTGCAGCATGATAAAGGTACCACAAAATTTGTATTGCTTTTTGATACTCGCTACTTCTGATTTCAATTGGGTTTTTGGCAATTTTAATTGGGTATTTACGCAAATACGCAGCTTATCAGATCGAGCTCTGCTAAGTATATATATACCTCTAGTCATGACAAAGTAGTATTTCAAAATTTGCGCTTTATGGTAGCACGAAATAATAGTTTTTCTTTACGTACGGTCGTCAGCTACACTGTTCACAAATTTATCCTATCAACCCCCATTTCTCCAATTTCACAGCCACATATTACAGAATTAAACGCTACTGAGCCGTAATATCCACCATTGGACGCTGGAATTGTCCATTCAACGAACCAATGGTGCGGGAGACCATAAACATGAGTGAGGTCAATGTCCCAGATGAAGGTCAGGGTGTGGGGCCGATGCGCAGTGTTGCCGGGGGATATGGAGATACGCCACCAAGATACCCCAATGTCTACAGTGAGTATTCTGTTTTGTTTGTTGGGTTTAACAGCCTATCAACAGCTAAGGTCATTTAAAGCAAGTAGCCTATTTCATCAACATTGCAAAGTATACTTTAGTAGCAAAGTATACTTTGAGGGAGAAATTTTCAATTTTATGATAAATTTATTAATTTTTATTATACTGAATTTATTACATTATCACAGCAAATTTAGCTGTGATAATGTAATAAATTCAGTATAATAATTCTGCATACTTTTAATCATGAAATATATGCATTTGTTAGTTCTATATGAAATAATGCATTTCAGGAAAAATAAATGATTACTCCCTCAAAGTATACTTTGCTAGTAAAGTATACTTTGCAATGTTGATGAAATAGGCTACATGTCAATGGGTTTAGTTAGTACTAAATCCCATATATTATCGGTACAAATGGGGGAAAAATCCCAAAATCAGAACTGAATACATGTATTTACAATAAGAAATTATATATTCAGTCCTGTAATCAGAATAAACCGGATCTGATGCCAGGTCCTCGACACACCAGAATCACTTGCACCCCTCCCAAAAGCAGTAGGATCAGTACTCATCTTACTACTTTTATAATTGACATGATCAATAGTTTAACCCATTCTGGACTGGATACAATTACAGTAGTATGACAATTTTGTATCGCCATTTTCTTTAAAAGTTTCATGTTGTTACCACCAGAGCTGCAGATAAGCTGCATATTTTGCTTAAATACCCAATTAAAATTGGCAAAAACCCAATTGAAATCATAAGTAGCGAGTATCAAAAAGCAATAAAAAAATTTATGGTACCTTTATCATGCTGCAGAAAACAATAAACAGACCACAAATATGGCATATTTTTCTTATTTTCCATGAAAACAAATCTTGGTATTTCATTAGAATTGTCTCCAAGAGGACAATTCTAATGAAACTCCAAGACATGTTTCATTTCGAACCAAACTATTCAATAATTGCTGTCTGTTGACGTGTAAACAGTAGTGTGATCTTATTTTACCCAATTCAAATTTTGAAATACCCAATTGCTTCAGAAATGATTGAGTGACAATACTCAATTACAAATTCCTTATCTGGAGCACTGTACCACTCATCTGAACGTTCTCATGCCACGGTTCAAATCAAATCAGTGGTAACAACTTATATTTTTATGCAGGAATATGCGCATAAAGCAGCTTCCGGTGTGAAACTTTGTATGCTACGGAGCACCAATTCGTTCACACGCAATAACAATTCGTGTGGACGAATTGTTATATTGTGGGAATAAATTGTTAATTCGAGGGAACAAATTGTTATATCGAACGAATTATTAATTTGTGGGAACGAATTAATAAAAAAAAATCCATGTCCCCTGCGGGGCTCCGTAGTATGTATGCTGAATGCAATTTCAATGAATCAATTGGAAATGTAACCATTTTGTTACAGATTCTACAAGGATAATTCAGAACTGGGAGATGGCACGTATAGCCCACCTTGTCATGACCAAAGATAAAAACCTCGGTCGCAGGCTCGGTATGTACTGCGGAATCTCTCTAATCCGGATATGCAGAAAACCTCAATGGGACAATTGTCTTTAATGTGTCACTGTGACCGGAGGATTTGGGATTATGACATTTGTGGCTATGACTGAGGAAATGGGACTTATGGAATCTGTGACTGTATAAATGGGACTTGTGGACTCTGTGACTGAGGAAATGGGACTTATGGAATATGTGCCTGTAGAAATGGGACTTATGGAATATGTGCCTGTAGAAATGGGACTTACAGACTATGTGACTGTAGAAATGGGACTTATGGAATATATGACTGTAGAAATGGGACTTGTGGACTCTGTGACTGAGGATATGTGACTTATGGAATCTGTGACTGAGATCTGTGACTGAGGAAATGTGACGTATGGAATCTGTGACTGAGATCTGTGACTGAGGAAATGGGACATATGGAATCTGTGACTGAGATCTGTGACTGAGGAAATGGGACATGTGGAATCTGTGACTGAGATCTGTGACTGAGGAAATGGGACGTATGGAATCTGTGAGTGAGATCTGTGACTGAGGAAATGGGACATGTGGAATCTGTGACTGAGGAAATGGGACATGTGGAATCTGTGACTGAGGAAATGGGACGTATGGAATCTGTGACTGAGGAAATGGGACATATGGAATCTGTGACTGAGGAAATGGGACGTATGGAATCTGTGACCGAGATCTGTGACTGAGGATATGTGACGTATGGAATCTGTGACTGAGATCTGTGACTGAGGAAATGGGACATATGGAATCTGTGACTAAGATCTGTGACTGAGGAAATGGGATGTATGGAATCTGTGACTGAGGAAATGGGACGTATGGAATGTGTGACTGAGATCTGTGACTGAGGAAATGGGACATATGGAATCTGTGACTGAGATCTGTGACTGAGGAAATGGGACGTATGGAATCTGTGACTGAGATCTGTGACTGAGGAAATGGGACATGTGGAATCTGTGACTGAGATCTGTGACTGAGGAAATGGGACGTATGGAATCTGTGACTGAGATCTGTGACTGAGGAAATGGGACGTATGGAATCTGTGACCGAGATCTGTGACTGAGGATATGTGACATATGGAATCTGTGACTGAGATCTGTGACTGAGGAAATGGGACATATGGAATCTGTGACTGAGATCTGTGACTGAGGAAATGGGATGTATGGCATCTGTGACTGAGATCTGTGACTGAGGAAATGGGATGTATGGAATGTGTGACTGAGATCTGTGACTGAGGAAATGGGACATATGGAATCTGTGACTGATGACTGAGATCTGTGACTGAGGAAATGGGACGTATGGAATCTGTGACTGAGATCTGTGACTGAGGAAATGGGACGTATGGAATCTGTGACTGAGATATGTGACTGTATAAATGGGACTTATGGAATATGTGACTGTATAAATGGGACTTATAGAATATGTGACTGTAGAAATGGGACTTATGTAATCTGTGACAGTAGAAATGGGACTGATGGAATCTGTGACTGTAGAAATGGGACTGATGGAATATGTGACTGTAGAAATGGGACTGATGGAATATGTGACTCTGTTAGAATGGGACTGATGGGAATATTGTGACTGTAGAAAATGGGACTTATGGAATATGTGACTGTAAAAATGGGACTGATGGAATCTGTGACTGAGGAAATGGGACTTGAAATGGGACTGATGGAATATGTGACTGTAGAAATGGGACTGATGGAATATGTGACTGTAGAAATGGGACTTATGGAATATGTGACTGTAAAAATGGGACTGATGGAATCTGTGACTGAGGAAATGGGACTTATGGAATATGTGACTGTAGAAATGGGACTTATGGAATATATGACTGATGGAATCTGTGACTGTAGAAATGGGACTGATGGAATCTGTGACTGTAGAAATGGGACTTATGGAATATGTGACTGTAGAAATGGGACTGATGGAATCTGTGACTGTAGAAATGGGACTTATGGAATATATGACTGTAGAAATGGGACTTATGGAATATATGACTGCAGAACTGGGACTTATGGAATCTGTGACTGTATAAATGGGGCTTATGGAATATGTGACTGTAGAAATGGGACTGATGGAATATGTGACTGTAGAAATGGGACTTATGGAATCTGTGACTGTAGAAATGGGGCTTATGGAATCTGTGACTGTAGAAATGGGGCTTACGGAATCTGTGACTGTAGAAATGGGGCTTATGGAATTTCAGACTGTAGAAAAGGGACTTATGGAATCTGTGACTGTAGAAATGGGGCTTATGTAATTTGTGACTGTAGAAATGGGACTTATGGCATATGTGACTGAGGAAATGGGACTTATGGAATATGTGACTGAAGAAATGGGACTTATGGAATCTGTGACTGTAGAAATGGGGCTTATGGAATCTGTGACTGTAGAAATGGGGCTTACGGAATCTGTGACTGTAGAAATGGGGCTTATGGAATTTCAGACTGTAGAAAAGGGACTTATGGAATCTGTGACTGTAGAAATGGGGCTTATGTAATTTGTGACTGTAGAAATGGGACTTATGGCATATGTGACTGAGGAAATGGGACTTATGGAATATGTGACTGAAGAAATGAGACTTATGGAATATGTGCCTGTAGAAATGGGACTTAGAGACTATGTGACTGTAGAAATGGTACTTATGGAATATATGACTGTATAAATGAGACTTGTGGACTCTGTGACTGAGGAAATGGGACTTATGGAATATGTGCCTGTAGAAATGGGACTTATAGACTATGTGACTGTAGAAATGGTACTTATGGAATATATGACTGTAGAAATGGGACTTGTGGACTCTGTGACTGAGGATATGTGACGTATGGAATCTGTGACTGAGATCTGTGACTGAGGAAATGGGACGTATGGAATCTGTGACTGAGGAAATGGGATGTATGGAATCTGTGACTGACATCTGTGACTGAGCAAATGGGACATATGAAATATGTGACCGAGATCTGTGACTGAGGAAATGGGACGTATGGAATCTATGACTGAGATCTGTGACTGAGGAAATGGGACATATGGAATCTGTGACTGAGGAAATGGGACGTATGGAACCTGTGACTGAGATATGTGACTGTATAAATGGGACTTATGGAATATGTGACTGTATAAATGGGACTTATAGAATATGTGACTGTATAAATGGGACTTATGGAACCTGTGACTAGAAATGGGACTGATGGAATCTGTGACTGTAGAAATGGGACTGATGGAGTATGTGACTGTAGAAATGGGACTTATGGAATATATGACTGTAAAAATGGGACTGATGGAATCTGTCACTGTAGAAATGGGACTGATGGAGTATGTGACTGTAGAAATGGGACTTATGGAATATGTGACTGTAAAAATGGGACTGATGGAATCTGTGACTATAGAAATGGGACTGATGGAATATGTGACTGGAGAAATGGGACTGATGGAATCTGTGACTGTAGAAATGGGACTTATGGAATCTGTGACTGTAGAAATGGGACTGATGGAGTATGTGACTGTAGAAATGGGACTTATGGAATCTATGACTGTAGAAATGGGACTGATGGAATATGTGACTGTAGAAATGGGACTTATGGAATCTATGACTGTGGAAATGGGACTGATGGAGTATGTGACTGTAGAAATGGGACTGATGGAATCTGTGACTGTAGAAATGGGACTTATGGAATATGTGACTAGAAATGGGACTTATGGAATCTATGACTGTAGAAATGGGACTGATGGAGTATGTGACTGTAGAAATGGGACTTATGGAATATGTGACTGTAAAAATGGGACTGATGGAATCTGTGACTGTAGATATGTGAGGGATCTGATGGTAGAAATGGGATGTGGACTGTAGAATGGGACTTATGGAATATTGACTGTAGTAGAAATGGGACTGATGGAGTATGTGACTGTAGAAATGGGACTTATGGAATCTATGACTGTAGAAATGGGACTGATGGAGTATGTGACTGTAGAAATGGGACTTATGGAATATGTGACTGTAAAAATGGGACTGATGGAATCTGTGACTGTAGAAATGGGACTTATGGAATATGTGACTGTAGAAATGGGACTGATGGAATCTTTGACTGTAGAAATGGGACTTATGGAATATATGACTGTAGAAATGGGACTGATGGAATATGTGACTGTAGAAATGGGACTTATGGAATATGTGACTGGGGTAAGACTGTAGAAAATGGGACTTATGGAATATGTGACTGCAGAAATGGGACTTATGGAATATATGACTGTAGAAATGGGACTGATGGAGTATGTGACTGTAGAAATGGGACTTATGGAATATGTGACTGTAGAAATGGGACTGATGGAATCTGTGACTGTAGAAATGGGACTTATGGAATATGTGACTGTAGAAATGGGACATATGGAATCTATGACTGTAGAAATGGGACTGATGGAGTATGTGACTGTAGAAATGGGACTTATGGAATTATGTGACCTGTAAATAAAAATGGGACTGATGGAATTCTGGACTGGATTAGAAATGGGACTTAAGGAATGTGACTGCAGAATGACAAATTATGGAATATAAAATGGGGACTGTAGGAAATGGGGGACAATATGATGTGGGACTGTAGAAAATGGGACTTATGGAATATGTGACTGTAGGAAATGTGACTAGATGGAATCTGTGACGTAGAAATGGGACTTATGGAATTGTGACTGTAGAAATGGGGACATATGGAATCTAATGACAGTAGATGACTGAGGAGTATGTGACTGAGAAATGGGACTTATGGAATATGTGACTGTACTGATGATGGAAATCTGTGACGAGAAAAACTTATGGAATATGTGACTGTAGAAATGGGGACTTGATGGAATCTGGACTGTAAATGACTTATGAATATATACTGTAGAAATGGGGACTTATGGAATCTGTGACTGTAGAAAATGGCACATGGAATAGGAATGACTGTAGAACTGACTTATGGAATAGTGACTGTATATGGGGGGGGCTTGATGGAATTTGTCACTGTAGAAATGGGGTTATGGGATCTGTGACGAGATGGGCTATGGATTTGTGACTGTATAGACTTAAATGGAATATGTGGACTGTAAATGGCTTTATTTGAAATGACTGTAGAAATAGGACTTGTATGGCATATGTGAACTTAGGACAAATGGGACTATTATGGAATATGGAGACTGAGGGAAAAATGGGGACTTAATTGGAATATGTGTGACTGTTAGAACTTGGGACTGATTGGAACTCTGTGACGAAGGAATTGGGACTTATGGAATAAATGTGACTGTATAAGTTGGGATGACAGAAGGACACCTGTTGACTGAGGGAAATGGGAACTTAATGGAGTATGTGACTGGGAGGGGAATGGGACTGAAGGAAATGGGACTTATGGCATATGTGACTGTAGAATTGGGACTTATGGAATCTGTGACTGAGGAAATGGGACTTATGGAATATGTGACTGAGGAAATGGGACTTATGGAATATGTGACTGTAGAATTGGGACTTATGGAATATGTGACTGTAGAATTGGGACTTATGGAATATGTGACTCAGGAAATGTGACTTATGGAATATGTGACTGTAAAAATGGGGCTTATGGAATCTGTGACTGTAGAAATTGGACTTATGGAATATATGACTGTAGAAATGGGACTTATGGAATATCTGACTGTAGAAATGGGACTTATGGAATCTGTGACTGAGGAAATGGGACTTATGAAATTTGTGACTGGATAGATGCGGCTTATGGCATTTGTGGCTGTGACTGGAGAAATTATTGGGTCTTATGGCATCTGTGACTGAAATGGGGCATATGGCATTTGTGACTGTGACTGAAATAGGGCTTACGGCATTTGTGACTGGAGAAATTAGGGTTATGACATTTGTGGCTGTGACTGGAGAAATAGGGCTTATGGCATCTGTGACTGAAATGGGGCATATGGCATTTGTGATTGTGACTGAAATAGGGCTTACAGCATTTGTGACTGGATAAATTGGGGTTATGACATTTGTGGCTGTGACTGGAGAAATGGGGCTTATGACATGTGTGGCTGTGACTGGAGAAATGGGTCTTATGACATTTGTGGCAGTGACTGGATAAATAAGGATTATGGCATTTGCAGCTGTGGCTGGAGAAATGGGGCTTATGGCTTATGGCAGTTGTGACTGTGACTGGAGAAATTTGTCTTATGACATCTGTGGCTGTGACTGGAGAAATGGGCCTTATGATATTTGTGGCTGTGACTGGAGAAATGGGTCTTATGAAATTTGTGGCTGTGACTGGAGAAATGATTGGGGCTTATGGAATTTGTGGCTGTGACTGGAGAAATAGGGCTTATGACATTTGTGACTGTGACTGAAATGGGGCATATGGCATTTGTGACTGTGACTGAACTAGGGCTTACGGCATTTGTGAATGGACAAATTGGTCGTATGACATTAGTGCCTGTGACTGGAGAAATGGGACGTATGACATTTGTGGCTGTGACTGGAGAAATGGGGCTTATGACAGTTGTGGCTGTGACTGGAGAAATGGGTCTTATGACATGTGTGCCTGTGACTGGAGAAATGGGACGTATGACATTTGTGGCTGTGACTGGAGAAATGGGGCTTATGACAGTTGTGGCTGTGACTGGAGAAATGGGTCTTATGACATTTGTGCCTGTGACTGGAGAAATGGGGCTTATGACAGTTGTGGCTGTGACTGGAGAAATGGGTCTTATGACATTTGTGGCTGTGACTGGAGAAATGGGGCTTATGACATTTGTGGCTGTGACTGGAGAAATGGGTCTTCTGACATTTGTGGCTGTGACTGGAGAAATGGGGCATATAGTATGTTGTGGCTGTGGCTGGGGAAATGGGGCTTAATGCATTTGTGGCTTTGAGAATGGCATTTCTGATCAGTATAGCTCCTGATCTATTAACTTCTGCAGTCCAATAATAATTGATACTGTTTGCTAGAATGTTAGTTGGTGTTCCAGACTTATGTGAATACTGTAAAGCCTGATCACGCTGTACAGACTCACAGTTGATTTGGGTCTACACTGGTTGCAAATACCATTGGCAACATTTATCTCCAACAATGTTCGCTCGTGCTTGCAAATCAGACATATTCTGAAATGTTTCAGAGCTGCAGATAAGTTTTGTATCTACAGAGTATTATACTCCCAGATTTCAAATCCAATGCGTATTTTACCTTTACAAATGTATTATTAATTTTCTTCCTTAAATAGGGAACAAATGATACAAAAATAAAACAAATTTAAAAATTCACTTATTCGACTTTAACTTTATTACATTAGTTTCACTACTGAATTTGAAAATCAATGCATGAATTCACATTGTTGTGATTATTATGTACTTCAACTTTTAATAATTAGTGCTTATAATGCTAAAATAAGTGCGTAAATACGCAAATATTCACCTTATCTGGAGATCTGTGTGTTTGTTTGTATTTATTCTGAATAATGATTTGATTTGAAGGTGTTTAAGATCTCTAGATAAGGTGAATATATGGTCAAATCCCATATGTTACCGGTTGTCATGGGGAGTAAATTCCAAAATCAGACTATTTACAGAAAAGAAAATATATTCAGTCCTGAAATTAGAATAACCTGACCTGTAGCCGATTTCACAAACATTGCAAAACTTTTCTAGCAAAGTATACTTAGAAGGAGAAATTATCAATTTAAGGATACATTTATTAATTTTTATTATACTGAATTTATTACATTATCGCAGCTGTGATAATGTAATAAATTCAGTATAATAATTCTGCATACTTTTAATCATCAAATATATGCAGTGGTTAGTTCTATATATGAAATAACGCATTTTGGAAAAAATAAATGAATACTCCCTCAAAGTATACTTTGCTAGATAAGTATACTTTGCAATTTTGATGAAATCGGCTACTGGTGCCAGGTCCTCACCACACCAGAGTCACTTAGCCCCACTCCTTAAAATGAATATGATTAGTACTAATCTTACTACTTTTATAATGGGCATAACCTGATTCTATTCTCAATTAGCAAGAAAGCCAAAAAATGTACCAGAGATCCAAACCAGGGATATCAGGATTCTTGCAAGGATGAATCCTAGAGCAAGGTATTCCATGGTTTCAATCCGCTTACTGGATGCTCCCTTCACTTAGCTTAGCTGTTAGCGTCGTATTTATTTGACTAGGACAGTGCTACAGATAAGGAATTAGTAATTGAGTATTGTCACTCCATCATTTCTTAAGCAATTGGGCATTTCAAAATTTTAATTGGGTAAACTAAAATCACATTACTGTCTACACATCAACATACAGCAATTATTGAATAGTTTGCTTCGAAATGAAAACAAGTCTTGGCATTTCATTAGAATTGTCTCCTTGGAGACAATTCTAATGAAATACCAAGATGTGTTTTCTTAGAAAATAAGAAAAATATGCTATATTTGTGGTCTGGCTATTGTTTTCTGCAGCATGATAAAGGTACCATAAACTCACTTTTCTTTGTGTCCGGTTTAGAGGGCTTCCACTGTAGTAAAAATATATCCATACTGACCAAAGCCTGTGTATTTCAAAATGTTTATTTACATATTATCAATGTTTGTTTTGCAGCACGAGTCTTGGTGACAGACGATCGTGCAGACAACCTGATCGACGAGCACAAAAACAGTTGTAAGGGTGTCACCGAGGCGCTATACCAGGCATTGTTGGGCTGGCAGGCGGGGGAGGGAGGCTGTGGCACAATGGGCATAATTGCCCGCAGGTTACGGGACCAGCATCTGGACGAGATTGCCGAGTTTTTCCCACCTTAACCCTTTCAACACCAAGTAACTTAATGGGCTGTTCCATGTCACTGTTTCATGCTATTTCATTGGTCCATTCAATTTTTTAGGCTATTCCATTCTTCAGAAAGGGTAATTTTTTCAAATTTGATAACTATTAACAAACAGTGGAGATCCTGATGAGACGGCTCGTTACGAGCCGGCTCATCTGGATCTGCACTGTTTGCAAACATTGTCTCTATAGAGGTCTGTGGTGTTGAAAGGGTTAATATGACTGGTATTGTTTCAAGATCAACTCGTTTCATCAAATCATATACATGTACTAAGCAATTTGTTTTCTCTATTTCTCCACAAATGGGTATGTTGTGACGACTCATTTCAACCATATTGATACAGTCCAAACTGGGTCATAAGAATACATTATGACCCAGGTCCAAACCATAGGTTGAAGAAACGGACCAAGGTCTATAAATAAATACATTAAATATACCTAAAAGCATTAATAAGTGAAAAAAAATAAGCTAAACAAATTCTTTACTCCCTCCTATAGAGGGAGTAAAGAATTTGTTTAGCTTATTTTTTTTCTCAAAATTTCTTTACTCCCTCCTATACCCTCCTATACACGGTACTGTGTATAGGAGTGAGTAAAGAATTTTGTTTAGCTTATCTTTTTCCACTTATTAATGCTTTTAGGTATATTTAACTCTTTGCATGTTGGGAAACTTGTTGGCTATTTAAATAGTTCAAAACTAGTGGACAAAAATTCATCATATTTTCTAGTATTTCTCCCCGTAAATATCATGAATATGTCTTGGAATTTCATTAGAATTGAGTCCTGATTGAATAATTGTTATGTACTCACTGCTCCAGATAAGCTGCGTATTTGCTTAAATACCCAATTAAAATTGCCAACAACCCTATTGAAACCAGAAGTAGCGAGTATCCAAAAGCAATAAAAAATGTGTGGTACCTTTGCCATGCTGCAGAAAACAATAAACAGACTGCAGATATAGCATATTTTTCTTATTTTCCATGAAAACACATATTGGTATTTCATTAGAATTGTCTCCAAGGAGACAATTCTAATGAAATGCCAAGACATGTTTTCATTTTGAAGCAAACTATTAAATAATTGCTGTCTGTTGATGTGTAAATAGTAGTGCGATTTTATTTTACTCCATTAACATTTTGAAATACCCAATTGCTTCAGAAATGATGGAGTGACGATACTCAATTACTAATTCCTTATCTGGAGCCCTGATGAAGATGTCTTGGGTGAACCTCTATAAGACAGACACACAGAAAACAACGCCATTGTTTATCTCCAATAATAACATCTGTTCGTGATTTGCATGGCAAGCAAACCTGGAAACGTAACTCTTCACATACTCATGTATCATCCGTATCTGTTACAGACGATACACTAGAAAATCAGGCTTATGCGCTTATGGGTTTTGCAACCAGTGCAGATCCAGATCAGCCTGTGCATCCGCACAGTCTGATCAGGATCTGCACTGATAGCCATTCCATCAAGGAATCGCCCGAAATGTTTCTAACAAGCAATATAGCAATATAGCTAGTTATCAGGCTACACGAGTGCGCTGTATGATCAGGAGCTAGACTGGTCACAAATCCTGTAAACCCCATTTCTCCAGTCACAGTCGCATATGTCCGCAACTATCATACCATATACACAAATTACCGTAATAACCTTAAATATTTGGACACAATTTGCTTTGGGAAACCCCTATTAAATAGGGGTTTCCCAAAACAAATTGTAACCAAATACATTGTTATTGTGATTAGACCACTACTGTCATACTAACCCTAAATATTTGCATGCTCACTGTTGTAGGGAAAACATATATTGTATGTTGTATTTCCCCAAATGAATGGCGTCCAAATATCTAGGGTGACTACAGTACGCTGATATTGGATCTCCCAGGGTATCGGGATTAGTAGTTTGAGCGGTTACACTGTAAATGCAACATATTTTATTTGTTGAAAGGAGCAAACAATACAATGTGTATGTTATATCTTGTTTTAATGTAACAAAATTACAAATAGAAACACAAAGGAACTACACGTACCAAGAAAACATGATCAGTATGTAAATACAAGAATTCCGCCACGGAAGCGGTATCGCGCCTGCCGAGGCATTTGACCGTGAACATTACAAGTAAATAAATGACCTTGACCTTGAGAATTTGGATGTGGGATGTGCGTAATGAAGCATCATCCCTAGACAAAGATTGATATGAAATATTATCAAACTCTGGCAAGGGGTTAAAGAGATATTGTAAAAAAAACAATAACTTTTAACGCATTTCTGTTACAAAACCGGTGAACATTAAAAGTAAATGAATGACCTTGACCTTGTGAATTTGGATGTGGGGGTGTGCATAACGAAGCATCATCCCTAGACAAACATTGATGTGAAATATTATCAAAGTCTGGCAAGGGGTTAAAGACATATTGTGAAAAAACAATAACTTTAACGCATTTGCCTTACAAAAAACCGCACGACGCGGAACGACAACGACGCGGACGGAAAAAGCGCCGACTATAGTCGCGCCTCTGCTAAAGCAGGCGCGACAAAACAATGAAACTGGACTCTATGGGTGTAAGATACAAGACATGAATTTTTTTATCTTTTCCATTCATCGCAGTATACGACTTTAATGTTTGCATGATTTTGATATGTTCTCTCCCTTGAGATAGTATAGTATGTCGTGCAAATTCCTATGGGGGCAGCCATATTGTCATGCTACGCCTAAATGGCGAGTACGACCAAGAAAATAGTGCCCTGTGCCAACTTATCCTATGGTGTTTTGGTCTGTCTTGCTTTGTATCTAAAACTCTACATATACTATAGTTTTCACAGTGCCAAGTGACTTGGTGTGCTATGGACCTGGCACCAGTAGCCTATTTCATCAACATTGCAAAGTATACTTTACTAGCAAAGTATACTTTGAGGGAGTAATCATTTATTTTTCCTGAAATGCATTATTTCATATAGAACTAACAAATGCATATATTTCATGATTAAAAGTATGCAGAATTATTATACTGAATTTATTACATTATCACAGCCAAATTGGCTGTGATAATGTAATAAATTCAGTATAATAAAAATTAATAAATTTATCATAAAATTGAAAATTTCTCCCTCAAAGTATACTTTGCTACTAAAGTATACTTTGCAATGTTGATGAAATAGGCTACAGGTCAGGTTATTCTAATTTCAGGGCTGAATATATTTGTTCTCCATGTAAATATTCCGTTCTGATTTTGGGATTTTCCCCCTAATGCAACAGGTTAAAATGGGATCGAACCCGTTTGCCCGGCGTTACATGACCTTAGCTGTTGATAGGCCGTTAAACACTAATAAACAAACAACATGTATTCTAGAGAAAACGTATGGATGGGAATGGGTTTGCACCATCACAGTACATTTATCTCTGGATGACGATTGAGAAAATATGCAACTTTCAGTCTCTAGTTCCACAAGTGATCAGTTTTTGTGGAGATAACATATTTCAGTACTTTGATTACCTTCATTTAAGAAGTGACCAACACGGTCATAAGATATCAAAGTAAAAACAGTGAATTGTGTCATGATTCTATATTGGGTCATAAACTGACCATTTCTTTATTTAATGGTGTCCAACGGCCTGTCAACAGCTATGGTCATTTTAAGACGGGTTAACGGCGTAGAATTCCGTATTTCACCTGAACAGATTTAAAAATATATTTACCACGGTGCATGATCAAGTGGTTACAACAACAACAACAATGGCTGAAAGTGTTGAAAGCGCGCCCACTCCAAAGTAATTATTATTTTATATTTTCCTTAATAGGAAATGGATTTTGATGAAATAAGGCGCAGCAAACTGGTCTTCAAGAGCTGCATTTGGTGGTCCAAACATTTGGTCTACCAACACGGAAATCGATTATTCGCAAAAACGACATAGGTATGTGCCAAAGTACCGAGACCACTAAATGCAGCTTAACAAGACGCGTTTGATGTGCCATATTTCATCAAAATCAGTTACATAATAAGGACAAAATAAAATAATACGTACTTTGAATGGGAGGGTTCAGTACTTGTTGTTGTAACCACGTGATCATACACCTTTGTTTACGAGTATTCAGTCCTGCATAATCTGACAAAAATAGGCTTATACAGTGTGTACCCAGGGTAGATCCAGACCAGTCCGCACAGTCTGACAAGTCTACCCTTTTCCATTCTCTCTGTATCCATGACTCCGGCAAGCTTCATATCATAACTACTGTCTGTTTCACGAAAACCTGCCCAATTTTTACGGCCATATAAACCATGCAAAAACAAGTTGTTTTTTCGATAATATTAAATTTTATCGAAATTTAAGAATGCGCCTTCTTTTTATTTTTATTTTGGTCCAATATTGATTTCATTACGAAAAACAAATTTCCCCATGTTAAATCCCCATCCCATCTTCACAGGTCTATGGGGATTTAACATGGGGAAATTTTTCTAATTTCAGAAATTGTGGACTGATTTTCAAAATGTAACTTTTGTTTTCTTTGTTAGATCATTTCCAAGCTATTTAGCCAGGAATCGGAGTCAATTTCCAAAAGTTTTCGTTTTTTGGCTCCTCCCCCAGCATAACGGCCCCCACCAATTTGGCTGTGATAATGTAATAAATTCAGTATAATAATTCTGCATACTTTTAATCATGAACTATATGCATTTGTTAGTTCTATATGAAATAATGCATTTCGGGAAAAATAAATGATTACTCCCTGAAAGTATAATTTGCTAGTAAAGTATACTTTGCAATTTTGATGAAATCGGCTACAGATCCAATGGCACAGTCACGTGGCCTGATAATGATCTAATTTCCTTGTTCATTTAGTTTAGCTTATATTTAAGGGTAGGAATTGGCTCGTAGACTTTCCAAACCCGGACATTTCAGCGCAAAATGTGTCAGGCCAATGGCCGTTGGCCCGTTTGTTTCTGGATTTAGTAATATCTGCTATACAGTCGAAATGTGTGCATTAAATGAAGGAGACAATGTCGGACGAGGCGGTTCCTTGTTCGAAGCATAGCGGACATTTCATTCAGGGAATGGCGAACAATGCAAATCCTGATCAGACAGTGTGGATTCGCAAAACCCATAAGATCCATTTCTCCAGTCACAGCCACAAGTAACGAAAATTAATGCTGGGCTCACAGAGAAGCCCGGCCGACGCCTAGACTGACAAAAGCAAAGTTTTAATGCAAATTTTGCCAAATATTTAGCACAAATTTATTTAAATCATTAGCCTCGACCTTTGGCATGCGGACCACATAGCCCGATTATTAAATGAAAATATGAGTGGTGATAAACATGCATATGAAATTTTTAGTCAAATGAGACTTGTGGTTTGATATAGGCAATAGGTACCCGAAAATCGTTACAGATGGACGGGCGAACAAATGGGACGACAGATGGACGGACGGACAGAATGAAGAACACTAAATCTCACCAACACGCATGTACTATGAACTAGCTTGGTTAAAGTAACCATCTCATTACCTCCTTAGACCGCTATCTTTTTTTGTCGTCCGCTGTTTATTTTCTATTTTCCATTTTTATCATAAAAAACATGCTTTGACAGCACTTTAGAATAATTTACAACATGCTTCGACAGCACTTCAGAATCGTTTCCATTGGAAATGATTCTGAAGTGCTGTCAAACCATGTTTTTAGAAATGTTTGTTTGTTTGTTTATTGGTGTTTAACGGCCTATCAACAGCTAAGGTCATGTAAGGCCGGGCAAACAGGTTCGATCCCGTTTTAACCTGCTGCATTGGGGGGAAAATCCCAAAATCAGAACGGAATATTTACATCGAGATACAACATATTCAGCCCTGAAATTAGAATAACCTGACCTGGTGCCAGGTCCATACTGCACCAAAGTCACTTGGCCCCTTCCCCTATTTAAAAGTAATACCGGTAGGATTATTCTTATAAGGGGTATAACCGGATTCAACTGTCACATACAAAATGCCAAAGACGTATGTGAGGGTCAAACCAGGTCTCCAGTCGGGATTCCGGTAAGGATGAACCCCGATCGTTAAATTACCCATCGCATCTGAAGTGCTGTCAAACCATGTTTTTATTGAGAAATAAGGCAAGATATAAAAGCAACAGCAGACAACAATTGTTGTGAGTAGCGGTTTAAGGGTTAATTTAACATACAGATTTTAACTCTATTGCAACTATTAGTAAATTTGAAAATAAACCGACCAACGGCCATTGGCATGACAATTTTCTGAGCTCAAATGCCTGGGTATGGCAAGCCAATTCCTAATTACTTTTTATGGCCTATGTATAGTTAGCAATTTTGCTGAAATCGGCTACAGATCTAACAAAGTCGAGCTAATTCACTTCATGGTCACTGTACTCTATTCGAGTACAGTGACCGTGAAGTGAATAAGCTCGAATTTGTTTGTTATACTAACTCAAATGTTCTTACACGAGTAAGTCGCCCTGCGTTACAGACAGAACATTTGTGTTATGTAGAGACTCTTACCAGCCTGCTGCTGTACAGTCAGGGCCCGGTTGCTCAAAACATCCGTTAGCTTAACGGATTGTTAAATCCTTAACTGAATGGAAAAAATCTCTGTTTTAACAGAGATTTTAACCATTCAGTTAAGGATTTAGCTTAACGGAATGTTAAATCCTTAACTGAATGGTTAAAATCTCTGTTAAAACAGAGATTTTAACCATTCAGTTAAGGATTTAAGCTTAACGGAATGTTAAATCCTTAACCTGAAATGGAATGGTTAAAATCTCTGTTAAAACAGAGATTTTAACCATTCAGTTAAGGATTTAACAGTCCGTTAAGCTAACGGATGTTTTGAACAACCGGGCCCTGATCGTCAACATCGTCAGTCATACAGTCATGGGTGGCAGGTGGGAGCATGCAATGGGTAATTTAACAATCGGGATTCATCCTTACCGGAATCCCAAACGGAGACCTGGTTTGACCCGCAGATATGTCTGGCATTCTTGTATGCGAGAGTTGTTTGTTTGTTGGTTGGTGTTGAACGGCCTATCAACAGCTAAGGTCACTTAAGGCCGGGTCAATGGGTTTAGTACTAAATCCCATATATTACCTGTACAAGTACATGTTCAAGTACATGTACAAATGGGGTGAAAATCCCAAAATCAGAACTGAATATTTACAATATAATTTATGTATTCAACCCTGAAATCAGAATAATCCTGATCTGATGCCAGGTCCTCGCCACACCAGAATCACTTGACCCCCTCCCAAAAGCAGTAGGATCAGTAATAATCTTACTACTTTTATAACGGGCAATAACCCAATTCAACTCCCAGGTAACAAAAGAGCCAAAGATAAAAACGTACCCGAGGATCAAACCAGGCAAATCCTACCGTTACTTTACGCTATCACGTTCACCCGACCAAACACCCACATGTGAGAGTTGAATTTGGTTATTATTTGCAATCCTATTACATTTAGGGGAAGGGACCAAATGACTTTGGTGTGGTATGGACCAGGCACCACCAGGTCAGGTTATTCTAATTTCAGGGCTGAATATATATTTATTTCTATGTATTTCTGTGATTTTTCCCCCCAATGCAGCAGGATCGAACGAGTTGGCCTGGCCTTAAATTACCATAGCTGTTGTTAGGCTGTTAAACAGCATTAAGCAAACAAAACCATTCAGTCGGTCATTGGGCCATCAATTCAACATCTAACAAAGATGAAGTACATGTATTATCAAACTGCTGATCAGGGGCCCGTTTCACTAAACTTTGCACAACTAAAATGTTTGTAAGTGCAAAATTATGATACTCTGTAAATTTCACATTAACAATGTTTTCTTGTATTAAACAATTATTGTATTTACATTTATTGAGCATAGGCTGCATTTGCAGCCTATGCTCAATAAATGTAAATCCATCAATTGGAATTTCCAGATTGACATTTGCACTTACAAACATTTTATCGTACGATGTTTAGTGAAACGAGCCCCAGGATCTACACCGGTCATAAAGGAAATATGACTGAAGAAATTGTGCTTATCGCCTTTGTAACTGGTCAAATGCCAGATCGGCCAGCACATATGGACAGTCTGACAACCACCTGCAATTTTCATGGGTGAAAGTCAGAAATTCTCCCAATACTGAAAAACGTAATTTCTGAAAAGTGATTTCATATAGGAATAAATTCTTACTGAATTCAGTATTAATACTGAAAACTATTACCCATAATTTTTCTCCCGTCAGTGTAACACCCAATATGCTTCTAACTAGATGGCCACGGATGGAATGTCACCCCCGCCGAGGCTTTGATAGTATACCGAAACACTTAACTAGCCCGGACACACGTATGGACGTACACCAATGTCCCGATAACATCGCGCTGTCCGCAAGCGGGCGCGACAATAAAAATTATACAGATAAATCCAGTCTCGTGTCTTTTGATATCAAGTTTACCGTATCAAGCAAGGCTAGGAAACGCGTAGGAACTCGCAGAGGAATTCCTACCGTTCTCATAAACTTGATATCAACAGACACTAGGCTGGTATTCTATTTATCAGGTAACGGTTTATGCTACAAATTGAGGCAATATGATGTAGTTTTCATTGAAAAGAACGCGGACTTGTTTACATGGCGCCATTCGGTAACACCATGTGACTGAAATGGCAGTTTTCAATTCCATGTAACCCGGATACTCAGGTCAATGCCCGATAAGGCATTATGTTATCAGTCGGTATGTATTTGGCTAATACAAACCTCGTTACCCGATAAAGATCCTTATCAGACTTCAGCAGTACGTCAGCAGATCAGGATTGATCGATGGAATGGGGTTGTACATCCGTTCAACAGCAATCATATATAGAGTGGGGGTGAGATCACAAACTATACTGGCCAAATGTCATTTTCTCCTGTAACTTGAATATTCTAGATGGGAGCGGCGCGCATGTCGCGCCCGACGAGACTTTGAATAGTATACTGAAAAACTTCAACCAAAAACGGACGCACAATGTGCCGACTATATCGCGCTGTCCGCAAGCGGCGTGACAATAAATCAGAGTCAATGCTTATTTACTTTATGTGCTTTCGCAAAATTTGTACTTGAGCACAGCCTCGACCAATCAAACATCCTGATTTCGAGTATGAGAACATGCACAGAACATAATGCCCACAGGGCCTTGGTTATTAAACGCTGGCCCATATCGATTACATTCATAAAGCCTGTTCCACAGGTTTTAGTACATACAACAGGTTATTTACCATGTGAAACTTTAACCCGTGACCTCGTTGGATTGACTGAATATCCCGTTCAATACCACCAAACATTAACAACTCGCCGCGCCCCGCAACGAGCGAATAGAATATAATTTCCTCCGGAGCGCCCGAGGACAAATCGAACCGTAGCAGTTTCCATGTTACCTCTTTGTGTTCTAACACACGTGCGATGTCTAACACGTGTAACACCATAATGGCGGCTAGATTTCTGGACGATCGAGAAGAGGTCGTGTGTGGAGATTCAGTCGAGGGTCCCGGTTGGGGATTGTTCGAGGATCCAGCCGAGCCCGATTGTCTTAATTTCTTCTCGTATTTTAAGAAAGCTTCAAGCTGTCGTTGTCTGTTTTTCATCGCGTTGGGTCTGACACTCGGCATTCCCGATCTGGGATTTGTAGTTTTTAAATCTGAATCACGTTCTGATTGGTCGGGTTCCAGGTCATTTGACTCGTTACACGCGCCTGATTGGTCCATTTCTGATAACTGATCATCCGACTGATTGTATGCTGGATTTTCATTGGCCGTTGGATCATTAGACTGTTGTTGTTGTTGTTGTTGTTGTTCCTCGCGAGGGGGTACCCAGACCCTCTTGCTTTTCACCTTGGAGAGGCGAGGACTAGAGGGAGGTGTATTAGGAGGCTTCGCAGGCTTACTCAACACAACCACAGCATTCCCCACCTACAACGGTTATATGTAACTGTGACTGGAGAAATGGGGCTTATGGAATGTGTGGCCAGTGTAGCATGATAACAAAGTATATACTTGTTAGAATTGGTGGAATGACGAACAGTGCAGATCCTGATCAGACTGTGCGGCTTTCCGACCAGTGTAGATCCAGATCAGCCTGTGCGGATGCACAGGCTGGTCTGGATCTACACTGGTCGCAAAGCCCATAAGCCAATTTATCCAGTCACAGACACATATGATGACGATTATTGGATTAACAGTGAAAGGGTATAACCGTTAGAATGTTGGAAACGAAAATTGTCGTCTGCTGGTGTTGTATATTTTGTCTTCTTTCTCAATAAAACATGGCTCAACAGTATATCTATTGTAAATGATTCTAAAATGTTGTCAAAATACTTTTTTAACCAAGATAATGTATGGAACGCCAAATCTACATAAACTCAAATATATATTGCTAGCTCTAAATATTTGGAGCTAGCAATAAATATTGGGAGAGCTCTCGAAATCATTTAGAGAGCTCTCAAAATCAATTAATGATATCTCGAAATCATTTGGAGAGCTCTCGAAATCATTTGGAGCGAGCATTATATAACATTTGATTTGGAGCTATCTCTAAATCATTTGGAGAGCTCTCGAAATCATTTGGAGAGCTCTCGAAATCAATTAATGATATCTCAAAATCATTTAGAGAGCTCTCGAAATAATTTGTAGCGAGCATTATATAACTTTGATTTGGAGAGCTCTCTAAATCATTTGGAGCTATCTCTAAATCATTTGGAGAGCTCTCAAAATCATTTGGAGAGCTCTCGAAATCAATTAATGATACCTCGAAATCATTTAGAGAGCTCTCGAAATCATTTGTAGCGAGCATTATATAACTTGATTTGGAGAGCTCTCTAAATCATTTGGAGCTATCTCTAAATCATTTGGAGAGCTCTCGAAATCATTTGGAGAGCTCTCGAAATCAATTAATGATATCTCAAAATCATTTAGAGAGCTCTCGAAATCATTTGTAGCGAGCATTATATAACTTTGATTTAGAGAGCTCTCCAAATGATTTCGAGAGCTCTCCAAATATTTATTGCTAGCTCTAAATATTTAGAGCTAGCAATATATATTTGAGTTTATGTAGATTTGGCGTTCCATAATAATGGAGCATAGAAAAGAATAGCAGACGACAAAATTGAATTCATAATTTTAAGTGGCTACTGGTCATGGACCATCTCCCCATTTCAGACTTTGAAATTTTGAAAAGTGGGAATATTGCGATGGAGCGCCATTGACTTTCCTTTAATTGCTACTTAATTGGATTTCTGTGTTTTATACTTGAATATTTACGCAAATATGCAGGTTATCTGGACCTGATGACTGCTTACCTTGCAAGCAGAGTGGCACCAGGACTGCGGACAGGCGAACTCCATGTTGTTTACGGGGATTTCCTCCCACTGCCACACATTGCCATCTATCGTCAACATCCACACGTCATTAAATACCTGATACAAGATGGAAATGAAATGAAACACTTGATTTAACTCTGTAACGACTACAGACCTCTATAGCGGTGTTTGCAAACAGTGTAAATCCATATGAGCTGGCTCGCGATGAGCTGTCTTCATCAGGATCTCCACTGTTTGCAAGTAATTATCATAATATTTAGAAAAGAAACACACCCTTTTTATAAATGGACAAGTCTAAAAATCATTTTTGACGCTTGGATGAAATTAACATGTGAAAATCCATTCCAGTTACTTGGGGGTGAAAGATTTAAGGGTACAAATTCGCTACCAGGTTTTGAATACCCGTGGATCAAACACTATGGCACACTTGGGTAGAACCAGACGGTAGAGAGGGAAATACAATCTCGATCACATATCGAGTGAGTCATTACAACAGACTGTTTGAATGATATTTTATATACATTCAACAGCAAAGTCACACACAGATGGAATACAGAAGATTTAATTTTATGTCTATTCATCGTCGAGGTCATACAAAGAACGGGAATGCGCTGGTATGGGAGTAAAAGCAACTCTAATTCAAGAGGCAAACAATGTAGTCCCAGAGCAGGGGCCCGTTTCAAAAGTGCAAATTTAGGATCGTCCGTAAATTTCAATGTAAATCCAATAAGTGTTTACAAGAAAACATTGTTAATGTGAAATTTACAGATTATCATAATTTTGCACTTACGAAAATTTTAGTCGTACGATGTTTAGTGAAACGGCACAGTCTGATCTGGTATTACACTGTTGCAAATTCCATAAGCCCCATTTCTCCAGTCCTAGCCACAAATGTGATAGGAGAAAAGGACTTAAATCATTTGTGGCCAGTGTAGCTCCGGGTATATGAGCATACCGGTACTCCTGCAGCAGGAAAAGTATACAGTAACTCCATGGTCATTCGGGAGCAGTCAAAACTATTGCCCCGAGGTGCTGTGGACGACCAGAGGCAATATTGCCCTGATGCCATGAAATAACTGTTTTATTACTCAACCTGAAAGTGTATGTGACACAATGAACGTAACTTTGGCGGGGCGCATCAACAGACCAATCTAAATTACGTTCAATTTTATGACGTAATCTTCGACAAAAATCATGACGTCATGAGTTTTGGGTGGTGAAAATAGTTTTGGCTCCAAGCGGAACTATTGCCCAGAAACGCGGAGCTATTGACCAGACATGCAGAGCTATTGCCCAGGCACGTCAAAACCCAGGGAATTAGTAACAAGAATTCCGCCACG
This sequence comes from Conchocele bisecta, assembly GCA_029237695.1. Classification (NCBI taxonomy): domain Eukaryota; kingdom Metazoa; phylum Mollusca; class Bivalvia; order Lucinida; family Thyasiridae; genus Conchocele; species Conchocele bisecta. Next base: position 47,890,709 of record CM055279.1, on the reverse strand, counting down.
GAAGCGGTGTCGCGCCTGCCGAGGCATTTGACCGTAACATGATCATGGGCATGTGCTAAAGTAAGCCTCACAACAACCGTCAGAGAAGTACATGCTTAAAACATGAAAAAGGTCACGGTTGAAGAAACTTTTTGACAAAAATAATGTGAAAGTTATAACATGATGACGAAGCTTGTACAAAGTTTTAGACATGCTTACATGTATCAAGTGTCCAAACATTGAAGGAAAAATTTGAAGGTAAAAAGGTCCCGGTCATGTGAATTGGCGGCATGAGTGTGTTCCTAATGCTTACATGTATCAAGTGTCCAAATATTGAAGCAATCCATAAAGTAATATTAAAGTTATAGCATGATGACGAAGATTGTACAAAGTTTTTGACAATTCAGATGACGACAGAAAAACCGGCGACTATAGTCGCACCGTCTGCTAAAGCAGGCGCGACAAAAACTATGGAATATCAACTTATATAGGGAGTTGGGTAATAATAGTCTTTGTTAGCATTTTTTAGAAGCATTGCAGATGCTTTATAGAAGCGTGACAAATGCTGCATTGATAGAACGGAGGAACACATAGATGCCATAAGGTCTCTTTTCTCACCCAGGCCCCACGTAAACCCTGCTAAAAATGTGCAGCCTGATCTCGGGACTACGCTAGTCACAAACAGCATAAGATCCCTTTTCTCGACCAAACACCATAATATTATGCGACGTTGGACATTACCTGGTTCGGTCCCCCACACCCACCGAGGAACAAGATGTGTCGGTCGTCCAGGGTAATCTGTAAACAACAAACAGTGAAACATGTAAGGGTCCCAGGAACATATAGAGGTGGGATATCAATGCTATACAATTATTGTCTTTTGAGAGGAGATTTACGGACCTGCGAAAAGTCATATTCACCGAGGCTGAAGGCCGAGGTGAATATGACTTTTCGAAGGTCCGTAAAACGTGTGTACACCGACTCGAAAGACAATAATTATTTTATTATATGACTTATGGTTTTGCTGAAACCCGACTGACATTTACCGTAAAGATTCTAATAGACCGGGCGTCTATTAGAATCACCACTGGCTCCGAAGTCCTGGGTGAGCGTTTAATAGAGGCAACTGTTATTCAGAGAAGGGAAAATGATAAAAATATACGATTTTCTACTATCTTAACAAAAACATAACGAAGGGACATTACTCTCAAACGTCCGACTGACTTGATTGTAGTGTCTGTCAGTTCATGGACATTTTGGACCAAGATGTTTCGGCCCACTTTGGTCATTATGGTACACTCGTTAAATCTTTTTTAAATACTGGTAATGTATATATCAATACAGCGTCAATCATTAATGCTGATCAGATTTACGCCTATGGACGTTTCGGACTGTCACCGCTTCAAACCATGGACGTTTGTTTCAAGTTAGTACTGGGCGTTTATTAGAGGCACAAATTTTGTGAAAATCAGCCAAAAAATAGGTAATTTTCAACGTAAAAAGTGGGGGGTGGGTGTCTATTAGAGCATGGACGTCTATTAGAATCTTTATGGTATGTACAAGTTTGCTTCAGTTTGCTTCCATTGTTTTTGTTTTGCTGTCAAGTGCGAAGTACATTTGGAAGCTTATTGCTGATTGGAAATACCATTTACGTAGTTTTGGCTCGTAGTTGAACCGTGTCATGTTCCCGTTGCGTGATCAGTGACTTGACCATCAAGGTCAATATAACACTTAGAATATCACTCTCGCACTCAGTCCAAGACTGATATTCGGGGGCCCGTTTCACTAAACTTCATACGACTAAAATGTTCGTAAGTGCAAAATTATGATAGTCTGTAAATTGCACATTAATAATGTTTTCTTGTAAACAATTGATGGATTTACATTTATTGAGCATAGGCTGCATATGCAGCCTATGCTCAATGAATGTAAATCCATCAATATAAATTTACAGACGATCCTAAATTTGCACTTACGAACATTTTAGTCGTAGGAAGTTTAGTGAAACGGGCCCCAGGTGAATATGGTTGTCCGGTTTGCGCAATCGGTAACGAGCACGCTTCTCACCAATGCGACCCCGGGTTCGATCCAGATCGGACAAGTGGGTTTCCCCCAGGTACTCCGGTTTTTACAAAAGCAGACACAAAGGGAAGCCGATAGCCTACCTGAGATTGGCCGTATCTGGGTAGCGGCTTCACACTGGAGGTACGTGGCACGCTCCAGGCACGCTCATTGAAGTCAAACACCCACAGGTCGTTGGTCCTGAATCATAAATGCAACTGGATTAGACTACGGTATTTAGTAACAACATAGATTTAGTAACCAACAACTGATGTACATAACATTACGCCATGATTTCTACTGGTACATGGCTGTCGCTGGAGAAACGACTAGTGTAGCCCCTGATCAGCCTCTACACATGATCTACACCATTCACTAGGGTCATTCAGGTGACCGAACAATTCGGTCACCGGAATGACCCTGGTGAATAGCCATCAATGTGAGGAAGCTATTCGATGGTCTAGTAACATAAGGTCGTAACTGCTATGCTGTTACGACCTTATGTTACTAGACAATCGTATTGTTGAAGGTTGGTTATGATACCGCTACTGTACAGCGGGAATATTCTGCGGGGTCTTTCTTTAATATCACCTCTGGCTGACCGAGATGTCACCAAGTATCAGATCTGGAAATATTCAACATTTTGGCATACGTCCACGAAAGTTAAGGTCACCAAGGTGATGGTCAAGGTCACCCGATTGACACTGGGTCGATAGCCATCTAAGTGAGGAAGCTATTCATGAAGACGGTTATGAACTGACTAACAGATCAAGAGATATTCAACACTTTGATCGTACATCCAAAATTGTTGACGCCGATGTCTACGCCGGATTTGTGACCGCTATGCCTCACTTTCCATTAATGTAGGCGAGACAACAAGACCACCATTTTAATTCTTCTCCGAAATGACTGGGCTAGGATGAAAATGGCTTGACACACCGAAATGATCACTGGTCTAAGCAAATACGATCCCGGACCACCATGGATTCCATGAAAGGTTTTTGTGCTGCTTATAAATCATGATTAAGTATTGTGTAATGGTCTGCAAACAGCAAAGGTATATACAATGTACATGTACATATATTACATATAATTCCAGCACAAATATATTTACACAATTCCCTAACATTTGATTGGTCCGTAGCAAGTCTCTGTCCAAAATTTATATCCCAGTAAACTCCAATGCCGAACTACTTTCCATAACCGTCAGGCGCAGTTAAAATAATTCTTAAGAAAACGGAAAATAAACACATTTTCTTGATGAATTTATTTCAAATGCTGGAATAATAAGGAATGAATGGCCTTTTTGTGGAATTTATCGGGGATATAAACTTGGAAAAGTCGCGGGAATACTGGACGAGGCCTTCCGAGCTCCAGAGCTTCAGAGCTCCAGATAAGCTGTGTATATGCTTAAATACATGTACCCAATTAAAATTGCCAAAACTCCAATTGAAATCAGAAGTAGTGAGCATCAAAAAGCAATGAAAAAATTGTGGTACCTTTATCATGTTGCAGAAAACAATAAACAGACCACAAATATAGCATATTTTTCTTATTTTTCCGACATCCAAGGAGACAATTCTAATGAAATGCCAAGACATGTTTTCATTTAGAAGCAAACTACTCAATAATTGCAGTTTACTGATGTGTAAACAGTAGTGTGATTTTATTTTACCCAATTAAAATTTTAAAATAACCAATTGCTTAAGAAATGATAATACTCAATTACTAATTCCTTATCTGGAGCCCTGATGTATTACTAGTAGTAGCCCCTCTCCCGTAGAGCGAGTGAAAACACTAGATTATTTTCACATAGCAATCAAGGTGGGGGATCACGTGGTTTTCCAAACCCGATTTTCCGACGTGATGTAATCTGTGACGTAATTTTTACAGTACATTTTCTTTAAAATATTCCTAACAAACGGACAGATTTTGATGATATGTAGCACACCAAATATGTTGGCATATGTGTTTTACGGGTGCTCTGAAAGTTATTTACAACAACTTCTAACTTTCACAAAGAACCGACTACCGTTTATTTCTTACATGTCCATTCACGTGCTCTAGTTTATATTTACATTATATTTACGGTAACCGATTCTTCGTCAAAACGACAGAATTATGAGATTAAAGCCACCTATACAATAAAGGGCAACGTGTACCGCATTTGCTGCGGTATATTTCATAAATATATGTCATTCCAGTAGAAAGATATTAAAGGAAATCTACTGTAAACACATCTAAAAAACATGACGTCACGCCGTTCGGAAAACACGTGATCCCACACCTTGGCAATGCCATTTCAAACATCGAGTTTGCGGGGGTTGGGATAAGAAAAGATCACCTGACTCCAGGAACCTGGGAGCCTCCAAACACGACCATCTTGTCCCCGATAACGGAGGCAGAGTGACCGGCGGTGGGCGGTGGACTCTGGTGGGACAGTGTAGTGATGTGTGACCAGCGGTTTATGCCCGGAGTGTAGATATGGAGCTCAGAGAAAAACCGTGCTGCCTGTAATACAGATGGGTTTATCAGGACGAACCTCAGCGTGAAGTCACTCGTGTAGTGGTGATAAAGTACATGGGGCCCGTTTCACTAAATTTTGTACGACTAAAATGTTTGTATGTGCAAATTTAGAATTGTCTGGAAATTTAAATTGACGGATTTACATTTATTGATAAATGTAAATCCAATAATTGTTTACAAGAAAACATTATTAATGTGACATTTACAGACTATCATAATTTTGCACAAAAGTATGCAGAATTATTATACTAAATGTATTACATTATCACAGCCAAAATGGCTGTGATAATGTAATAAATTCAGTATAATAAAAATTAATAAATTTATCATAAAATTGAAAATTTCTCCCTCAAAGTATACTTTGCTAGATAAGTATACTTTGCAATTTTGATGAAATCGGCTACTGGAGCTAGACTGGCAACAAACTTCATTAACCCTGTGTATTCAGTCACAGACCATAAGCAATAAGTGCTGTATAGGAATGAAATCATTTGTTGTTGCATTTACTGTGGTGCATAATGCATTTAGTCTGTTTAAAGTGTGTGGAGTCCGAAGGACTACTCGCAAACTTTAAACAGACCAAATGTATTGTACATGTACACCACATTAAACGCAACAGCCCATGGTTTTATTACTTATATTTACACTGCATTTTCGGATAGATTCAAAAATGTAAATCAGCAAATATGGCGTTAAAATTATGAATAATCTTCTTTTATGTCATTTTGTCGCAACTGCTGGAACAGCAACGTTGCCGGTCAATAGCGAGATGTTAATGACAACGATGATGAACGTCATGTATTTTGACGACGTCAAACAAACTTTAACGAATCAACATCGCGCGACGTCACGTGGGGCTAATGTAATGGGATATAAACGCAATATGATGAATGGGCGTTTCCATTATGAATGTAAGGACAGTGTATATATTACCTGATGGAGTGGGAATGGTGTAGGATGGCTCCAGCCACCAAACAACACAAGGTTCTCCTTATACACGACCATACTGGCGCACGCCTTCGGGAACGGGTACGTCCCTGCCAACACAAATAGGTAAATGTAATATGTAGATAATGGTACGTCTGCACAAATGAGGCCATAATCCACAAGCCTGGCAACACAAGCAGGTCAAATGTATAACTTGGATCACGGTGCATCCGCATGTACACGGTGATAATCCGAAAGTTTCACCTTGTGTATTATCGCTCGTGTACATGTATATGGATGTATGTGATCTGTCTTATTCCATTCTCATGTCTATACGTACTGGGTAACAGGGCTCCAGATAAGACATTAGTAATTGAGTAATGTCACTCCATCATTTCTGAAGCAATTGAGTATTTCAAAATTTTAATTGGATAAAATAAAATCATACTACTGTTTACACATCAACAGACAGCAATTATTGAATAGTTTACTTCGAAATGAAAACATATCTTGGCATTTCATTAGAAGTGTCTCCTTGGAGACAATTCTAATGAAATACGAAGATGTGTTTTCATGGAAAACGAGGATGGCCGCAGCCCGCATGTCGAGCCCGCCGAGGCATTTGATGGTCTCAAAGTGTATTTATTTGAAGTTTGATGCCCAATAAGCATACAAAGTTTCAAGCAAATCTGACTTACGGTTACAGAGATAGTAGGTATGTGAAAACTTTAACGCAAATTTTGACAGAAACTTAAACGCAAACTTCTAAGTCATTTGACCTTGACATAGGGGCAAAGGGGCCGCATGAGTGGGACACAGACTGAATATATGGATGATGACTAATAAGCATATGAAGTTTCAAGTCAATGTGACTTAGGACTGCAGAGATATAACTTATAAGGTATCATATAAGGTATTTAAAAACAACTTTAATGCAGATTTCGGAACGCAAACTTCTAAGTCATTTGACGTTGACCTTGGGCACAGGGGCCGCATGAGTGGGATACAGCATGAATATATGGATGATGACTAATAAGTATATGAAGTTTCAAGTCAATGTGACTTAGGACTGCAGAGATATAAGGTATTTAAAAACGTTAACGCAGATTTCGGAACGCAAACTTCTAAGTCATTTGACCTTGACCTTGGGCACAGGGGTTGCATGAGTGGGATACAGCATGAATATATGGATCATGACTAATAAGCAAATGAAGTTTCAAGTCAATGTGACTTAGGACTGCAGAGATATAAGGTATTTAAAAAACTTTAACGCAGATTTTGGACGGACGCAGGTCATTGTGATCACTATGTCTCGCTTTCCGCAAGCGGGCTCGACAATAAGAAAAATATGCTATATTTGTGGTCTGTTTATTGTTTTCTGCTGCATGATAAAGGTACCACAAATTTTGTATTGCTTTTTGATACTCGCTACTTCTGATTTCAATTGGGTTTTTGGTAATTTTAATTGGGTATTTAAGCAAATATGCAGCTTATCTGGAGCTCTGGGGTAAATACAGAAAATACTTGATCAAGTGCCCATGATGCGATGCTTTAAAACACTTGATCAAGTGCCCATGATGCGATGCTTTAAAACACTTGATCAAGTGCCCATGATGCGATGCTTTAAAACACTTGATCAAGTGCACATGATGCGATGCTTTAAAACACTTGATCAAGTGCACATGATGCGATGCTTTAAAGTGCCTGTGTCTCAGGTGATGTATCATTAACATGATTAAAATTATGACAAATGCCAAAAATATTTAGTATTGAATGATATGTATAGCTCAGCACATAAGAATATTTGTGATTTTTGTTCCTTTGATAAATAATTACAAATGCCATTATACAAATGTTGTTCATCATCAACATAATTGATTAGTTGTGTAGACTGTTTATATATTGAATACATTTCAAAGAATCAACTATACAATGTAAATTAGCAACATTTGGGTTAACCCTTACACCGCTATCTTAATCAGGGGATGAAAATAGCACTGGTCCGAGGTCCTGGACCTGCAAATTTAAATACGGACCTTTGTATTTTACAAGCAACAAGTCCAATGGACCTGTGATGAAAAAGAAATTGCGATCATCATTCAGTGGTGATGCTAAATCTATTCTGATTATCGTCTTCTAAGATCATTTATGGTGACACAGTCGAGGATTTACACTTGGTGTGACGAGTCATTTCGCATGAAATAGACAAATATTTCTACCGTTTTTCTAGCGATTATCCTCTCGGACCTTCCAAAAACATCCTCGGACCTTTCACTTTTTCCCTTGTTAGGTCCCGGACCTACTGTTAAAAGCTGCTATTTTCAGGCCCTGTTAATGTTTTTGTCGTCTGTTGTTTATTTTCTATTTTCTATTTTTAGCACCAAAAACATGCTTTGACAACACTTTAGAATAATTTACAACATGCATTGACAGCACTTCAGAATCATTTCCATTGGAAATGATTCTGAAGTGCTGTCAAACCATGTTTTTCATTGAGAAATAAGGCAAGATATAAAAGCAACAGCAGACGACAATTGTTGTGAGTAGCGGTCTAAGGGTTAACCTACCCATAGCCAACGGTCGTATCCACTCCCGGGTGGCAAGGTCAAACCGCCAGAGGTCGTTCAGGGTCGTGTTTGTAGACGTACATCCGCCAAAGATGTACAGCGACTTGTTGAAGTAGCACACACAATGTGAGTACCGCTCCGTTACCATCGCACCGGCATCTGGTCTCACACAACTCCAGGTCATGTTTGCCTCGTACACACTCGTACGGAATCCCTGGTACATCTTCCGAATCACACCTGTAACGATAAGGTGCGTATTTGCTTATTTTACGCAATTATTTTAGCTGAATACGCATTGATTATCAAAAGCGGGAGTACAAAATTCGCACAGCAATGTGAAAATACGCATTGTCTTTTGATTTTCAAATTGAGTAGTGAAAATACTGTCATAAAGTTGACAATTCACTTAGTTGAGCTGTTTGCTTTTTTGCAGCTCAAATAAGTGAATGTTTAAATTTGTTATATTTTTTTATCATTTGTTCCCTATTAAGTAATGAAGAAAATCAATAATTATATATGTAATTTGTAAAAGTAAAATATGCAATGATTTTGAAATCAAGGGATATAGTACGCTTTAGACACAAAGCTTATCTGGAGCTCTGCACAGATTATGAAGTGAAGTGGTTTAACATCCCAGCAACAGGTAAGGAACATGGGTTTGAAGTCTCATCTGAAAGACAAGTGGGATAGAAATACTTTGAAAGACTTCTTAATCCGCAATTAACACAAACATATAAGCTGAAGAGTCCCTACACACGTTTTTAATTTGTGAAAAACACACGTCGCTCATCAAACACAATTTTTCACACGTATTTGCAAAAATGGTCAAAATCTGAAGAAAAAAATGGATCATTATCTGGAGAAAATTGGTGACAAATATCGAAATCAGGTGACGAAAAATCTGTCTGGCGAAATCTCTAAAAATCAAATGGATCATTATCTGGAGAAAATTGGTGACAAATATCGAAATCAGGTGACGAAAAATCTGTCTGGCGAAATCTCTAAAAATCAGGATTAAAATCTCACGACTAAACAGGTAATAAATTCCAATAGCTAGAATGATTCACTTTAACTGTTGACAATTATTTGGGTGAATAAACATGTGGCTGTCACTGAAGAAAAGGGGCTTATGGGCTTGGCGACCAGCACGGCTCCAGATAAGGAATTAGTAATTGAGTACACTGCAGCTCCATTATAACGCGGTCGCGTATAGCGTGATCTCAATTATAACGCGGGTCTATCGTGGATCCCAAAAAAATATTTAAAAAATCGAGAAAAAAAAATAAAATAAAAAAAATATAAAAAAAATCGTCGGACATCGTAGTCATCGTGTAATTAGTTGATTCGTGATTTCTGCAAGTTCATTCAAACAACGAAGTTCAAAGTCCATGAAAGGATTATTATTAGTATGTTAGCAAATGTAATACATGTACCTTTAATCAGGTAATCATGTTAATAGGCATATTTATTAATCAATTCAATTACACATAATTGTCGCTAATAAATGGTTGCGTGTTCGATCGCCTTTCTGTTTCTTTACTCCCAGGTGTAATATTTAGCGTTCTATAAATAGACTGGTGTTTCAGCATTACCAGATATGGGATCATGTGGTCTATTGTTTACACTGCAGCCCACGGCAATCTCGCTTAAATCGTAAATTTCATTCATCAATATGACTTGCAGCGTAAACAATAGATCACGTGACCCCACATCCTGAGATTATGCACGTATCAACCGCATGAATAGGCAGGACACGTGACCATAGGCATTATTTATTATCAATTAATCCGTTTAAGCGTCTGTTGATCGCGAGTAGCAGGGCTCCAGATAAGGAATTTGACATTGGGTACTGTTACTCCATACTTTTGTAAATTAATTGGGTATTCTCAATTTTCAATTGGGTATTTTAAAAACGTTACCCCATCACTTTTTTTCTATTGGGTATTTCCATATTTTGATTACAAAAACCGATTCGGAAACAAATCGTACTAATTTATGTATTAATGGTACTGTTTTGTTGTTCATATAATTAATTGAAGCATAAAATGATTAGTTCAAGTTTTCAAACCAAGTACATATAAGTAACTGTTACTAGAGTAATTGGGCTTATGGCATTTGTGACCAGTGCAGTTCCGGATCTGCTAGCACACTTATAGTTATAAGTTATGTAACAAGCAATATCATGTATTAAAAAAATCATGCAAGATGTCATTATCTGAATGACAAACAGTGCATAACGCTGATCAAGAATGCTTTGACGCGATCTATTTATTTATTTTTTTTGGCTGACCAGCAATTCATCAATAATGTCAATCACGATTAATTTGGGGTCTCCACACACCGAGCTCAACAAAGTGACTGTATGATGCCTTGTGCAATGGATTGAGATTCCACCTTTGCATCGGTCGTAAAATAAATCGAAATAAGGTTAACATTGGTGCTGGACTTTTGCAATTTGTTTCTTCCACGTTTGTGTGTTGTGGCGGCCATTTTGTTGCGCCATGGCCCATGTGTCACCAATTTTCTACGAAAAAATCTGACGTGATCCAATTGTTTTATTTATAGTGTCTATCGCTACTACGATTATATTAATTGGTGAATTCGGGTGCCGTTCCACTCGTCCTATTTTAACTTAGTTAATTCGACCGCCATTTTATTCAACGTGTGCGTTGGTCGAAATAGTAATAATGTTACCATATTTTCATTTATTACTTATGATACTGTCCCACATGTAAAATATAAACCTGACACATCCAAAATAATAAAATGTCTGCTGTGCCCCGCCCTACCCTCAGGACCAATTCCACTGTACCTTTTGTTTTATCCGTGCGGATAGTCGTTTACGAATGTCTACGGACGTTTTTCGTTGCATCTCATTGAGTAGACTCGGGGTCATCGAAACAAGCAGTTTCACATCGATTTGAATTTAAGAAAATAGACTAGTAATGAGCCTGGATCTCGGGTTCACAATAGTGTCTCATCGCCGTTTTCCCCCACAATTATTTATTTGAAAATCAGTAATATTTTCCGTAAATGACAACAAATTCAGAGGTAAATGGGAATTCAATTCCGGCTTGCGTGAGCTCTGAAGTTTGTGTCAACTTTCGCCATAATTGATAGGCCCTGTCTTATCCGATTTTTTTTCTCAAAATCAATATGGGCAAAAACGGCCGATGCAATAAGGGTGGACATTCTAGATTTGGGATCATTAACTTGAACGGTACTCGAAACAAATGCCGTGTGGTGGATTACTAGAGTTTCGTATCGAGTTGGACCCATTTTTTCCCGCCGAGAGTCGGAATCGCTCCCGCTAAATCCTGGAGTTCAAATCGAGTACACCCGAATACTGGTTTCCAGTCGTTATCGGTGAAATACAGCGAGACATTGTCCGCAGCTAGAGCCAGGACGAGACTTTGTAAACATTGAATGGCCGACCACACAGATAATCGGCGATGATTTTGTAGGATTGTATACATGAACAAATCTAGCAGTACGCGACAGACTGAAAATACATTTGAGGAGTACGCTACAGGATAAAAAAGTATTGCGTACCGGACATTTTAATTGCTTTTTGGTACGCATTGTCTCTGATTTTAATTGGGTTTTTACATTTTTTAATTGCGTATTTACGCAAATACGCACCTTATCTGGACCTCTGGAGTAGTATACATTGTAATAAGCGTCTGTCTATCGCGAGCACTATACAACGTAATAAGCATGATTTTATAAATAACACATATTTTTAATACATTAATACATACAAGTTTGTATGTCATAGGCATTATTAATAATTACTTTAACTTCTGTTCAAATGACATGATTTTATATGGGTCAGTGGCTAATGGAATTCCCGCAATAGTTGGTATCCGAAAATTTATGAGGCGTGATATGGGATAATAAAGGGATAATAAAGGGATAATAAAGGTCCTTTGAGCATTCACACACTATGTAGATACCAGGCCGTACGCAGAGGGGGTGCGACGGGTGCGTACGCACCCCCCTTAACCCTTTCATTCTTAACCCGTGGTATTGGCAAACAGTGTAGATCCAGATGAGCCGGCTCGTAACGAGCCGTCTCATCAGGATCTGCACTTTTTGCCATAAATTTTCATAATTTTGAGAACAAAAACACTCCATGTTCATAAATGGACTGGTCTGAAAATAAAAATCCATTTCAGTTACTTAGGGGTGAAAGTGTTAATCTACCGAGGTCTGTCCGTGGATGTGCAAAAACAATGCCCTTCGTGCCGTCGATAACGCACCCCCCTAAAATAAGGCCTGCATACATACATACATACACACTCCTGCAGGAGCCTCATACATGCAACCGGACAACTGACAACATATTACAAAACAAGACAATACAAACGTATACATTTGTAATGGAAATGGTACCATGTGTAATCATGAGTGTGGATATAAAAATACCGATCGGCAGCATCGTGCTCCGGTAGCACAGTTGGTTAGCGTGTCCCGCTGGTATTGGGAAGGTCCCGGGTTCGATCCCCGGTCGGTGCACATTTTTTCCGTTGCATTTTCCGTATCCTGCATTTTATACAAATCGTAAAATTAAACGAAATTAACCAACGTACAGATGCAAGATTTACATCAAAGGTATATATCCAGTCACAGCCACAAATTACCTTTTGCAAGTCTGTGCCAACTTGAACAGACCAACATCACAGACTTTAGGTCTCTATAGGGCGACAGCTTCAGGAAAATATACTCCAACACCTCTTCTGGAATATCTTGCATGGTTTTCTTTTCAACAGCATCTGTTATTTCTTCAGACTCGTCCTCCATTGTACAAATAAGTGATTGTACTTGTTGAATTATGTGTTGTTTTCAGGGCGCAGACATCTTGTCAGGACCGCAGTGAATAAAAGTGCTGATTAATTAGATTTTTATATCTAACGTTATTCAAATTAAGTAATCATCAAATGCTAATTACATTTATGCTGAAAATAAATACTTATGCTTATTTTCAATTTATTATTCAGTGAAAAAATATTTACCCAGGGAAAAGAGTGGCAAATTATGGCCATAATGGCACAATTGCTCACCTGGTTCATGTTATTTTTCTTGTACATGTAGCCTATTTCACCAACATTGCAAAGCATACTTTTCTTGCAAAGTACACTTTGAGGGAGAAATTTTCAATTTATGGATACATTGATTAATTTTTATTATACTGAATTTATTACATTATCACAGCCATTATGGCTGTGATAATGTAATAAATTCAGTATAATAATTCTGCATATTTTTAATCATCAAATATATGCAGTTGAAATAATGCATTTCGGGACAAATATATGATTACTCCCTCAATGTATACTTTGCTAGAAAAGTATACTTTGCAATGTTGATGAAATAGGCTACTGGTCAATTCATACCCATACCATTTCGTATCCTTACTATTTCGTCAATTTGGTCAATTCGTACCCATAGTCAATTCGCAGCCATACTTAATATTTTTATAGAACTGTATAGCATGAGAGTTTTCTTTATCAAATATGCAGATGTAGGAAATGTAAATTAATTGACTTTTTTATTTTGTTATTCCTTTATAATAGAAAATTAATGGGTTGCAAATGAGTTGATTATAATAATGTATGTATATTCACATAGTTACATGCAAATAGATAAGAATATGAAAACTAAAAAGTTTTGTGCTTGTGTAGGTTTTTTAGTATTATTATTTATATATCATACCAGTTAATTATAACACTTTCCAATGCAGTGTATACTCGGATAGTTATATTTAATTCACTGATCGAATGATCGGTTATTACATTGTCATTACTGACGCTTGCCAATAGTGTATACCCAGATAGTTATATTTAATTCACTGAATTATCAGTTATGTATACACCGTCTTTAATTACTCTTGCCAATAGTGTTTACACAGATCAGTTATATTTAATTCAATGAATTAATAGTTTAATTTAAATATTCCAATGATTCCTACACTGGTCTACGTCGATGGTCGCAAAGTAATCCAGGTTTTATTAAATAGTATCATTTATGAAACCTCCTACCCTATCGGATCATGTAATAACATTGTATTATTGACACAGAACGCATTCATCTTTGATACACCTAATTGCATACTTGTTTTCAAATATCTGGCAATTTATGGCTAATTAACATCAACATTAATTTGTGTTATACTATTCATTAAAATATGGAAAATTTACTAAACGTGTCTAAAAATAAGGGTAGGAAATGACTACATATCAATGTCTATTCGTTCCTATAGGAACGAAATGACAAAGAAAAACAAGCACCTATGGGTATGAAATGACGAAACCGGGTACGAAATGATATGATTACGAAATGGTATTGCTACAAATTGACCCGGAACGCTTTTTCTAGGTATAAGCAGGGACCATACATACATGTTTACATTTATAATTAGTCCCAGGTATAATATACCTATTTCATTTTAACGTGTGGGACGTGATGAGACGACCTTTATAATGAGCTATAGATAATCAAAATCGATTAAGCGTTTCAAAAGTAATCGCAATTTGTATAACCATTTCTTTTTACACTTTGTGACTTTTCCTACGATGTATTTTTGCTGAAAATAACCGTTTCTGGGTCATAAAAGAAGCCCCCGAAATTGTCTACACAAAAGTGGAATCATTTTCATTTGTTTATATATTATTTCTAATATAGTTCATACCAATTCACTAAAATCAGTATTTAATAACATTATAATGTGACTAATGTCATTTACAATGTAGAACATTAGTGTCAACTATTTTGTTTTGACACAATTATTTACCATGGAAACGGTTTTGAAAATCAGTGAATTTTCGACACATAATTTGGCATTTCAAAAATTAAACAATTTGTGTCAAAATTAAATAGACACAAATTAATGCTACTTTTGTTCTGAAAAGCACAAATTGTTACCATAACCAAATTAGTATGCTACTAATCATGGAAACCTTTTTTTAAATCTTGTTGAGGCATATTATTAATGGATAATTGAATTAATTAAAATATATTGGTGGCCAGATTAGCTCAGTAGGTAGAGCGTTGGACTGCGGATGGGGAGACACCGGGTTCGATTCCCACCTCCACCACTGCGAATGGTCGATTTGGCGTGTCCAAGACAACTTCGTGCTAGCCTAGTCCCATTGGATGGGGACTTAACTGTCGGTCCCGACATGCAAGGTCATCGAGCCAGTGCCGTCGTTAAATCAAAGCAGTTACAATTAAAATATGTAGGAACATTATTTTAATAGATACAACATAAACAAGCACTCTACTACAATTTGTTACAATGGTTGAAAAGTATTTTTTTTAATATGACAGTGTACTGTTATCATACTATAAGAGTCTTGTGCATAATGACCAATAATAAATACACTTGTTCCTATACTGGTGACATGTACTGCCTCGGGCATATAAATTAAGAAATGTAACTGTTATTGGAGAAATGGGGCTTATGATATTTGTGTAGTTTACCTGGTCCCCTAGCATACTCCTGTGCCTGATAACGATCTGTATCACTTGTTAGAAGCATGGCGGTGTTTCATTGATACATATGGGAGCAGTGCAGATCTTGATCAAACTGTGCAGATACACAGGCTGGTTTGGATCTACACCGGCCTTCAGATCAAGTTGTTAACCCATAAGTCCCATCTCTCCAGTCACGGCCACAAATAAATACCTTGCATAGATGTATTTTCAATGAAGATAGTGTAAATATCTTTCGTAAATGGCGTCAAAACTAAATGGCGTATTGTGTAAACATATTTAATGAAATTACGCAAATTTCCGAATGTACAAAATCACATGGCGTGTCTCATATGTACATGTGTATATATTAATTAACAAACATTGGAAGTCACTCGGAAACCCTCGCACCATTCCGTAAATCGAGAATAATGTCATCCTTTGACGCCATATTTTTTACCATTGAACGAGAAAATACGACGAAGTGGACAGAATGATTGGAAGTGTGTACTGTTGGTTTCCGATAAACTGGCAAAGACAAAGGTCATATGAGATTCCATATTGAACCATAATAGGTAAAGTAGGTGTGTAAAAAGTGTAAAACTGACATTAGCATGACGATGTAGCAAGTAATTGACCAATATTGGCCCGAAATATGTTCAAACAGCATTCATGCCTATTCTGAATCAATTTGTCACTTTTTTTTGTTACGTATTTGTTTAAAAAGAAAATAGTGAGCACAGTCACTCGAATCGTATGTGTATCATACCAACATACGCGAAGCAAGCCATGGGAAATGCATTCATGTTCAAGTCGATATTAATCGATAAGAATGTGCTTGTGAATCCATTATCTAATTTTAGAACATACAAGCATTGCTATGCATACGTGCACCTTTATCGACCTGTGACCAAGACATATATTTTGTATCTGATGCATATACCGCAATGGTTGCCGTTATAATTTTTTTATTATTCTTTCGTTGGGTGTTGTGAGTTCGACACCACCACTGTGCTATATTTTTTTATTGAATTTTGTCACTCACTTCATACTCCCAGATATATGCCGTCGTTAATACATTCGGCTTAAATTACCTTAGCTGTTGATAGGCCGTTAAACCCCAACAAACAAACATAATACATTTATTTTATTAACATGATTTAATCTAGCCTATATAAACATGTGTGTGCATTTGTATATACGTATATTGCATAATGTCATTTGAATCGTCTTAGTTACATCCATATGTCTGTCTGGACCAAACGTCACAGTATACACGCAACCAATGGAGGATGTGTATATTTGACGCCCCCAAGAGTATCCCCCCCCCCCCCCTCCCCGCCCGTCGTACTGTTGTTTCTATGAAATACCTACTGGCGACAATTTTAGAATTTGTATAAATGTTAACGTGTTTTGATAAATACGATTTATTTATTAAATTAATTGGGAACACCGTAAGCCCTGATCTGACTGCGTGATGTGTATCATGATCTCTGACGCAGTAAACCCAGTGCACAAGAACCCTTTTGTCAATCTCTATATAATACATATAAAATGTGGGAAAACGTTGAATCAGTTATGAATAAAATATAAAAATAAAACAAATACAAAATTGTCTCAGGCTCGAACTCTCACAAAACGAATGCAGGTCAAATGCATTTACCCTGTGCGCTACCATCTGAGCTGTGCTTACTAATATGGCATGTATTGTTGTTTATCCCGTCAACTATGTCGCTACTAGACGTGAAAAGCAGGTACGTGTATTTTTTCTCGTTCACGTCTAGTAGATACGTCACTATGTATGACGTTACGTCATAATGTGAATGACGTAACACGATAATCTTGTCGCTTCAGAAGACAAACTTATGAGGCCACAAATGCATTTTTAGAGACATTTGAACAACTTTGATGTGGTTAACGGGATAAATAGAATATTATTATAGTGTCATGAACGTGAATAAATATCTGACTCGGCTCGAAATCAGGATGTGCTCGGCAAGCCTCGCCCATCCTGATTTCTTAGCCTCGACAGATATTTATTCACGTTCATGACACTATACTAATATTCTCTATTTACAATCACCCGTTTCATCAGTCAACCAGTTGGTAATTTAAATTATCTCCCAGGCTACCAGGAGCATATATTTCCAAGCTCTAAAATGCTATAGATAAGACTTCGATTCGACCACCTAAAGTGACTGCAAAAATGGCTACATCCCTATAAAGCTGAAATAGGCATAGGCCGCTGACCCGGTGACGTCACGTGCCCTTGCCACTTTATCAGAAATCAACAGTAGCATATATATTTTCTGTCCAGGTGAGCTAATTAACAGATTTTCTGCGGAAATGCACGTGACTTCCTGTTTACTTTCGAGTCCAAGTTTACGACAGTTTTAGCATTTCTTTTTCATTAACACCATTCCCGAGCAAAGGTTGTTAGATTGTATTGTTTGTATACGCTATAATGCATGTGTTGAAGCATAATGTGAATTAAAAACATAATTGTGCCATGTGCATGATGTGGAACGAAATGATAAAATGCTCTGTGTTTACCTGTCATCCGTCATAACCAATACTCGGACATTTCAAGATGTAGACGGACAGGATATAGCAGATACGGTGGCAGTAGTGCATGAACTGAAATTGATTGATATTGTGAATTGACCATATTTGCAACTGGTCCAGATATTTAAACACATACAAAACTAACATTGTTGTGGGATCATGACCACAGGTGATCGGCATGTTGATAGGATGGATATGACTAAAGTGCGCATTGGAGATTTCGCGGCGCATTGGAGATTTCGCGGCGCATTGGAGTTTTATATGTTATATATCTTCTTAATAAAAACATTTATTTCTTTCTTCTTATATATATATTGTCACATATCTATAATATATATTTAAGTCGAGGTGAATGCGCATTTGTAAAGTTGATTTTGTATCAATTTTAGAAAAATACCTACCGAAAATATAATATGGCCTCGGCGCATTGGAGATTTCGGGGTAGCATTGGAGTTTTATATGGAAAATATCTTCTTAATAAAAGCATTAAAAAAATTGTTTCTTCTTGTATATAAAATACTGTTACATATCAGGGCTGTACAAATTGATTTTTTAGCCACTTGTCCTGGACAAGTGACTTGACAAAAGTGACTTGCCCTGACTTGTCCTGGAAATTATAATTTACGTATACATATTCCGGGGAGTCGACTCATTTGACCGTCTCGAAAATGAAATCACGTCTATATTTACAATATTTAATGTCTATCAGTATGTTCGCGGAACGGTAAATAATAAACTTTTTGAAATTTCAGGTTTTTTTTGTTGGCAACAGCTGTTAATTCGCTAATTACACTGCAGCTCCATTATAACGCGATCGCATATAGCGCGATCTCCATTATAACGCAGGTCTCTCGTGGATCCCAAAAAAATATTAAAAAAATAGAGAAGAAAAAGGAAAACAAAGACAAAAAATCAAAAACAAATCGTCAGACGTCGTAGTCATCGTGTAATTAGTTGATTCGTGATTTCTGTTAAGTTTATTGAAACAACGACATTCAAAGTACATGAAATAATTATTATTAGTATGTTAGCAAATGTAATACCTTTAATCAGGTAATCGTGTTAATATGCATACAGTGCGACCCCCCTATTGCACGGAAGTCCGGCGACATACGACCTTCCGTGTTGCTTATCCGAACCGTGCAATATCCGTGCCAGGGGATATATGAATTCCAAATCCAGATGCGATTACACCCGACACATATTACACAGACAAGATTTGTGTGATGCTTTGTGCAAAAAATCGATACACCCAGCTGTGTGTACAGGTGTTTATTGTATGACCTCATTCAGCCGTCTCATCAGGATCTGCACTTTTTGCAAGTAATTTTCATAATTTTGAGAACAAAAACACCTCATGTTCATAACTGGACTGGTCTGAAAATCATTTTGTGATGATTGGAATGGGTTGAAAAATTAACATATTAAAATCCACTCCAATTATTTAGGGGTGAAATGGTTAATCTGCCGAGGTCTGTCTGTGAATGTGCAAAAAAAACAATGTTTAGCCAGTCGCGCCGTTGATAACGCACCCCACTAAATTAATTCCTGCGTACGGGCCTGTTGTAATCAGTGTAGACCTAGCTTAGAAAATCTCAGCTATTCTGGTAGTCGGCGTGACGTATCACGAGTCACGTGACCCGATATGTTTTGGGGTCGATACATTTTGCTCTAAAATACATAATTTGTAATTATACCCCCCCCCGCAACAAAGTTGTGGGGGGGGTATACTGGAGTCAGCTTGTCTGTCCGTCCGTCTGTCCGTCCGGGCACACATTAGGGTACTTATGTGGCTAGCCCCACAGGGTTATGGACTTGTTAAAAGATAGGGTTGGTTACAATTAGCCACCTAAAAAATCGTTTTATGTGGCTAAAAATCGTTTTATGTGGCTAATATTTAACATGTGATAAGCCACATAAGTACCCTAATGTAAGAACGTCCGTGTTTCCGTCCGTCACAAAACTTAACAATTGTAAATTTCCTTTTAACTTCTCTTTCCCTTTGCGGAAATCTTTCATATTTTACCCACCCCTTCTCTGACACTCATACATCATTCTGCAACAAACCTATGACCCCCATTTATGCCAGGGCTCAAGGTCACGGACTTATAAACTTAGAAAAAAACTAAAACTTAACAAATGTAAATTTCCTTATAACTTCTCTTTCCCTTTGCGGAATGCAGTGATATTTTACCCGGCCCCTGACACGGGGGGGTATTCCGTAAGCCCCCGCTTACTGACAAATCTAGTTTCGTATGCCATTATATTTCACATTTACAGCTACAAAAATACTAAATGGTGATAAGAATATTTTTTAATGACCATTTAACATTATAAATCTGCATTTAAATTTGATTTAGCGATTGGAATTTAGTTATTTGAAGCATTCAAAAATTATTAAATTATATAGGAAACGGGTCAGATTCCCCTCTGCGCTCCTCAACAGGGGAGATAATTATAGCCTGCAGGTGTGCGAAATGGACGAAGTCCGACTTCCAGAATACGGATGACTTTTACTATTTCATCTGTCTTTTATATTATCTGTATAGCCGAGACCCGGCCATTGTAAAATATGGTTACAATAAGAGCCCATTCTGTCCTTGCGTTTTGCGAATAAAAGGATAATCTACTCCAGGTCAAAGTAGGTATATTTACATGTTTATTATTAGTTTGTGCAAGTTTTTTAACCAAACTGCAAAGTATTAAACTGCTCGCTCATCACTAAATGCCAGACAGAATGGCTCTTATTGTGACCATATTAGCTATACAGATACAGATAATATAAAAGATTGATGAAATAGTAAAAGTCATCTGTATAGCTGAGTTTATCTAAGCTAGTGTAGACCCAGATCAGCCTGCACTTATGCTGGCCCGGCTCTGCACTGTTTGCCATTTAGCAATGTTTAGTCAATGAAACGCCCATCAAGCTTTTGAGGCTGTATGCGTGTGCTAGCAGATCAGGAAGTTGACTTGCCACAACCTTCTTATGGCCCCATGTAACATCTATGGAAATCTAATAAAAAACCATACTCATAAACCAATAGCTACTTACAACAGAACCGTATACATGTGTTCAATAAGTCATTATGCAGATGATACCAGCAAGGAAATTACACCATATGCTGTCGTTAGAACATAATAATCACATTTTGATGTTTTACATGTATAATTTGGCTTCTACACACCTGTGTATAGACAAATATACATGTGCTACAACAACATTGGTATATTATTTGCATATTACAGGTGTGTGTACATTTTTATTGGTAGGAGTATCTGCATAAAAACATACAGATCACATTCATGTGGTTTATGTCAGTTGCTATTCTTTTATTAGTAGTTTTTATGCCACCGGGTTTCGAAGAAACGGGTGGCATATAGTGTTTGGACCATCCGTCTGTCCGTCTATCCATCCGTCTGTCTGTCCGTCCGTCACACTTTTCGGTTAACCACTTTGTCACAGTTTCTCAAATATGCTGCAGGTGGCATCCGCGTTCGACAGACATATTTCTTGTTTTTTATTAGATTTCCTTAGACTTTACAGGGGGCCACACAACAAGGATACACCTACCTTAAGCTCCATTTATTTTGTAGTTATTAAGGATGACAACAGACATCAAGAGTTTGAAGTTTGACAGTAGGAAGGAGATATGTGAAAAGATAGATGACATTCTACTGCAGTTTTTCGCCATATTGTCGGATTTCTACGCTGAACAACACCAGCTTGAGGAGCATATGAAATCAGGACATCTCGCCATGTCCCGTGCAAGGTAACATCAGGCCGTCCTTAAAAAATTGTTTGTTTCCTGTAACCCGACCCAGAATTTTAGAAGTGGGTCGGTCAGTAGGCAATTTCTGTTTTTTCTGTCACATGACAAATTGAATTTAAAAATTATTAATATTAAAAAGGTACAATATTTTAACACTTGCATTGCAAGTGTTAAAATATTGTACCTTTTTAATATTAATAATTTTATTTTTAAATTCAATATTGCAAGTCTTGCAATACAAGTATGTCAATTGCTGTATGTGTTGTTGTATGAACATGTAGGCCATTTAGGGCCAGAGATTATATTAACCCTTTTAACCCACTGTAGCACTAAAAAAAAAAATTTTTAAAAAAATTATAACGAAATTTCAATAAAAAAAATCGGGTCGCACCATTTTTAGCGGGTCGGTCGGATTACAGGAAACGCAGATATAATTATGGATGGCCTCAGGGCTCCAGATAAGGAATTAGTAATTGAGTATTGTCACTCTATCATTTCTGAAGTGGGTGGCAGGTGGGAGCACACGATGGGTAATTTAACGATCGGGTTTCATCCTTACCGGAATCCCGACTGGAGACCAGGGGGCCGTTTCACTAAACTTCTTACAACTAAAATGTTCGTAAGCGTAAATTTAGAATCGTCTGTAAATTTCAATTGATGGATTTACATTTATTGAGCATAGGCTGCATATGCAGCCTATGCTCAATAAATGTAAATCGAACAATTATTTACAAGAAAACATTGTTAATGTGAAATTTACAGACTATCATAATTTTGCACTTACGAACATTTTAGTCGTATGAAGTTTTGTGAAACGGGCACCTGGTTTGGCCCTCACATACGTCTTTGGCATTTTGTATGTGACAGTTGAATCTGGTTATACCCCTTATGTGAGTATTACGATATTCGTAATCCTATTTTAGGGGAAGGGGCCAAGTGACTTGGTGTGGTATGGACCTGGCACCAGGTCAGGATATTCTAATTTCAGGGCTGAATACGGTATATTTGTTCTCGATGTAAATATTCCGTTCTGATTTGGGGATTTTCCCCCCAAAGCAGCAGGTTAAAATGGGATCGAACCCGTTTGCCCGGCCTTACATGACCTTAACTGTTGATAGGCCGTTAAACACTAATAAACAAACAATCATTTCTGAAGCAATTGAAAATTTTAATTGGGTAAAATAAAATCACTCTTCTGTTTACGCATCAGCAGACAGCAATTATTGAATAGTTTGCTCGAAATGAAAACATGTCTTGGCATTTCATTAGAATTGTCTCCTTGGAGACAATTCTAATGAAATACCAAGATGTGTTTTGATGGAAAATAAGAAAAATATATTTGTGGTCTGTTTATTGTTTTCTGCAGCATGATAGGCCACAAATTTTGTATTGCTGTTTGATACTCGCCTACTTCTGATTTCAATTGGGTTTTTGGCAATTTCAATTGGGTATTTAAGCAAATACGCAGCTTATCTGGACATTACCATGTACCTAGTTTAACCCTTCCTACGCTGTTGACGGAAATTGACGTCTGCTGTTTTTCATTTTTGCTTTAATTCTTAACAAAAAAATGGTTTTGACAGCACATGAGAATCGTCTCCACTGGAGACGATTATTCTCATGTGCTGTCAAAACCAGGTTTTTGTCGATAAATATTGAAAATAAAACATTTACATAGTAAGGGTTAAAAACATAGTGGATTTACTGCAAAGCATATCACACTACATGTACATGTATTTACTTGTGGCTTGGCAAAATGCCGTGGAACATTTCTAAGCTGGACACTGAGAATGTATCAGTTCAAAGGCCTTTATCCCTGATGATACGATATATTTATTTATGATTCTAAAGCACACAAGCGAGCCTGTGGTGTGCTTATATGCCTGGATTGCTGAAGAACTTCTCTAAACTGGACGTCCTGGGAACATCCTAGGGTGTCCAGTTTTGAGAGGCTACAATGTATGATCGTTTGGGTGTAACAAGAGGCACCTGACTCCACAAGGTGGAAGATGGACCTGTGACAAAAAAGAAATGCCCATTACAAAAAATCCATTACCCCACCCACTTGGTCTCATACAGTACTATCTTCTATAATGGAAGATAGTACTGTATGAGACCAAGTGGGTGGGGTAATGTTTTTTTTGTAATGGGCATTTTATTTTTGCCACAGATCCGTCTTCCACCTGTGCCTGACTCCTGGGGACTGTTTCACTAAACTTTATAACTAAAATGTTTGTAAGTGCAAATTTAGGATCGTCTGGAAATTTCAATTGATGGATTTCCATTTATTGAACATAATTATGCTGCATATGCATATCGCCTGTCTGCCTTAGAAATTATTGTTTAACCCTTTCACCCCTTGTAACTGAAATGGATTTGTATATGTTAATTTCCTGACTAATCCAATCGTCACAAAATGATTTTCAGACTAGTCCATTTATGAAAAAGAGGTGATTTTGTTCTAAAGATATGAAAATTGGTTGTAAAAAGTACAGATCCTGATGAGACGGCTCATCTGGATCTACACTATTTGCCAATACCACTCTACAGACCTGTGGTGTTGAAAGGGTTAAAGGATGTTCAGCCCTATTCAATTAATCAATCAACTGCCTGAGTGTGTGTTCAAAAATTGTTCTCAAGATGTGTGATTGGCTAACCCTAGGCCAACAAAAAGAAGTGTTTGTTTCGGGTCACGCCTCGAAAAGGTTAGGCAGGGTATGGGGCATTTTACATTTTTTTTATATTTTTATTAATTTGTTGTTTTTAGCAACTTTTAACTCTTTGCGTGCTGGTGCCGAAAATATCCGCCAAACGAATTTGGAGTGTATGTTTTATTTCTCTCTGTAAATATGTCTTGAAATTTCATTAGAATTGAGTCCTCAGGACTCAATTCTAATGAAATTCCAAGACATATTCATGATATTTACGGGGAGAAATACAAGAAAATATGATGAATTTTGTCCGCTAGTTTTGAACTATTTATAGCCCACAAGTTTCCCAGCATGCAAAGAGTTAATATTGTATTATATTGTATAAAATGTGACAAAAAATTCCGGAAACTTCTAAAAAAAATATGTAGGGTCGGCGTTTATTGATAAAAATGTCAGGTAGGGTCGGGTTACCCAAAACAAACACTTTTTTTAGCTCGGGCTCTAATATGAAGCTGCTGGATTTTCTATAAGATTTAATGACCTTATGTTATTGGTCACAGGATCTAACCATGTGATTATAAAACCTGTTGAGCATGGTGTGATGCTCAAAATTAGGCAGTTTGATTGTCTGAGCTGTGCTCAGTCTCAGCCAACCAAGCTGCCTCATTTTGAGTACATATTTCGAGAATGTGCTCAGAAAGTTTTACGTGATCTCATTTACCAAATCGCACATAAATATTGATTATGTAACGTGAAATATTTTCTATAAATCATGTTGAAAGTTTAAAAAAATGAATGCCGCATGAGCGTTGGTCTTTTGTCAATCGTTCACGTCATTTACGGAAAAAATCGCTGATTTACGAAATCAATAATACAATGCCAGATGTGGGTCCATACGTGACTGTGGCTGGAGAAATGGGGCTTATGCATTTTGGACCAGTGTAGCTCCTGATCATATAGCACACTCCTGTAGCCTGATAACAAGTGAATTGTAAACATGTAAATACCTTGTTAATAGAAGCACAAGGTGTTTCATTAACGGAATGGCGAACAGTGCAGATCCTGATCAGACTGTGCAGATGCACAGGCTGATCTGGATCTACACTGGTCACAAAACCCATAAACCTCATTTCTCCAGTCACAGCCACATAATTATGTTTATTTCCTGTGTTCCAGGTACAGCATGGGAGTTAGCTCTGTCAGCATCCAGCAGTGTGATGAGGCCCGGATGGAGGCACTGTACAAGGTCAAGGTCACTGAGGGGTCAAACCTACTTGCCCTTGACAGGGTCACTGACCTTGACCTTGGTAGTGAAACCACTGAGAGTGAGACTAAACTGCCCGAAGATGTTGACAATGAAACATCTGGTTTACGGAAAAGGAATGTAAACAAGGATAAGGTCAAAGGTGAAGGTCAGGTGGTAGAAAACATCGGAAGTCTTAGTTTAAATGGGGACAGTGAAGATGTAAAAGAGACAAACTCAAAATCAAAGAATAAAATTGATCCAATGAAATGGTTTGGTGTGCTTGTG
The DNA here is from genome assembly GCA_029237695.1 of Conchocele bisecta. Taxonomy (NCBI): domain Eukaryota; kingdom Metazoa; phylum Mollusca; class Bivalvia; order Lucinida; family Thyasiridae; genus Conchocele; species Conchocele bisecta. Next base: position 47,864,659 of record CM055279.1, on the reverse strand, counting down.
CCACAGGCGTTAAGACAAAGCCAGACGGATTTCCAGAGGTCGTTAGAGCTGGCCATCTCTGTTGCGAACTTGAAACAGAAACTTAATTCATTTAGAAAACAATATGTGACCCTGTTGGAAATAAAGCGGTTAGAATTTTCTGAGTGAGTGTCAAAATGCTCACAAATGGAGAAAATAAGAGATTGTATGAAAACACACTGTATTGTGTTGCTTTATTTAAATAATGATGCTTTATTTACAAACTAGTCATGTGAACTGAAATGGTAAGAACTGTGTTTACAGTTTGATCTAAACTTAGAAAGGCTTGAAATGTGGGAAGCTTCTGGTATGAAGGCTAATACTATAGGAATGAATGGCCTTTTTGTGGAATTTATCGGGGTATAAACTTGGAAAAGTCGCGGGAATACTGGACGAAGGCCGGAAGGCCTCGTCCAGTATTCCCGTGACTTTTCCAAGTTTATATCCCCGATAATTAACACGAAAAGGCCATTCATTCCTTATAATTCCAACATTTGAAATAAATTCATCAAGAAAATGTGTTTATTTTCAGTTTTAAGAATTATTTTAACCGCCTCACGGTTACGGAAAGTAGTTCGGCATGGGAGTTTACTGGGATATAAATTTTGGACAGAGACTTGCTACGGGCCAATCAAATGTTAGGAATTGTGTAAATATTTTTGTGCTGGAATTATCATTCCATGGGAACCCAGTGTTCCAGATAAGGGGCGTATTGGCGTATTTTACGCACTAACTTTAGCTGAATACGCATTGATTTTCAAAAGTGGGAGTACAGAATAGTCAATGCTCACGGCAATGCAGAGCTCCAGATAAGCTTTGTGTCTAAAGCGTACTATACCCCCTGACTTCAAAATCATTGCGTCTTTTACAAATGGATTATTGATAAAAAAAAATCGTTACTAACTAGGGAACAAATGATATAAAAAATTATAACAAATTGAAACATTCACTTAAAATTTGCTGCTCAACTAAGTGAATTTTCAACTTTATGACACTACTCAATTTTAAAATCAATACAATGCGTGTTTTCACATTACCTGCGTATTTTGTACTCCCACTTTTGATAATCAATGCGTATTTAGCTAAAATAATTGCGTAAAATACGCCAATACGCACCTTATCTGGAGCTCTGGCAATGTCAAAACATGCGTTGATTTTCAAATTGAGTAGTGGAAATCCTGCAGTAAAGTAGAAAATGTACTTAGTTGAGCTGCAACCGTTTGCTTTGTTCAACAATAAGTGAATAAGTAATAATACAATCCAATAGAAAAAGGTCAGGCCCGTACGCAGAGGGGGTGTGACGGGTGCGTACGCATCCCCCTTAACCTGTTCAATACCACTGGCCTGTATAGTGGTATTGGCAAAAAGTGTAGATCCAGATGAGCCGGCTCGTGACGAGCCGTCTCATCAGGATCTGCACTTTTTGCAAGTAATTTTCATAATTTTGAGAACAAAAACACCTCATGTTCACAAATGGACTGGTCTGAAAATCATTTTGTGATGATTGGAATGGGTTGCAAAATTAACATATCAAAATCCATTCCAGTTATTTAGGGGTGAAATGGTTAATCTGCCAAGGTCTGTCCGTGAATGTGCAAAAAAAACAATGTTTAGCCCTTTGCGCCGTCGATAACGCACCCCCTAAATTAATTCCTGCGTACGGGCCTGTAGGTGAATGTTTGATCTGGATGAGTGGCAATTTGAAGAGACAGTACGGCATAAACATTAAAACATATAGGAATGTACGAGTTGAAATTCAATCTGTAATAATTGGTCGATGCCTGTTGGCTATGTCCAGTAGCCGATTTCATGAAAATTGCAAAGTATACTTTTCTAGCAAAGTATACTTTGAGGGATAAATTTTAGGATACATTTATTAATTTTTATTATACTGAATTTATTACATTATCACAGCCATTTTGGCTGTGATAATGTAATAAATTCAGTATAATAATTCTGCATTCTTGTAATCATCAAATAAATGCCGTCGTTAGTTCTATATGAAATAATGCATTTCAGGAAAAAATAAATGATAAAGTATACTTTGCAATGTTGGTGAAATGGGCTACAGAGCTCCAGACAAGTTTTGTATCTAAACAGTTATAAACCCCCAGATTTCAAATTCAAGCTGCAAACTGTTTGCTTTTTGCTGTTCAACTAAGTAAATTTCCAACTTTAATACTGTATTTTCACTACTCAATTTGAAACTCAATGCATATTTTCACATTGCTGTCAGTATATTTTATTCCCACTTTTGATAATGAATGCGTATTCTGCTAAAATAAGTGCGTAAAATACACCAATACGCACCTTATCTGGAGCTCTGTATGTCTGACTATGTCTGACTATGGTGGTGATGTGTTGCATGTTATTTCGAGTATTCTATGTATATTTAGTAAAAATGTCTTGGCAGACTTGACGCTAAATACACTTGTTTTTCTCGCATTTCTTCATTATAATCCTGAAGGAAACACCAGACATGTGGGCGTCGGCCAATTACTTGGGGGATGAACTTTAACCCTAAGACCGCTACACACAACAATTGTCGTCTGCTGTTGCTTTTATATCTTGCCTTATTTCTCAATAAAAACATGGTTTGACAGCACTTCAGAATCATTTCCAAAGGAAATGATTCTGAAGTGCTGTCACAGCATGTTGTAAATTATTCTAAAGTGCTGTCATGTTGTTGATGATAAAAATGGAAACTAGAAAATAAACAACAGACGACAAACAATTAAGATAGCGGTGTAAGGGTTAATTAATCCATCTGATGGCAGGTGCCTGTAGGTATAGGGTGTTGCGGAAAATGGTCCAGGGTAAAGTCGAACTGGCACAGGCTGTACTTTGGTCGCACAAAACTTTTGTTGACCACTGTCCATGTTCTGTAGACTCCTGTTGTGGGATCCAGCGGTTTATACTTGCCGTACACCTGCAATATAAACAAATGGATTATACTTGCCTTGTAATTATAAAACAAGGGAGCCGAAGGTCAGAGTAAGATGCCTGTTAACCCTTTCAACCCTAAGTTACTGGAATGGACTGATATGCTAATGTTCCGACCAATCCAATGGTCACAAAATGATTTTCAGATTTGTCCATTTATGAAAAGGGTGTGTTTTTGTTCTAAGAAATATTAAAATTACTTTCAAAAAGTGCAGATCCTGATGAGACGGCTCGTTACGAGCCGGCTCATCTGGATCTGCACTTTTTGCATAAACCGCTATAGCGGGATTTCGGGTTCAAAGGGTTAAGGCATGGTCCGTAAACAAGAGGAGATAACACAGTAAACCTGTATATAGCGAATTTATGAAGATATGTCAAGTGGAAATTTGGGTTATGTCAACTGGCATATATTGAACAATACTTCAGTAACCAAGGACCCACTCTTCAAACGTTTTGTCACAAGGCCTTTATCAAGGAATTAGTATCTACGAAACGCTACACAGCAAAATGTGCCACATACGCAATTCATACGAAATGTACATTTTTTTCATATGTAATTCATATGAAATATACATTATTTTTTCATATGCAAAATTCATATGAAATTCATATGAAAATTTTATAGATTTAAAAGCATTGTACATGGGTCTTCATATGAAATTCATATGTTTTGCATATGAAGTTCATATGATTTGCATATGAAATGCATATGAAGATTTTGCATATGAATTGCATATCGGCTCACTTATATCATTTGCATATGAAATTCATATGCCACACATTTTGTAGTGTAAGTGGCATTTCGTAAGCATTGTGAAATCTAAAATGGATGTCACTTAGTGTTCAGTAGAAAATAATTCCCTGATAAAGGCCTTGTGCCGAAACGTTTGAAGCGTGGGTTCTTGGTTACTGAAGTATTGTCCAACATATGGTATTAATGTGGAAAGCTTCAACTGGCATATGAAAACAAGTTTTAAAGGTACATGCCCACTCAATAGGCACACAATGTTGTTTATAGGAATTAAATAAGTGTATAATTGTCACTATTCCACCAGTTATAAAGATTACGAGTGCCTGCTATACAGGTATAATCATTTAGTAATGTTTATTTTACTGATAGTGACGCGCGTTGGTATCCGGTTATTTTCATATGCAAATTGAGGCATGGTGTTTTTTAATTATTTATACTAATTAAATGCGTAACCTGCAAAAATTATAAAGTAGTCAAAGATTATAAAGTATGGTAATTGCACATCAAAAAATAAATACAGAGTATAAATAGTTATGTCCGTTAACATTTTAAGGCAACGCGGTTATCGCCCCTGATATCAGTGTGGAAAGTTACGTCTGATATAAAATGTAAATATAATGCCAATCAATTGGTGAATGAATGTTTATTTTACCAGAAAATGTCTCCGATGATGTCTCTGATATGTAGAAAAAAAATTGCCTCTGCGTGGGCATGTACCTTTAATTCTTTCAACATTTTGCAAATGTTTGCGAACCATGTTGTGTTCCATATAACCAGAGTCTCATGTTCCATAAGACCCGACTTGTCATGTAGGTCTTCCTTTATAATTATGAAAATAGTATAGTCACTGCAGTAATTTTTGGGTGGTGGTTGGGCGAATGAGACGGCGTAAATTAACGGTATGGGTTCCTCCTTATAGGAATCATGATTTGCCTGGTTTGGCCATCCGGTACGTTTTTATCTTTGGCTCTTTAGTTACCTGGGAGTTGAATTGGGTTATTGCCCATGATAAAAGTAGTAAGATTATTACTGATCCTACTGATTTTGGGAGGGGCCAAGTGATTCTGGTGTGGCGAGGACCTGGCATCAGATCAGGATTATTCTGATTTCAGGGCTGAATATATAGTTTTGTTATTGTAAATATTCAGTTCTGATTTTGTGATTTACACCCCCCCCCACCCCCCCCCCCCCCCACCCCCCATTTGTACATGTATTTGAACATGTACATGTACTTGTACAGGTAATATATGGGATTTAGTACTAAACCCATTGACCCGGCCTTAAATGACCTTAGCTGTTGCTATTTGGTTGTTCAGTGAAAAACACTATTAACCCTTAGACCGCTACTCACAACAAATGTCGTCTGCTGTTGCTTTTATATATTGCCTTATTTCTCAATAAAAACATGGTTTAACAGCACTTTAGAATCATTTCCATTGGAAATGATTCTTAAGTGCTGTCAGAGCATGTTGTAAATTATTCTAAAGTGTTGTCAAAGCCTGTTTTGATGATAAAAACGGAAAATAGAAAATAAACAGCTGTCGACAAAATAATTAAGATAGCGGTCTAAGGGTTAAATTTGAATTGTCAAAATACTGCTTTATGAAATAATTATTTTTATTCCATAAAATGGACATTCACAGTGTAATAACACGGTGTAATAAAATCATAATACACTAGTGTAATAGATATGCAAATGAACCCGCTACAGGAAACCTGTTAGGTCATCAGTACAGCTTAAAACTATGATGATGTGCATATGCAATAAATAGAATCTAACATTTGTGTTAATTTAATATGATTTTTTATTAAACTTGTTGACTGATTTCATAAGAAACTCGACATAGCCTCGTTTCTTATGAAATCAGTAAACCCGTTTAATAAATATCGTATTAACCCTAGAATGCAGGAAACAATTTTATTCTTTATTTCGGCTTTTTTTTTTTGTCAATAAAAACATGCTGTCAGCCCATGTTTTATTATTAGAAAAATGGAAAATAAACATCAGATGACAAAAGTTAAATCGTTAAGAGTTAAATCGTCACTCGTGTAAGATCCTCTATAAATAGTATCGGCTACGTTCAGTAATACAGGAAATCTTGAGTTGTCATAAAAATCCCAATTATCGCCTCACCTTAAAGTTAGCCGTTGTCTTGTCAACGTTGACCTTCACCTTGAGAGTGCCCGGTGTGTACGCACCCTGGCAAACGAGCGTACATCGGCCGTGAAACCGCCACACGGAATGGTTCGGTTCATTCTTCCATGGCGCTAGTGGAAACGACGAATGTCTCCACCTTTTATTGGTTGTTACTTCAAATGTTGAAGGATTGTGTTTTCTCGGAGACAGTTGGAATGACGAATGTGATGTTTTTGTATTGGGTATGACATCGACTGGTGCATTGTAGAGTTTATTTTTCCATGTGTTCAATGAAAATGACCTTTTTGCGTTGGGTATTACAAGAGATTTTGATTGATTCGAGTTTGTTTTCCACGTGTCCAATGGAAATGTTGAATGTGACGTTCTTGTATCTGGTATTGCATTGGTTAATGTATAGTTTGAGTGGTTTTTCCACGCTTCCAATGGAAATAGTGAATGTAACGGCTTTGTATTGGGCGTTACATGGAACGGTAATGTCGGGCTGAGTTGAAATACTCTTGGATGCTCGGTTGTGGGTGGCAGAGGGAGAGGAAGGGCTGGATATTTCGCTGTGTGGCGCAGCCCAAATAGTGGTGATTTATGTTTACTAGTGGGGAATAGCCAGGTGGGGGTGGGTGTCGTCGGGGCCACGATGTGACTGTCCATGCTGCACTCGCCTGTGGAGAACAGAGAACAACATAAGGAATAAAACTATTGGATGTTGCATTTATTGTGGTAAGTAAAGAAAATAGTTTGCTTACCACAATAAATGAAACAGACAATCACTTTATTGCTTAGTTTAGTGGATATTAATGAAGTCAAATGAACATTAACGAATTAACAACATCGCCAAAGGTAACTTTGGGGTAATTGTATTTATCGCAACTTACATACAATAGATATAGTATGGAATTAACCAAAATATACCACAAGCAGACCGCTACTCACAACAATTGTCGTCTGCTGTTACTTTTATATCTGGCCTTATTTCTCAATAAAAACATGGTTTGACAGCACTTCAGATTCTGAAGTGCTGTCAAAGCATGTTGTAAATTATTCTAAAGAACTGTCAAAGCATGTTTTTGATGATGAAAATGGAAAATAGAAAATAAACAGCAGACGACAAAAAAAATAAGATAGCGGTCTAAGGGTTAATATATAAAGCACAGTGGCAATGTTTTAATGAAAGCTGTTCCTGGTTGGACGAATTTATAAAATCATAGACCAAAATAGACAGTAAATATCACGTTAACCCACCCACCTGCTTTCATACACTGTACACATTGCATGTACCGTAATGACTCTAAATATTTGGACACCATTTGTTTTGGGAAGCCTCTATAAAGTAGGGGTTTTCTCGGAGCAAATTGTACCCAAATACATTGTTATTGTGATAAACCAGCACAACCATACTAACTCTAAATATGTGGACACTGTTGTGGGCAACCATACATTGTTACATGACTGCCGTACAACGCTCACAGCCCTGTTCAAACGTACAACACATGCTGTTTGACCATGGCTGTAGACAATGCTCATTCCGGGGCCAAGCCAAAGCCTGCAGTCTCATGACGTTGCTAGAACGCGCCATTACGTCGCCAGACCAGTTCACAACTGTCGCACTGACATTTTTGTCCCGCCTGCTTTAGCAGAAGCGGGACATAGGCATAGCTTTTCCGTCGGCGGCGTCGTCGTCGTCGGCGTCAACATTTCACGTTAAGTTTTTGCGTTTAGGTCAGTTTCCAGAAAACTATAACTCCTACGACCTCCATACTTGGTATACATCAACACTGTGGTGTAACCATCTCACACAGAGGGAACCCATGTGACCTTCACCGACTTTTCATGGTTCATTGACATACTTTTCACATGCATTCATTTTTGCGTTTAGCTCTGTTTCTAAAACTTAGGCTCAGGTTAATTCATTGTAACTTCTGTTTCCCTCAATGGAATGCTTTAATATTCCATACATGCATTTGTAACAACATCTCGCATCATTCTACAGAAATCCCATTGTGCCCGCTAACCCCAAAGGTCAAGGTCACTGACTTAGAAATTTCTGTGTTTGGAAAAGTTAACGCTCGGTTTAATGTATTACAACTTCTGTTTCCCTTGATGCAATGCTTCGGTATACATCAACACTGTGGTGTAACCATCTCACACAGAGGGAGCCCATGTGACCTTGACCTAGTTTTCATGGTTGATTGACCTACTTTTCACATGCATTCAACGTTAAGTTTTTGCGTTTAGCTCTGTTTCTAAAACTTAACGCTCAGGTTAATTCATTGTAACTTCTGTTTCCCTCAATGGAATGCTTTAATATTCCATACATGCATTTGTAACATCCCGCATCATTCTCCAGAAAGCCCATGGTGCCCGCTAACCCCAAAGGTCAAGGTCGCTGACTTAGAAATTTCCGTGTTTGCAAAAGTTAATGCTCAGTTTATGCTTTAATATTCCATACATGCATTTGTAACATCCCCCATCATTCTACAGAAAGCCCATGATGCCCGCAAACCCCAAAGGTCAAGGTCACTGACTTAGAAATTTCCGTGTTTGGAAAAGTTAACGCTCAGTTTATGCTTTAATATTCGTTTGGAAAAGTTAACGCTCAGTTTATGCTGTAATATTCCATACATGCATTTGTAACAATATCCCGCATTATTCTACAGAAAGCCCATGATGCCAGCTAACGCCAAGGTCAAGGTCACTGACTTAGAACTTTCCGTGTTTGGAAAAGTTAACGCTCAGTTTATGCTTTAATATTCCATACATGCATTTGTAGCAACATCCCGCATCATTCTACAGAAAGCCCATGTTGCCCGCTAACCCCAAAGGTCAAGGTCACTGACTTAGAAATTTCTGTGTTTGGAAAAGTTAACTCTCAGTTTATGCTTTAATATTCCATACATGCATTTGTAACAACATCCTGCATCTTTCTACAGAAAGCCCACGGTGCCCGCAAACCCCAAAGGTCAAGGTCGCTGACTTAGAAATTTCCGTGTTTGGAAAAGTTAACGCTCAATTTATGTATGCTTTAATATTCCATACTGCATTTTAACAACATCCCGCATCATTCTACAGAAAGCCCCATTGGTGCCCGCAAACCGCAAAAGGAACAAGGTCGTTACTTAGAAATTTCCGTGTTTGGAAAAGTTAACGCTCAGTTTATGCTTTAATATTCCATACATGCATTTGTAACAACATCCTGCATCATTCTACAGAAAGCCCATGATGCCCTCTAACGCCAAAGGTCAAGGTCACTGACTTAGAGAAATGTTCGTGTTTGGAAAAGTTAACGCTCAGTTTATGCTTTAATATTCCATATATGCATTTGTAACAACATCCCGCATCATTCTTCAGAAAGCCCATGGTGCCCGCAAACCCCAAAGGTCAAGGTCACTGACTTATAAATTTCCGTGTTTGGAAAAGTTAATGCTCAGTTTTAACGCTCAGTTTATGTTTTAATATGCCATATATGCATTTGTAACAACATCCCGCATCATTCTACAGAAAGCTCATGGTGCCTGCTAACCCCAAAGGTCAAAGTCACTGAATTAGAAATTTCCGTGTTTGGAAAAGTTAACGCTCAGTTTATGCTTTAATATTCCATATATGCATTTGTAACAACATCCCGCATCATTCTACAGAAAGCCCATGGTGCCCGCTAACCCCAAGGTTATTACAAGCTCCATATATACTATCAAACTGCGCCAGGCAGGACATTTTGCTCCGCGGAGCTCTTGTTAAATTGATACGGCTGCATCACACGACGTAAACTGCGGCCCCGGAAAATGTATCTTCAAATCAGCTACATGTACGTGAATGGAGCAGATTATCAAAGTACTGAAAGTACTGCATAAATGCTCAAATTACACGATATTTCCGACGGAAATGTAACAATAACGTGGCACTCCCCACTGTTTGAACCCGCGTCCTACGGCCTTGGGGTTCAAACAGTTCCCCCGTGCCACGGCAAACGTTTACCCACAGCTGGACATGGTTGAAGCTTATATTATTTATATGTTTTCCTAGAATAAATTGTGTCTGAATATTAAGTGTTATTACTGTACATGTATTATGAACACTTACTGGTGGTAGTTATCAAGTTTTTCATATTTTCAGTAACTGTATGCCGTCAATAACATCGGGCTACATTTGTGATATTTCTCTTCAGTTGAAACCATATGACCCCAACCCTATAAGGTGTCTTACCAGTGAGCTGTGAGCCGGGGTATTGGACACGGAACTGGAACATACAGTAGCCCCTGTCTGGCCACATGTCGTACTTGGTCACCACCAGGTACCCTGTGCCGGGATCCACACCACGCACTGTCCTCGAGTTGCCAAACATCTGAATGGTTTAAGGACTGTCTTATAGTACATCATCATTTGTTTCAAATAATAATAGCTCCATACGTGTGATTGACTATTTGATTAATGTATATCTGACCCTTGTTCTTCTTAGTGCATACTATACTGTGCATTGATTTTCCATCTCGGTCATCTTGGCATGAACAAGCTATCGGCCAGTTTCACCTCTTGTAGTATCGACACATACAGCTCAGATTTTGACGGATAAACTAATACATTTAGGGTAATAAGTTCTACAAAGAATTCTTTACAATGTGCTATCCATTAATTGGAGCCCAATACAATTCCAAGTCTGATTTCAGATGATAAATGTGCCAATTTTTTAAAATACGAAAATATGTGTCTTCGGATATCTTGAGTGCACAGTCATATAGGCTATGTTACGGCACTTGTACACATAGGATATACCATGTATACTGTACTGAATGCAGTGAGGAATATTGATTCTGTATGGACCTGTGCTGCTATCATAAGGGTGTTGCTAGCAGAATATATGTGGTAACGTTGCCATACCTGTAGTTCTAAAATTAGGGGAGTCGAGTGACCAGTAGCCGATTTCATCAAACTTGCAAAGTATACTTATCTAGCTAAGTATACTTTGAGGGAGTAATCATTTACTTTCCCCAAAATGCTTTATTTCATATAGAACTAACGACTGCATATATTTATGATTAAAAGTATGCAGAATTATTATACTGAATTTATTACATTATCACAGCCAAAATGGCTGTGATAATGTAATAAATTCAGTATAATAAAAATTAATATATTTATCTTTAAATTGAAAATTTCTCCCTCAAAGTATACTTTGCTAGATAAGTATACTTTGCAATGTTGGTGAAATAGGCTACTGATGATTTACTCTGTGTAACACGGCCATTGTCAATTTTGGAAATTACAAAATAATAATCCATGTTTCAAACATGCAGTACACTTTGACACAAGATAATTGATAGCACATTGTAAATAATTATCAATGCAACATGGTGTGCCAAAATTTAGTTTATCTGTCATATTGTTGTATGTGTCAAACGCTACAATAGGGGAAACTGACTGATGGCATGTAAATCGAAGATGGCCAAGTTAGCAACCCCATGCGCTATATAGGATACAGTAACAAGAGAATGTTCACATATATGTTATACATAGCACAGCCCAGCACATTTACGAAGTAATTATCTTTGAATGAAATGATGATCAGGGATAGAACGGGTCCTGTACACATTTGCATAGGGTTTTCTCTGCCTATTAGTATGCATACATTCTGCAATCAATTGGTTATTTTTAATTGGGTATTTTAACCCTTTGAACACGAAAGCCCGCTATAGCGGTTTATGCAAACAGTGCGGAGCCAGATGAGCCGGCTCGTAACAAGTCTCATCAGGATCTGCACTTTTTTAAAGTAATTTTCATATTTTTGAGAACAACAACCCCCCCCCCCCCCCCCCCCCCCCCCACCCCGAGCCAGATGAGCCGGCTCGTAACAAGTCTCATCAGGATCTGCACTTTTTTAAAGTAATTTTCATATATTTGAGAACAACCCCCACCCCCCCACCCTTGTCATAAATGGACTAGTCTGAAAATCAGTTTGTGATGATTGGGTTGACTGCAAAATTAACATATCAAAATCTGTTACAGTTAGTTGGGGATGACATACATAAAAGCATACATATGGTTACAATGGCCCATACCTCAAGGTCGGTGACAATGTCGGAGAACCGGAGTACGACCGACTGTCCAGGTTTGATCCTTTCGTCACACTTGAATCTGCACCAGGCCTGGAAGTTGGTGCCCCAACTGTAGGGGTCGTAGAAGGTCGCGGTCTGGGCGAGGGCCTGGGCGCAGGGCACGAGTGCCCAGGCACATAGGGCGGGCATTAGTAGCTGTAATGGGATTCGTAGAAGTTTTTAAGCCGTCAAACCCGTGCTTGTACTCGAAGAACTGAACTTGCTTGTAAGTTTATGGGTGCATATTCGGTTCTCGTGCTAAAAATCAGGAATTTTTATTGGAATATATATTTGTATCATCTCCATAGGTAACATTTTTATTCTTAAAAAAAAATAATTATTTTTTGTGTCGTCTGCTGTTTATTTTCTATTTTCCATTTGTATTATCAAAAACATGCTTGACAGCACTTTAGAATAATTTACAACATGCTTTGACAGCACTTCAGAATCATTTCCATTGGAAATGATTCTGAAGTGCTGTCAAACCATGTTTTTATTGAGAAATAAGGCAAGAAATAAAAGCAACAGCAGACGACAATTGTTTTGAGTAGCGGTCTAAGTGTTAATACTAAAATCTATTTTTAAAAATACAATGTACTCATTTTTCTTGTAATGTTTCCTACTAATTCTCACTTGAAACGTTTTTCAACAGTAAACATGAATTAAAATGCATTGATATAAGATACAATAAAATATATTACCTTGTACATGGCTACTTTGTACAATCTTGTTATATTCCGTGAAAAACGTCACTCATAGATCTGTATTCTTCAGATGAATGGGAACAAAGATCTAAAGCATTTTTGTGACCTTGATGAAATGATTGTTTACGAACGAATACCAAATTAATTGATCAATATGCTTCGATGCTTAATTGTTGCTTTCACAGAAGAACTTGGGTTTATGGGATATCCGACCAGTGTAGATCCAGATCAGCCTATTCAGGTAGCTAGCACTTGCCATGCTTCTAACAAACAGTATAGATCCTTATCAGACTGCAGAAATTCCCTAGCAGATCGGGAACTATGCTGGTCATTAATGTGATAATCGCCCTTTCGCCAGTCACGGCCTAATTAGCATTTACTAATGATTGGCATGAATGAATCGCCTAACCAACCCATAAAACATTTTACCATAGACAAAAGGTCCTAGCTGTAACCTGGTTTCGGACTCTCCGAACTCTGGCATTCAACTTCTGGAGAAAGAAAAAAAAGTGAATTTCCAGAGTGAATTAGAATGTTTCATTGACGCAATGTGAATAGTATATACTTTATTCAGAATGTGGCTGAGCTTGAGCTATGCTGGTTGTAATGGTTCAAACGCCGTAACTAATTTGTGGCTGTGACTGGAGAAATGTGGCTTATGGGTTTTGCTACCAGTGTAGATCCAGATCAGCCTGTGCATCCGCACAGGCTGATCAGGATCTGCACTGTTCGCCATTCCATTAATGAAACAGCTGTCATGCTTCTAACAAGCAATGCAGATCGATGCTGGTGGCTACAGGAGTGTGCTATTTGATCAGGAGCTACAATAGTCACAAATCCCATAGGCCCTATTTCTCCAGTCACTTCCACATTTGATGGTACACGTTAATGACATCATCCGTCATTAGCTGTGACCTTCACACAAATATTGTTTTCTATGTGGGTCCCATAATTATCACAGTTGATGAGCAACACATATTGACAAAATGGTGTTCAACATATCTTTGACCAGTATAGCGCCTGATCAGGACTTGTGATCTAAAGTGTTCCGTAGACGTGTTTGGAGATATCGTGGATCTCCTGACTTGTCTTGTAGTTATAATTTGTTTGTTTATTGGTGTTTAACGGCCTATCAACTGCTAAGGTCATGTAAGGCCGGGCACACAGGTTCGATCCCGTTTTAACCTGCTGCATTGGGGGGATCACAAAATCAGAACGGAATATTTACATCGAGAAAAAATATATTCAGCCCTGAAATTAGAATAACCCGACCTGGTGCCAGGTACCATACACACCAAAGTCACTTGGCCCCTTCCCCTAAAATAGGATTACGAATAATCGTAATACTCATATAAGGGGTATAACCAGATTCAACTGTCGCATACCAAATGCCAAAGACGTATATGAGGGCCAAACCAGGTCTCCAGTCGAAATTCTGGTAAGGTTGAACCCCGATCGTTGAATTACCTGTCGCGTGGACCTGACCAACCACCCACCTCTTGTAGTTATAAACATATAGTGTAGATCCCGATTAGATTGATCTAGGTGTATGATCACAGTATTATCCCCTAGTCGATAGGCAAGAGCACAGGGGTCCGAAGTTGTGCTGGGAGGGAAAAGTGTACTGGGTCCGAATCGGTGGGCGTCTTAGTCGGTGGGCATCTTTTTATAATATAGATGCCCACCGACTAAGACGCCCACCGATTCGGACCCAGTACACTTTTCCCAGCACAACTTCGGACCCCTGTGGGCAAGAGGGGATATAGCATTAGTCCATACGTTAGTACCACCTTTCATTTTTCAATTACTCTTGAACCGCTTTACCGATTTTGATAATATTTGGCCACAATGTGTGTCTATGGATGGTACTTTGTCTTACATACGACCCACGTCCGACCACCCAAGGTCCAGGTCACTGCAGACACGTGTCCACCTTGTTTGTAAGGCAAATTTGTTTGTTATTATCAAGGCTGCAGGGGATTAGCTTAGTGATAACGATGCCCTTGTTTTAAACTGTAGTCGCTTCTGCTATGGCAAAGACCCTTATATTAATATATCACTGTGACTGGAGTAATGTGGCTTATGGTATTTGTGACCAGTCCAGCTAGTGCCCTTTCATAGCTAGATGAGGATATATACTGTTTGCAAGAGTTTGTTTGTTGGTGTTTACTGGCCAAGGTCAGCTAAGGTCATTTAAGGCCGGGCCAACGGGTTCAATCCTGTATTCAACCTGCTGCATTATAGGAAAATCTCAAAATCAAAACGAAATAATTTTACTTGTAAGGGGTATCACCAGATTCAACTATCGCGTACAAGAAATCCGAAGACGTACATGAGGGCCAAACCAGTAACCGATTTCATCAACATTGCAAAGTATACTTTTCTAGCAAAGTATACTTTAAGAGTAATCAATTATTTTTCCTGAATGCATTATTTCATATAAAACTAACAACTGCATATATTTCATGATTAAAAGTATGCACAATTATTATACTGAATGTATTACATTATCACAGCCATTTTGGCTGTGATAATGTAATAAATTCAGTATAATAAAAATTAATAAATTTATCCTTAAATTGAAAATTTCTCCCTCAAAGTATACTTTGCTAGATAAGTATACTTTGTAATGTTGGTGAAACTGGCTACCGGTCTCCGGTCGGGATTCCGGTAAGGATGAATCCCGATCGTTTGCAAGAGGCATGGAAGTGCTTCACCAACTATATCACCAAAAGTGCAGACCCAGATCAGACTGTTCGGATGCACAGGCTGATCTGGGTCTACACTGGTCGCAAATACCATATGCCACATTTCTCCAGTCACAGCCACATAATGGACACAACAGTTGTGAAGTGATTTGTGACAGCAAGTGACATTCACTTATATCAACATTTGCGTCACAGTAATTCCATAGTTCATAGTTATAGTATTGTGGACGATATTAAGTGTATTACCGGTAATTAGCAATAAAGTTGACAGGATATTGTCACAATTGACCACATACAGGTTTCTCAGATCATGAATGATGTGACATTATAATGAGGTTATGTAAATAAGAGGATTCAAACGAGATTCCATTTGATATGAGATTTATGAAACGAGTCGCGCACAATTTATGCACCGAGCCTCTGGCGAGGTTCATAAAATTGCTGACGAGTTTCATAAATCTCATATCAAATGGAAACGAATTTGAGATTCCGGAAAACTTGAGAGATATCCGATACATCTCAGTGAGAAGACACCATTGACTATTTTCGCATGGAGTTGAAAATCTCCACCGAGAAAAATAGTAATACTTAGCAATAAATATATTATAAATATGCCATATATTTTAGGTTCCCGTTCTTTGTAAGCTCTTCATATTACCAAACGTGAGCGCATTTTAACAATTGTAGTGATTTTACTGTGTCACAGACGCTGCTAATGACGTTTAAAATACGATTTAAAACATCGTTGCTTTGTCGCGCCATTAAGGATGTTAACTGGAAAGTCTTCGTTTTATTTGTTTGACATGATGTTGGCGCATAATACGAAAACTTAATTACGGTGATGCGGCCAGCCAATCAAATTCGCTCCAGGTGTTATTACACGTGTGTCGTATCACATTTATGAAACGGGTTACAGCACGTGATAACAAGATTTTCATGTGATAATATTTATTATGGCGTTTCATCTGAAGTGATTTTTTTACGCGAAACGCGTAAAAATATCACTTCAGATGTAACGTCATAATAGTGTAAGCCCCAGATCACAATTACAAGAGTTGTCAGAAAGCAATGAAGCGTGTCTGGTGGTGCTTTAGTTTAACAAATTTATCAAAAGTTGTGAACATGGTGAAAGGAAACAGGAATTAGGAATTAAAACAGGCACAGGAATTAAAAGGACAAATTTCCCTCAAGGTTAAGTTTATGAATGCACTAAGATTGTGACCTTGACATTGGGGTTAGCGGGGGTATGACGGTCGTGAATTTGTCACAGCATGATAGTGAATCATTAGAGAAAGGCATGTGTGAAATATCAAGACGTTTGTGAAAGGAAACAGAAATTATAACAAAATTCCCTTTAAGGTTAACTTTTCGAATTTTGAAAACGGACGGATAGATGGACAGACGCGGACTACGACGCCTGAGGTATGCCATAAGCACTCCTTCCTTCGGAAAGACCGCTAAAAGAAAGATGTTACTAAGGCTAGGAAGCACATACGTGCGTACATGGACTAACGCCACATCACCTAGGGGGGGGGGATAATCATAAATAAATATTTAATCGTGCAATGTATACTTCGGTAGTGTACTTTGCAATTTGCTACTGTCGAGTTAGGACAGCATTATTCATGCTTTTACCACTTCAGGTCTATATCAGGCTGTGCTAGCTGATCAGGAGCTACATTGCCTGTGGAAAAGTAAAAGTGAATGGGTTCACGTCCCAGCAACGGCCAAAGTCATTTAGGGACGGGACCTCATTTTCAGGTCTCATCCGAAAGACCAGGGGCCCATTTCATTAAACTTCTTACGACTAAAATGTTCGTAAGTGCAAATTTAAGATCGTCTGTAAATTTCAATGTATGGATTGGATTGACATTTCCAGACGATCCTAAATTTGCACTTACGAACATTTTAGTCGTACAAAGTTTAGTGAAACGGGCCCCAGTATCCTAACCTCTAGGTCATAATCCATCCCTTCATGAACCACAAACCACAATCATCCTAGTATGGGACAGGATCCGACAAAACCAGGCTTATGTCATTGCTGGCCAGTGTAGATCCTGATCAGCTGTCGCACATACTATTGCACATTGTATAATAGTGTTTTAATGGATGATGATTGAATGGCGAACAGTTTAGACCCTGATCAGACTGCGCAGAGCCATAAACCCGCCATTTTTTCCAATCAGTCAGGTTGGCACCTGATCTGGGTCTACACTGGTCCCAAAGGCAGCAAATCCAGTTTATTTAAAAAAAAGAACAAAAGGGCACTCACTGTTTACATCTTTAATTTAATAAAATGGAATTGGTTTCACAGCACAACATTCATCTGTACATACACATCGTGAACACAATCGATGAAAGTAAGTTACAACTTGTACTCCAGCAAGTATTCTCGCCCATACCACCGGGCATGGTCATGGCATAGACAATTAAATAATTAGTATAAACTGTTTACTTATCGATTTATTTAATGGTGTTTAATGGTGTTTAAGGCCATTTTAGGCCGGTTAACAGGATCAAATCCTGTATTTCACCTGTATTGATGGTGGGAAAATCCCAAAATCGGAACTGAATATTTACAATAATAGAAATATATATTCACCACATCAGACTCACTTAGCCCAACTCCCTAAAAGTAGTAGGATCAGTACTAATAGTACAACCTTTATAATGGGTATACCCAGATTCAACTAACAAGTGGCAGAAAGCTAAAAACGTACTTGAGGGAAAAATCATGGAAATTGCATTCCGTTAAAGGTACACGCCCACTCAATGAACACAAAATGTTCTTTATATAAGAGACATCATCTGAGACATTTTCTGGCAAAATAAACAATCATTCACCATAACCCCACATATTGATTGGCATTATTATACATTTTATATCAGACGTACCGTTCCACACTGATATCAGGGGCGATAATCGTGTTTCCTTAAAATGTTAACGGACATTACTATTTATGGACTGTATTTATTTTTTGATGTGCAATGATCATACTTTATAATCTGTCGAAAATATAATTTTTTCAGGCGACGCATTTAATTAGTATAAATAATTAAAAAATATCGTGCCTCATTTGCATATGAAAATAGCCCGATACCACCACGCGTCACTAACAGTAAAATAAATATTACTAAATGATTATCTGTATAGCGGGCACTTGTAATTTTTAGAACTTGTGGAATAGCGACACAATTATACACTTATTTAATTCCTATAAAGAACATTTTGTCCCTACTGAGTGGGCATGTACCTTAACCCTTAGAATGCAGGAACTGAAAATAGTCGTCTGCTGAAAATTCATATTTTGTCTTTTCTCTCAGTAAAAACATGGTTTGGCAGCATTTTAGAATCATTTCCATTGGAAATGATTCTAAAGTGCTGCCAAACCAAGTTTTTAATGAGAAAAATGGAAAAATAAAAAATATTCAGCAAACACACAAATTAATTGAAGTGCTGTCAAACCATGTTTTTATTGAGAAATCGGGCACGATATAAAAGCACCAGCAGACGACAATTGTTGTTAGTAGCGGTCTAAGGGTTAATGTCCCAGTAAAGGGTGAGATCACAGATGGGGTCTCGGGTTCAAGTCTCGTCCAAAAAAGGCCAAGTGGGATGGAAATAGCACGAAAGTACATGTATTTTTATGTTCATGCCTAGGGTGGGGGCCAATGTCCGCCGGCATTTAAGACCAATGCACTACCCCTACACTATCAATCTATGGAAGGTCTTGGAGCAGGGCTCCAGATAAGGAATTGGCTCCTGGGGCCAGTTTCACTAAACTTATTACGACTAAAATGTTCGTAAGTGCAAATTTAAGATCGTCTGTAAATTTAAATTTATGGATTTACATTTATTGAGCATAGGCTGCATATGCAGCCTATGCTCAATAAATGTAAATCCAATAATTGTTGACAAGAAAACATTGTTAATGTGAAATTTACAGACTATCATAATTTTGCACTTACGAACATTTTAGTCGTACGAAGCTTAGTGAAACGGCCCCCAGATAAGGAATTTGTAATTGAGTATGGTCACTCCATCATTTCTGAAGCAATTGGGTATTTCAAAATGTTAATTGGGTAAAATAAAATAACTACTGTTTACACATCAACAGACAGCAATTATTGAATAGTTTGCTTTGAAATGAAAACATGTCTTGGCATTTCATTGGAGACAATTCTAATGAAATTGCAAGATGTGTTTTCATGGAAAATAAGAAAAATATGCTATATTTGTGGTTGGTTTATTGTTTTCTGCACCATGATAAAGGTACCACAATTTTTTTTTTGCTTTTTGATACTCCCTATTTCTGATTTCAATAGGGTTTTTGGCAATTTTAATTGGATATTTAAGCAAATACACAGCTTACCTGGAGCTCTGTCTTGGAGTCAATTCCAACCATTAAGTGTAAGCTACCTACATGCTATTCGTAGAAAATGACATTTAGATTATGAATACTACATGAAAGTGATTGGAGAAATGGGGCTCATCTCTTTTGTGACCAGTGTAGATCCAGATCAGCCTGTGCATCCGCAGTCTGATCAGGATCTGCACTGTTCGCCATTCCATCAATGGAACATCTGTCATGCTTCTAACAAGCAGGGTCCGGTTGTTCAAAACATCAGATAGCTTAACGGACTGTTAAATCCTTAACTGAATGGTTAAAATCTCTGTTAAACAGAGATTTTAACCATTCAGTTAATCCGTTAAGCTAACGGATGTTTTGAGCAACCAGGCCCTGATCGTTGCTAGGCTAGAGGCACAAATCCCATAAGCGCCATTTCTCAAGTCACAGTCACATTTGACAGACTATGTAGAATCAGTTTTAAAGGTACATGCCCACTCAGAAGGTACAAAATGTTCTTTATAGGAATTAAATAAATGTATAATTGTGTCGGTATTCCGCAAGTTCTAAAAATTACGAGTGCCGGCTAACCAGATATAATCATTTAGTAACATGTATTTTACTGATAGTGACTCGCGGTGGTATCAGGCTATTTTCATATGCAAATGAGGCATGCTATTTTTTAATTATTTATACTAATTAAATGCGTCGCCTGAAAAAATAATATTTTCGACATTATAAAGTACGATCATTGCACATCAAAAAATAAATACATACAGATAATAAATAATAATGTCTGTTAACATTTTAAGGAAACACGGTTATCGCCCCTGATATCAGTGTGGAAATTTACATCTGATATAAAATGTATAACGCCAATCAATACGTGGGGTAATGGTGAATGAATGTTTATTTTGCCAGAAAATTTCTCGGATGATGTCTCCGATATAAAGAACATTTTGTGCCTACTGAGTGGACCTTTAAAGTGGAATTCTCTATTTACAAATGACAAATACAGACTTACAACAAGAACAGATGATATTAAATTGTATGTTTTATACACCGACTACACGACCTGTACATAACATTGAGCAATGAGAACATGATTAACACAGTATCTACATAATAGAATGTCACAGGGCGAGAAAAATGTGCACCGGCCCGGGGCTTGAACCCGGG
The DNA here is from genome assembly GCA_029237695.1 of Conchocele bisecta. Lineage (NCBI taxonomy): Eukaryota > Metazoa > Mollusca > Bivalvia > Lucinida > Thyasiridae > Conchocele > Conchocele bisecta. The sequence continues at coordinate 47,843,769 of CM055279.1, read as the reverse complement.
ACCTCTGGTTTACCATACCATCGCTCCAACCGACTGAGCTAGCCGGGCACGAATACACACTTCCTCCCCACATTGAGTTACGTACAGCTACATACTCCCCTGCCAAATTGAAATTCTTCCCCGAATTCTATATTTAATTCGTCTAGGAAATCCATATTTTTGGTACATTTTGGGCAGTATTTATCAGTCACGGTCCCTCGTTGGGCGCCAAGGAGAGAAAAATGTGCACCGGCCCGGGGCTCGAACCTGGGACCTCTGGGGGCCGTTTCACTAAACTATGTACGACTAAAATGTTTGTAAGTGCAATATTATCATAGCCTGTAAATTTCACATCAACATTGTTTTCTTGTAAATAATTATTGGATTTACATTTATTGAGCATAGGCTGCATATGCAGCCTATGCTCAATAAATGTAAATCCATAAATTGAAATTTACAGACGATCTTAAATTTGCACTTACGAACATTTAAGTCGTAAAAAGTTTAGTGAAACGGGCCCCTGGTTTACCATACCATCGCTCTAATCGACACGAATACACACCTTCTGCCCATCGTGAGTTACATACCGTGACAATGAAGTTGAATTGTGTTGAATCTATAAACCCTTAGAATGTGGAAAACGGAAATAGTCGTCTGATGTTGTGTTATATGTATAGTCTTCTTTCTGAATAAAAACATGTTTTGACAGCACTTTAGAATCATTTCCATTGGAAATCATTCTAAAGTGTTGTCAAAGCATGTTATTGATGAGCAAAATGGAAGATAAAAATAAACAGCAGACGACAAAATTAAATTCAGCATTGAAAGGGTTAATGAGAAATTGCTGTATGTAATCTCTGCTTCCTGTGGTATTGCCAATAGTGATTTCTTTATGCATATTGTAGATCCTCATCATTTAGCCCATGTACTCGAGACTATGAACAGTATCAAATACATTATATAAATACTGCCCTTGTTGAGGGGAATATTGTGGATTTTCTCCCCGAGGAAGCAATATCTCCCGAGGTGATAGCCGAGCGAGATATTGTATTCGAGGGGAGATAATCCACAATATTCCCCTCAACCAAGGGCGGTATCTAATTTATTATACCGAATATTTCATTATGAACACAATTCAAGTCGCTAACTTTGGTAAATAGGAAAATCGTTTTTTCGTAATCCAAACGTTCGTCGGCAGCAAAATGTGAAACAGACAGTAGGTATCAATGTATCTCCTGATCAAATATCACACTCCTGGGGGCTGTTTCACTAAACTTTGTACGACTAAAATGTTCGTAAGTGCCAAATTATCATAGCCTGTAAATTTCACATTAACAATGTTTTCTTCTAAACAATTATTGGATTTACATTTATTGAGCATAGGCTGCATATGCAGCCTATGCTCAATAAATGTAAATCCATCAATTGAAATTTCCAGACGATTCTAAATTTGCACTTACGAACATCTTAGTCGTACAAAGTTTAGTGAAACGGCCCCCTGTAGCCTTAGAAGCATGACAGGTGTTTCACTGATGGAATGTTACGAACAGTGCAGATTCTGATCAGAGGCTGATTTGGATCTACACTGGTCGTAAAACCCATAAGCTCCATTTCTCCAGTCACAGCCACAAATCGCATTCACAAACGTTAGAATAGCTATTGTCTGTTTCACGAAACCTGCCCAAATTCTACGGCCATATAGACAATGTAAAAAAAATATTTATTTCTTATTATTAAATTGTATCAAAATTTAAGAATCAGCCTTCTTTTTATTTCGTGAAATTTGGTCCAATATCGATTTTATTGCGAAAACACAAAATTCCACATGTTAAATCCCCATAGACATCTTCACAGAGTGAAGATGTCTATGGGGATTTAACATGGGGAAATTTTTATTATTTCAGAAATAGTGGACCGATTTTCAATATTTAACTTTTTTGTTTTCTTAGTTACATCATTTCCAAGCTTCCGTTTTTCGACTCCTCCTCCATCCTCCACCTCCTCCACCTCCGTTTCTCCCATGTTAAATTCCCATAAAAAAATAATGTTTTCGTAATAAAATCAATATTTGACCAAATTTCACGAAATAAAAAGAAGGCTCATTCTTAAATTTTGCTATAATTAAATTTATCGAAAAATATATTGTTTTTGCATTGTTTAGAGGCGTAACATTTGGGCAGGTTTCGTGAAACAGACAGTAGGTCATTATTTCTGCATCATTGCAAGCAGGCAATAACAAACAGGAATGTAAACACGTCTTCACTCTTAATGCCCAATGCAGAATTAAATTGCGTCACCGCATTTATTTTTTTCTCTCCATTTTTCTCCTCAAAAACATGTTTTGATAGCACAATGGAAATGATTCTATAGTGCTGTCATACCATGTTTTTTATTGAGAAAGAAGACAAAATATAATACACCAGCAGACGACAATTTACATTTCCTGCAGGATAAACATTTGCCTGAATCACATTTGTGTCAAAACTAAAGTTGTCTCCCTCTAATGCAGTCTTACGATGGTGAAAATTATTTAAATTAAACCTAAGATGAATATTCATCATTTCCATGCGCGACTTAAAGCTTTTCTGCCGGCGAGTTTTTGCGTGATGAAAGATACGAGTAACATAACGGCAACGACACAACCTATGAGCCAATATTCGAAGTCTTCCTTGAGAACGTCGAACATCTTGGATGGCTGGATTCGCGTGTGGTACATATCTGAAACAAACGGATCCAATCTTATAATAAATAAACGTTAACCCTTAGAACGCTACACACAACAATTGCCGTCTGCTGTTGCTTTTATATCTTGCCTTATTGCTAAATAAAAACATGGTTTGACAGCACTTCAGAATCATTTCCAATGGAAATGATTCTGAAGTGCTGTCAAAGCATGTTTTTGATGATAAAAATGGAAAATAGAAAATAAACAGCAGACGGCAAAAAAAATTAACATAGCGGTGTAAGGGTTAAAAGGTTATAATATCCTGTATGATTGTCCACGTCTGCATCTCTATTCATCCGAGGCATAAATTAACGTACTATCATACTAAAGATTATTTATATGTGGCTGTAACTAGAGAAATGGGGCTTATGGGATTTTGACCAGTGCATCTCCTGATCACATAGCACATTCCTGTAGCCTCATTGCGATCTATATTAAACAGAAACACCCGTCATGCTTCTAAATTTTCTTGTTACAAGCATGACGGGTGTTTCATTGGTGGAATGGCTAACAGTGTAGATCCTGATCAGACGGTGCGGATGCACAGGGTCATTTGGATCTAAACTGATCACAATTTCAGTCTCAGTGACATATTTATAAGTGTATTGGTATGTAGAACATCACAAAAATATGCTGCCAAATGGTACAATGTCACGACATATCGCCCAACATCACCCAACATCAACCAGACATAGCCAAATTAAATTTACAAATAATTCGGCAAATTCTGGGGCCCGTTTCATTAAACTTCGTACGACTAAAATGTTCGCAAGTGCAAAATTATGATTGTCTGTAAATTTCACATTGACAATGTTTTCTTGTAAACAATTATTGGATTTACATTTATTGAGCATATGCAGCCTATAATACTCAATAAATGTAAATCCATCAATTGAAATTCCCAGACGATCCAAAATTTTCACTTATGAACATTTTAGTCGTACAAAGTTTAGTTCAACGGCCCCCTGGACTGCTTTTAATTAGATGATTTCCCGTCTTTACAGTTATACGTCAGAGTTACAGTGACTGAACGGCATTTTTATCAAACCACGCGCCTAAAAATACCTCCGAACAAATACACACACAATTGGGATAAATGTTATACTTGCTAAACATGATGAGTATATCATAGGATTAACTGTATTGTAATTTTGAAATTTGCGGCGTTTATAAGAAAATGATAGGTCGGAAAATCTGTTTAATGGCGACGCGCTAGCGGACCCATTAAACACGTTTTCCGACCTATCATTTTCTGATATACGCCGTAAATTTCAAAATTACAATGCGGTTAACCTATTTCTAATATGCACTCCTTTACTACTGGCGTAGGAATACATATTGAAATAATTTGCGACCGTTCATCAACAATGATATACCTGTAATATATGGCCATCAGCCAATCAGATTGCGTGATATATTTATAGAGTGCATTAGAATATATTGAAATGTTTGCATGGCAGTCTTGCCCCTGCATGTTATCTGGACTGTACAGTACCCACCTAGACCATACACCAACACGAGCGACGTCGACTCCAGGCCAGCGGGGGCCGTGTATATGCCCTGTATCTGGGTCAAGGTCAAGTTATAGTTGATTAATGCCTCTGTGTGAACTGGCAGTTCTGGGATATAGGGTAGGGTCCCCTCCTCACTGGAAATAAAGAGAATACCAGGCTAGAGTATTTTGCTGACAAGGTATTCAGGCACGGCTAGGAAATGTGTAGGATTTTCGAGGCTTGTGGAGGAATTTCGAGCCAAGAATATTTGGATCATTTACTTGGTCAATAACATCGGAATTGTCGTCTGCTGTTTTTCATTTTTGCCTTAATTCTTAACAAAAAACCGGTTTGGACAGCACATGAGAATCGTCTCCAGTGGAGACGATTCTCATGCGCTGTCAAAACAGGTTTTTGTCGAGAAATATTGAAAATAAAACATTTCTGGCAGACGACAAAATTTAATTCAGCGCAGTAAGGGTCAAGGTTATAACACTTCTGAGCATGTCATCAAATCTCACGCTCAAAATCCAGAAGTTGAGGCTGAGCTGTGTTATTTTATGGAGGTTTTCCAAAACAAATGGTGTCCGAAAATTTAACGTGATTACGGTATTACAAACCGAACTTACGCTGTTTCCTGCGTGGGTATCAGCGGTCGCCGTGGATCCAAGAAGGCCTTTGGCATCGCTAATAACCCGCCAGACTTCAAGCCAACTAAAATGTCAAATTTAGAAAGTATTCATACATTTGATACAAAGGCAGTTATAACTTTTTTGTTAATACATGTATATCGATGGTCTAGTAACATAAGGTCATAACTGCTATGCTTTTAGCATAGCAGTTACGACCTTATGTTACTAGACCATCGATATATCAAATGTATAACGTGTAGAAAATATCAAAGTAAAACCACGACTGTGTATATTTATATTGTGTTTGGAAATGAAGCTTATTTATGGTTGAGACAAAAACGATGCGAACACCATGCAAGTTTAACAGATGCAGATGCGGTCAGGAAACGATAGGAATTGTGAGGTTTGACAAGGAATTTTTGCCGTTTCCGAACCGAGTCTGACAAACTTAATATTTCTGACACTAGAGAAAGTGAGCAGGGCTCACTTATTCCCCCGGCCGCCGCCTGGACTGACAAATAAAAACACAAATATCTAAGTAATTTGACCTTGGACATGAAGGCCGAATGGGTGTGGTATGGAATGAGTGAGTGAGTGAGTGAATAGGGTTTAACGTCCGCTTTTCTGACATAGAGGTACAAGCCTCAGGGAGTCTACACGCAGACGGGTCAACGGGGTCGTGTCCCGTATCCACCTGTCCAAGGGGGGTAAATCCCAACTTCAGAACTCAATATTTACAATCAAAATATATATTCAGTCCTGAAATTAGAACAACCTGATCTGGTGCCAGGGTGGTATGGAATGAAATGATATGGATGATGATGTTAAGGAAGTATATGAAATTTGAAGTCAATCCGAGTTAACGTTGCAGAGAAAACTTTAACGCAAATCTTATGGATGCAAATTTCTAAGTAATTTGACCTTGACCTTGGACATGAAGGTCACATGAATGTGTTATGGAATGAAAATATGGACGATGATAAAGAAGTATATGAAGTTACAGAGATAATGGGTACCCAAAAACTTTAACGTGGACGGACGGAAGGACAGAAGGAATTACAGAAACTACATACCCCTCGACATACTTCGTATGCCAGGGGTATAATAAGAGAATACCTGTCTTCTGAAGTTTATCAGCTGAGGCTTGGAAACGCATAGGAATTCCGAGGCTGGCCGAGGAATTCCTACCGCTTCCAAACCGCGTCTGATAAACAACATAACGATACTAGATGGCATTTTATGTATCAAAAAACATTTTATGAGAGAGGATGCACAACCAAAGCAAGTGAGCAGGGGCTCATGGATACCTCCGACTGTCGCCTGGACAAACAAATATGCAAATTTCGCAATATTAATTTTTGATGTTACAGACAACCGGACGGACAAACGAACAGACGGACAAGCGAGACGTATATACTCTTGGCATATTTCACAAAAGTGAAAGTGAATGGGTTTAACGTCCCCGCAACAGCGACAGTACCTTAGTTTCAAGTATCATCAAGTCGGGCTGTAACTATACTATGTGGCTGTGACTGGAGAAATGGGGCTCATGGAATTTGTGACCAGTATAGCTCCTGATCACATAACACTCTGTCTCTGTAGCCCGATAATGATCTGTATCGCTTCTTAGAAGCATGACAGGTGTTTTGTTGATGGATTTGTTTTTGTTTGTCGAGGTTTAACGGCTGGCCTATCAACAGCTATGGTCATTTTAGTACTAAATCCCATATATTACCTATACAAATGGGGGGAAATCCCAAAATCAGAACTGTATATTTACAATAAAAAAACTATATATTCAGCCATGAAATAAGAATAATCCTGATCTGATGCCAGGTCCTCGCCACACCAGAATAACCCAATTCAACTCCCAGGTAACAAAAGATTTGTTGACGGAATGGCGAACAGTGCAGATCCTGATCAAACTGTGTGCATGTGTGGTCGCCAAACCCACAAGTCCCATTTTTCCAGTCACAACCACCTATGGAGGAAAAGTAAAAGTGATTCAACGTCCCAGCAACAGCTAATGTCATATAGAGACGGGACACAGTTTCAAGTCTCATCCGAAAGACCAGTGGGATGGAAATACTATGAAAGTATTTTTGATGCCCAAGGCAAGGTTTGAACCCACACACCTCCGGATTGGAAATCAGGGGCCCGTTTCACTAAACTTTGTACGACTAAAATGTTCGTAAGTGCAAAATTATGATAGTCTGTAAATTGCACATCAACACTGTTTTCTTGTAAACAATCACTGGATTTACATTTATTGAGCATAGGCTGCATATGCAGCCTATGCTCAATAAATGTAAATCCATCAATTGAAATTTCTAGACGATCCTAAATTTGCGCTGACGAACATTTTAGTCGTAAGAAGTTTAGTGAAACGGGCCCCTGGTGTTCTAACCCCTAGGCCACAACCCATCTCTTCCACATATGGGGGAGAAAGAGACGTTACCTAATACGTGTTTACTCGTGATTCCCTTCTCAGTGAGGGTTGTAGCCATTGTAGCGAGGGCCATCGGGAAGATGAAACTTTGCCGCAGGGCGAGGGGCTGAGTGGGGGCAGAGAATGACGAAAACGCGCTTGAATTCCCCTGCTCCTTTCCCTCATACATCTCCAGCACAGCCATCTCGTAACGTCGCAGCTTCGTATTGTAGTAATTGTACTGGAAATAAAGTTTAGAGTTTATTCAACTACCATTTTGAAATACCCGATATATACCCGAGCATTTACCCGAGGGCTAAGGTTTTGAATCGAGTTTCACAAGCAACCGACACCATCTCTCTTCTCATTCCTCGGACAATTTAAAGAAGAGTGACATATATTACATGCTACCCAGTGATTTACCTGGATTCTGCGGGGATTTATTTCCTTGTAGGAAATATTTCCTCTTAGATCGTAGACGTTCGTGAGACATAGTAATTGACGTCGAGTTTTGACGTCGATTCAAGTGAAGAAGCAATCCATATCGATGGTCTAGTAACATAAGGTCATAAGTGCTATGCTTTAGCATAGCAGTTACGACCTTATGTTACTAGACCATCGATATGGTAACGTCAAAATTGTCAATTTTGGCAATGTTATAAAGAGTAAATTTCCCATTTTTCAAAGAGCATGTAATATACAATTTATTCCACCATTTTGAAATACCGGATTTATTTCCCTCGACATCTGTAAATACGACAAATAAACTTGTGCTCCGCATCGCTAACAATTAGCAGTGCTCCAGATAAGCTTTGTGTCTAAAGCGTACTATACAGTATTTTCACTACTCAATTTGAAAATCAATGCGTATTTTCACATTGCTGTGAGTATTTTGTACTCCCACGTTTGATAATGGATGCATATTCAGCTAAAATAATTGCGTAAAATACGCCAATACGCACCTTATCTGGAGCTCTGAATTAAGTCATTGGTAACAATTGCAATGAACACTCCCGACTTACCACAGCCCAGTTTTCTGAATGTATAACACTAATGGGTCCCTTCGACTTCCTGTGGTTGCCATGGAACACAATCAGGCCGGTTACCACGTCAATGACATAGATGTTGATGAAATACCGATCTGAAAGGAAAACATGAACACATACAAAAATGTACTATCAACATTAGCAATCTGTTAACGTATTAACCCTAAATACATGCACAGTGAAACCTCTCTAGACCGGACACCCTGGGAGGTCCCCAGGGTGTCCGGCTTAGAGAGGTTCCACTGTAAATCAGGCATTTGATCGTTCAGAGCCATAGTTGTGTGCTATGCGATCACGAACAACAGATATTATCACTTGAGATAAATGACCAAGAAACTCATCAAAAATAAGATCACGGGTGTTTTCCAGGGGCCCGTTTCACTAAATTTTGTACGACTAAAATGTACATAAGTGCGAATTTAGGATCGTCTGGAAATTTCAATTGATGGATTTACATTTATTGACCATAGGCGGCTGCATATGCAGCCTATACTCAATAAATGAAAATCCAATAATTGTTTTATAATACAAGAAAACATTGTCAATGTGAAATTTACAGACTATCATAATTTTGCACTTACGAAGTTTAGTGAAACGGGCCCCAGAATTGTTCAGTTAGCTCAATAGTGATATAATGCCATACAAATGGGATTTAGTTAGTTTATACAATATTTCTTTCATACAATACATGGTACATCATTACATGTGAAATGTACATGGATTTGAAAACAAGCTAATAGCTTATATGAATTCATATCCATATAAACTTGGAAAAGTCGCGGGAATACTGGACGAAGGCCGGAAGGCCTCGTCCAGTATTCCCGCGACTTTTCCAAGTTTATATGAATTAACTTGGGATTTAACTTGTTATGGCAAACCATATGTTTTAGGGGTCAGTATTTATAATGTTAGTGTTATTTTGGTATGTATAATTACCAATAGTCACACACATGTTCCATGAAATTGTACATACACATAGCTCAAACCATATCTAAACATGGCTACAACATTATGTAAGATCCACAAAATATGTAGAACGTTCCCGTACTGTATATGATACACGATACAGAACACTGCCAAAATATTCTGAAATTCGACATCCGTTGCCATTGAAAGTGATTATCACCCAAGAAAAAAAAAGTGAAAGTGAACGGCTTTAACGTCACAGCAACAGCTAAGGTCATATAGAGACGGGACCACAGTTTAAAGTCTCATCCGACAGACCAGTGGGATGGAAATACAATGAAAGTATTTTTGATGCCCTAGGCGAGGCTTGAACCCACAACCTCCGGATTGGAAGTCAGGTGTTCTAACCCCTAGGCCACAATCCATCCCCTATCACCAAAAAAAATTACTCAGGGCTCCAGATAAGGAATTAGTAATTGAGTATTTTCACTCCATCATATCTGAAGCAATTGGGTATTTCAATATTTTAATTTGGTAAAATAAAATCACACTACTGTTTACACATCAACAGACAGCAATTATTGAATAGTTTGCTTCGAAATGAAAACATGTCTTGGCATTTCATTGGAGACAATTCTAATGAAATTGCAAGATGTGTTTTCATGGAAAATAAGAAAAATATGCTATATTTGTGGTTGGTTTATTGTTTTCTGCACCATGATAAAGGTACCACAATTTTTTTTTTGCTTTTTGATACTCCCTATTTCTGATCGATATGTCACACTTTCCGCTGACGTGGGCCAGACAATACAGTCTAATACGATCTTATTCTTTTGCTGGCTGCCATAAGGGCCAAGTGATTCCTGGTGTGGCGAGGACCTGGCATCAGATCAGGATTATTCTGATTTCAGGGCTGAATATATAGTTTGTTTTTTATTGTACATATTCAGTTCTGATTTTGGGATTCCCCATTTGTACATGTACTTGAACATGTACTTGTACATGTAATATATGGGATTTAGTACTAAACCCATTGACCCGGCCTTAAATGACCTTAGCTGTTGATAGGCTGTTAAACGCCAACAAACAAACAAACAAAATTAGATAATACCGACCTTTCGACTGGGCAGATAGTGAATCCTCCCCCTCTGCCGTTACCACGACGACGTTCGGGTTGATGTATTTATAGAGCACGCTTCTGTCACCAAGGACACGACCTTGGGAATGCACATGCTCTGAAAATCGTAGAAAAAATTGTTGTTATTTCCAACTGAACAAGACATTATATGGTAAAATATATATGTGGTATATATGGTATGCCAGATTAGAACCTTCCAAAACAGTTAGAAACTTGGGATTCACAATTACTGCCCGTTGACATTTATTTTATTTTCTAATTCACATACAATGTAATAAGATTGTTTTCTAATACTTTTCATTTGTATGCACTGAATATAACTCCGAACGAAAAAACGTGGTCTGGCGACGCACTTAGGACCCCTAGAGGTGATTAAGAAACTCCTACAAAAACTTCAAAAAAATAATATTGTTTGAACTAGGTAATGTTGCAAGTTATAACTATGATTTCTAAACTCTGATGGTTTTCGGAGCTCCAAACATCAATATATGTACAGATCAGGGGCCCGTTTCACTAAACTTCCTACGACTAAAATGTTCGTAAGTGCAAAATTATGATAGTCTGTAAATTTCACATTAACACTGTTTTATTGTAAATAATTGTTGGATTTACATTTATTGAGCATAGGCTGCATATGCAGCCTATGCTCAATAAATGTAAATCCATCAATTCAAATTTGCAAACGATTCTAAATTTGCGCTTACGAACATTTTAGTCGTAAGAAGTTTAGTGAAACGGCCCCCAGTAGCCTATTTCACTAACATTGCAAAATATACTTATCTAGCAAAGTATACTTTGAGGGAGAAATTTTCAATTTATTGACAAATGTATTAATTTTTATTATACTGAATTTATTACATTATCACAGCCATTTTGGCTGTGATAATGTAATAAATTCAGTATAATAATTCTGCATACTTTTAATCATCAAATATATGAAGTCGTTAGTTCTATATGAAATAATGCATTTCGGGAAAAATAAATGTTTACTCCCTCAAAGTATACTTTGCTACACAAGTATGATTTGCAATTTTGATGAAATCGGCTACTGATGTTGTAATATTGGAAAATTATGCGGCTGACGAAAACAGATTCAACCATAACTAATAACAATCAAACTCACCGTTTGCTCTTTTGCCGACAATATTCGTAATCTTCTGCTTTTTCTGGTTCAAATTTACCGTCCAAACATTGTCTGCCACCAACTGCAAGGAGAAGATTTGCTAAAACATGACGTTCGTCAATAGTGAGAACTTGAAAAGCAAACTAGGAAGGTGCACGCACACATGCAGTTTAAATAATTAGTTTGTTTTTCACAAATCGGTCGGAAAAGCTGTCATTCACGATGCATCGTGGAAACAGGGGGCCGTTTCACTAAACTTCGTACGACTAGCATGTTCGTAAGTGCAAAATTATGATAGTCTTTAAATTTCACATTAACAATGTTTTCTTGTAAACAATTATTGGATTTACATTTATTGAGCATAGGCTGCATATGCAGCCTATGCTCAATAAATGTAAATCCATAAATTGAGATTTCCAGATTGATCCTAAATTTTCACTTACGAATATTATTAAACAATTTAGTCGAACCAAAATTTAATGAAACGTCCCCAGGACTACACAACTGTTGCGTAAGTGCAAATTATGATAGTCTGTAAATTTCACATTAACAGTGTTTCTGTAAACAATTATTGATTTAACATTTATTGAGCATTATAGGCTGCATATGCAGCCTATGCTCAATAAATGTAAATCCATAAATTGAGATTTCCAGATGATCCTAAATTTGCACTTACGAACATTTTAGTCGTACAAAATTTAATGAAACGGTCCCCTGGACTACACAACTGTTCGTAAGTGCAAAATTATGATAGTCTGTAAATTTCACATTAACAATGTTTTCTTGTAAACAATTATTGGATTTACATTTATTGAGCATAGGCTGCATATGCAGCCTATGCTCAATAAATGTAAATCCATAAATTGAGATTTCCAGATGATCCTAAATTTGCACTTACGAACATTTTAGTCGTACAAAATTTAATGAAACGGTCCCCTGGACTACGCAACTGATTGATGGACGGATTCGGTTCATCCTTACATATCTGTATAACCCTGGAGAAGATTTGCTACAACATGACCGTCGTCAATAGTGAGAAGCAAAATAGAAAGGTGCACACATGCAGTTTAATCGGTCGATTTATTTGTTTGTTTATTGGTGTTTAACGGCCTATCAACAGCTAAGGTCATGTAAGGTCGGGCAAACGGGTTCGATCCCGTTTTAACCTGCTGCATTGGGGGGTAAAATCCCAATATCAGAAGGGAATATTTAAATCGAGAAAATATATTCAGCCCTGAAATTAGAATATCTGACCTGGTGCCAGGTCCATACCACACCAAAGTCACTTGGCCCCTTCCCCTAAAATAGGATTATGATTATACTCACACAAGGGGCATAACCAGATTCAACTGTCACTTACAAAATGCCAAATATGTATATGAGGGCCAAACCAGGTCTCCTGTCGGAATTCCGGTAAGGATGAACCCCGATCGGTAAATTACCCATCGGTCGGAAAAGCTGTCAGGATGCATCATGGAAACAGGACTACATAACAGATTGATGGATGGATTCAGACCATCCCTACATATGTGTGTTACCCTGTTCAAAAGTTTTTTATAAAAGTATTTTTATTAAAGTCATCAACAGTCAATGTTTTCTCTGTTAGCTCTAAACTGACTGAATCGTTCTTGACCGTGTATCATTTTACACTGAATTTCCTACAAAAAAGTTAAAGTGAATGAGTTTAACGTCCCAGCAACAGCTAAGGTCATATAGAGACGGGACCACAGTTTAAAGTCTCATCAGACAGACCAGTGGGTGAGTGAGTGAGTGAATAGGGTTTAACGTCCGCTTTTCTGACATAGAGGTACAAGCCTCAGGGAGTCTACACGCAGACGGGTCAACGGGGTCGTGTCCCGTATCCACCTGTCCGAGGGGGTAAATCCCAACTTCAGAACTCAATATTTACAATCAAAATATATATTCAGTCCTGAAATTAGAACAACCTGATCTGGTGCCAGGCCCTCGCCACACCAGCATCATTTATCCCATCCCCTAAAAGTAATAGGATTAGCGCTAATCTTACTTTAATATATGGGGCATAGCCCGACTCAACTCTCACATACAAGAAAGCCAAAAATGTACATGAGGGCCAAATCCGGTATAGTGGGTTCCGGAAAGTATGAACCCAATCGTTAAGCCAGTTTAGTCGCCTTTTACGACGAGCAATGGCTACTGCAGCACTATTCTCAGGATCAGTTGATCCCGCCCCGGTGCCTGCACGGGGCCCACAGACCAGTGGGATGTAAATACAATGAAAGTATTTTTATGCCCAAGGCAAGGTTCGAACCCACAACCTCCTGATTGGAAGTCAGGTGTTCTAACCCCTAGGCTACAACCCATCCCGTATTTCCCACAAACTAAGGAATGTATTAAATTATTTGATTGTATATATCCATACAAATTACTAGTTTATTAGGACATAAATATATTTTTATTGTGTGGCTGTCAAATTAAATTTCGCTTAAGCTGGTGCTAGAAGGCATTTGTGTCTTGGACAGTGGTAACAATGGTAACGGAGCTCCAGATAAGGTGTGTATTGTCGTATTTTACACACTTATGTTTAATAGCTGAATATGCATCGATTATCAACAGTGGGAGTACAAAATACTCACAGCAATGTGAAAATACACATTGATTTTCAAATTAAGTAGTGGAAATACTGTAATATAGTTGAAAATTTACTTAGTTGAGCTGCAAAAAGAAACACTGTTTGCTTTTTGCCGCTCAACTAAGTAAATTTTCAACTTTATTAATAAATAAGTGAAGTCAAATAATATACACAAATAAGTGAATGTTTAAATTTGTTTTATGTAATTTTTTTTATCATTTGTTCCCTATTTGATAATGTAGAAAATCAATAATCCATTTGTGGAAATAAAATACACATTTAATTTGAAAACAGGGGGTACACTACTCTTTCGACACAAAGCTTATCTGGAGCTCTGCGGTAATGTCTGCGCCACAAATGAACAGTTGCAGTTATCTGGCAGTCACACAGTAGTGCAACATAATTACCCTAAATATTCGGACACACTTTGCTTTGGGAAACCCCTATAAAAATAGGAGTTTCCCAAAACAAATTGTATCTTATTACATCATTACTTTGCACGACACTAATGTACCGTACCATCGTATCCCCGGCCACAATCCTGTACCCCACGAGAAGGCTGCTATCTGTGTCAGCGATGTAGAAGAACAGGGACGGACTGTGCTGCTTCACGAACGACAGCGAACTCTTTGGGTAGACGTGGATCTGAAACACACGTATACGTGACATGTAAAATCATTATGGGAGAAAGATGAAAGATGCCAAATTGAAATGTGCCTGTATGAAAGGATTTCAGCTTTCTAAAATCTGTACTTTTGTGTATGATAGCCATTACAATGAAATACAGTTGTAATGTGGTGGTGATTGGAGAAATGGGGCCTATGGCATTTGTGATCAGTGTCAATTCCGATCAAATGACACACTCCTGTAGCTTGATAATGATCTATATCGCTCACACCTCCAGATAAGCTGCGTATTTGAGTAAATACCCAATTAAAATTGCCGAAAACCCAATTGAAATCAGAAGTAGCGAGAATCAAAAAGCAATTACAATTTTGTGGTTCATTTATCATGCTGCAGAAAACAATAAACAGACCACAAATATAGCAGTCTTCTTCTTTTCCATGAAGCACATCTTGGTATATCATTAGAAGGAGACAATTCTAATGAAATGCCAAGACATGTTTTCATTTCCAAGCAAACTATTCAATAATTGCTGTCTGTTAACAGTAGTGATTTTATTTTACACAATTAACATGTCGAAATACCCAATTGCTTCAGAAATGATGGAGTGAAAATACTCAATTACTAATTCCTTATCTGGAGCCTGGGGAAGCAAACTATCCATTATGAATCCAGCAAACAAAAATAAAAAAGCTATTATCAAGCTACATCGGTGCGGAAACCCTATAAAAATCTACGCTGTCGAGAAAGACATTAGCCCATTTTTGTCAGATGCAGAACATTTTTTACTGGAGTTCTCACCTGCAAGTTTTCATCCACCATGAGAACCACCCTCAGTAGCTGTTCATCCATTTCCCCGTACATAAACGCCTGCTGGACGTTGTAGGGTAGGTGTATCCCATCCCCCGGCATACCCTCAATGTGGTTCCCGGTGATTGGGTTAAACGCGTACAAATGGCCACGCCCAGACCTCTGTAAATATAGAGTTGATTGGTTAATTAATTGGTTTAAACCCCGCCCCTGGCATACCATCAATGTGGTTCCCTGTGTTTGGGTTAAATGCGTACAAATAGCCACGCCCAGACCTCTGTAAATATAGAGTTGATTGGTTAATTAATTGGTTTAAACACCACCCCAGGCATACTATCAATGTGGTTCCCTGTAATTGGGTTAAACGCGTGCAAATAGCCACGCCCAGCCATTAATTGGCTTAAACTCCGCCCCTGGCATATCCTCAATGTGGTTCCCTGTGATTGGGTTCAACGCGTACAAATGGCCACGCCCAGACCTCTGGAAATATACAGTTGATTGGTTGATTAATTGGTTTAAACCCCGCCCCTGGCATACTAACAATGTGGTTCCCTGTGATTGGGTTAAACACGTACAAATAGCCACGTCCAGACCTCTGTAAATATAGTTTATTGGTTAATTAATTGGTTGAAACTCCGCCCCTGGCATACTATCAATGTGGTTCCCTGTGATTGTGTTAAACGCGTACAAATGGCCACGCCCAGACCTCCGTAAATATAGAGTTGATTGGTTTGTTAATTGGTTTAAACCCCACCCCTGGCATACTATTAATGTGGTTCCCTGTGATTGGGTTAAATGCGTACAAACGGCGATGCCCAGACCTCTGTAAATATAGAGTTGATTGGTTAATTAATTGGTTTAAACCCCGCCCCTGACATACTATCAATGTGGTTCCCTGTAATTGGGTTAAACATGTACAAGTGACTGGCTCCGATCTCTAAGTATAGAGGAACTATCAATGTCAGATATTAAGGGGTGAAAAGGGTTAAATGATTAATAAACCAGGATGGTGCAATCGGCATAGCATTCATAATGATTGGGGTGTTACACCTCCGACTGCGTTAATCTTGCATAGCTGTCAACATTTCTGAACATCTATTGTCAACCTCAACTCGTAATCAAGCAGTTTGATTGGCTGAGTCTGAGCTGTGGTGCAGCTCAGACTCAGCCAATCAAGCTGATTGATTCCAAGAATAATATTAAATTATTTTGAAATCAAAAACATTAACAAATATTGGCAAGATTAGTGCAGGCTGTGGGTGGTGTACATACCTTATTCATCCCAAGAACGACACACTGCGGTGGGTGGGGGAAGTGGGCGGTGGTTCGCTGGGTGTACAGCAGGTACTTGTCCTTGCCGAACTTGGAGAAGGGCGATAACTCTGGAATCAGGTGCTGCCACACGACGTGGCCGTTCCGACTGCGCATTCCAATAACCTACAATGAAAAGGATATCAATTTCAATAAGTGTTAGCTTTCGATCCATCCAAATAATATTGATTATTCCAACGTTGGAATAACTCAGGGTTATTTTGCTGAAAAATAATGTTTACTTCCGGGTGTTGTTGTTGTTGTGCGTCTTGGATGAGGCAGCTGCTTGCTGTGACGTCATCAGAATTGGTGTAGGTCGCGTCATGGATATTTGGGTACCTTGCGGTCTTCCTTTTCTTTGCCCCGAAACATTTTGTAAAATTGTTCACCTAACAAAATTGGTACAAGAAACTTTATTAATTAAAACGTAATTTGCAGAACGGAAAGACTTGCACATAATTGCCCCTGGATAGTTGTAATCATATGTTGGATCATGGTCGCCCCCTGGCTGCGTGACTTTTCTATACATACTGCAACCGTTATTTGCCATTACTGGGTTAATTACATGTAATAAATGATGAACAGTTCATGTTCTTAATTAATTTTTCTAGTCATAAATAACTACTGTGTACATGCTTGTTTTTAAATACAGTCCAATACATATGCTTAAATCAATCTGAATCACTTAATACAATACCTTGCCGGAGAGAGTGACAATGATAAAACATTAGTGTCTTTTGATATTAAGTTTCGCAGGCACGGCTCGGAAGCAACAGGAATTCCTATGCATTTTCCTAGCCTTGCATGATAAACTGAATATGAAGACACTGGCCTGGGATCCTTGATGTACTGTTGTACTGTGTATGACGCGAATGGTGGCAACGTGGAGCTATGAAAGTCATACGAAAAGCAGACAAAACAGCAGGGGGGCCGTTTAGTGTTACGACTAAAATGTTCGTAAGTGTAAAATTATGATAGTCTGTAAATTTCACATTAACAATGTTTTCTTGAAAGCAATTATTGGATTTACATTTATTGAGCATAGGCTGCATATGCTCAATAAATGTAAATCCATCAATTGAAATTTCCAGACGATCTAAATTTGCACTTACGAACATTTTAGTCGTACAAAGTTTAGTGAAACGGGCACCAGATCCTATGACCAAGATCCGAACATTACATTGATCCTTCGAAAACCTTTGAGACTGCATAAATTACCCACCTTGCCGGCACCAGTGACAATAATGATCATCTTGTGGAGGTTGAATTCATCACGAAGGAAATCATCCTCCTCTTCGTCACCGGATTCGTCGTCATCGACGACAGAATGGTGGCGCACTCCTTTGAGACGGTGGATCTGGTGGGTGAAGAATGTCTGCAAATACAATAGAGAGAGTTCATTGATTGATTGATTGGTTGATTGACTGATTGGTTGGTTGATTGATTGGTTGGTTGGTTGAATGTTTGTTTGGTCCGTTGATTGATTGATTTGTTGGTTTATTGATTGATTAGAGATGGGTCAACCTTGGAGACGATGAGGGAAGAAAAGTGGAAATGAACGTCTCAGCAACAGCTAAAGTCATGTAGAGACGGGACCACAATTTAGTCTCATCCGACAGACGAGTGGGATGGAAATACTATGTAAGTATTTTTCACGCCTAGGGTGAGGATTGAACTCACAACCTCCGGTATTGAAGTCCAATGCCATATCCCCTAGGCCATCACCCAGCCCTGTATGACCCAGCCCACAGTGAATTTGATGGGTGAAGAATGTGTGGAAATACAATATATTGATTGATAAGTTCATTGATTGATTGGTTAATTAGTTGTACAAATTAGTTTCAACAGCAAGGCAATATACAGACAGGCCTGTACATCCCATCACCTGTATGTGGCGAGTACGATACATTCAGAACTGAAATTGCAATAACGACTTTCAGCAGTAAAAAACAGTGTCCTGATCTGGTGCCAGGTACCCTTACTACACTAGATCACTTAGCCCCGCACCCCACCTCATGTATGAATTCCAGAAAATTTACCATTAGGATATAAATAGCCTCCTTTCCTCCAGAGTTTGGTCAATAATCAGTTTGATTACAGGATTTGTTTCTCAACATATTTGTAAATCCAATAAAGAAATTAGTGCTATGCACTAATTTCTTTATCGGATTTACAAATATAGAAAATCATAGATCAGTAAATAAAATATTACATGCCCTGAAAACAAGTGAAATTGTGACTTATGAGCACAATGACTTCTAAAAATAGATAGACGTGTCGCTAGTGTCTGATGCTAATAATACCAAAAGTTGCATAAACATGGAAGACCAATGGTACATTATAAGTACCAGGGAATGGCAAAATTACCTGTAGTTGTGACAGCTGGGTTCTAATCCTCTTCACAAACATGGTCACAATGTTGTCTGGAATAAACAGATTGACTGATTGATTGATTTGGTTGGTTTGTTTGTTGATTGATTGCAAGGTTGCTTGAGCCGCTTGCCGAAAAAAACAGGCCCTTATTATGCTACATAATTTTAATAATCATCAAATATAAACCATCATCTATTTTATATGAAATAATACATTTTGGTACAAATAATTACTCCTGCAAAGGAAATTATGGAGATAAGTGCACTTAGCAACAGCTGGTGAAATCGGTTACAACTAACTGTAACAGGACATTAAGGGTTGGTTAACATTTCACAAAGAAACTAGTGAAGAAGTTAGAATGTGCCTATGTAAAATGAAATTGGAATTGATAATTCAAAGCTGAAACAGGAAGTGTGAATCACCATGACAACCGACTGACCTTCCACAGAGCCAAACTCATCCTCGAACTTGGCCTGGTTCTCGGACACAGGCAGATCGACCATCTCCACGGCAACGCTGTACGCCAGACTCTCTTCTCTCCTCCACGCCAGCTTACCTGGAGAGCGGAATAAAAAGTAAAAGTGAATAATTCCAGCACAAAAATATTTACACAATTCCCTAACATTTGATTGGTCCGTAGCAAGTCTCTGTCCAGAATTTATATCCCAGTAAACTCCATGCCAAACTACTTTCCGTAACCGTCAGGCGCAGTTAAAATAATTCTTAAGAAAACGGAAAATAAACACATTTTCTTGATGAATTTATTTCAAATGCTGGAATTATAAGGAATGAATGGCCTTTTTGTGGAATTTATCGGGGATATAAACTTGGAAAAGTCACGGGAATACTGGACGAGGCCTTCCGGCCTTCGTCCAGTATTCCCGCGACTTTTCCAAGTTTATACCCCGATAAATTCCACAAAAAGGCCATTCATTCCTATAATAAATTTAACGTCTCCACCACAGCTAAGGCATATAGAAACGGGACCACAGGTTAAAGTCTCATCCGCAAGACCAGTGGGATGGTAATACTACAAAAGTATTGTTGATGCCCTCGGCAAGGTTTGAATCCACAAACTCCGGATTGGAAGTAGGTGTTCTAACCCCTCGGCCACAACCCATCCCTATATTTGATACAATGGCAGTTTTAACTACTGTGCTGAATATAGAATAAATGCATATTGTGGGACAATATCAGTTAACTTTTCACTACTAAATATAAATATTGCTGCATAACATGTGTGGCTGTGACTAGAGACATGGGGCTTATGTGTTTTGCGACCAGTATGGATCCAGGTCAGCTTGTGCATCTGGTTATAAATCCCATAAGCCCAATTTCTCTAGTCACAGCCGCATAATTATATTTAAAATTCTGAAAATTGCGCTCAAACACAACACAACTAACTTCTTAAAAATATATTCTTAAAAAAATATGATAATTTCTGCAAATTAAGCCGAGAATATCAGTGCACTTTTATAACGCAAGAAAATATTTTTTCTAGATCAATTTGAAATTATCTGACTTAAAGGAATTTCATGCCAATTGACAGCTGTGGAGAAAAGTCGTCTGAATATGTGGCTGTGACTGGAAAGATGGGGCTTATGGAATATGTGGCCAGTGTAGCTCCTGATCAAATAGCACACTCCTGTAACCTTATTACCATATATATTCCGTGTTAGTGACGGGCGAAAATGGTGAACAGTGCAGATCCTGATCAGACTGTGCGGATGCACACAGTCCAATCTGGATCTACACTGGTCGCAAAACCCATAAACTCATTGGGGTCATTTCATTAAACTTTGTACGAATAAAATGTTCGTAAGTGCAAATTTGGGATCGTCTGGAAAATTCAATTGATGGATTTACATGCTCAATAAATGTAAATCCAATAATTATTTACAAGAAAACATTGTTAATGGGAAATCATAATTTTGCACTTACAAACATTTTAGTCGTACGAAGTGAAACGGCCCCCAGATCTCCAGTTACAGCCACATTTTAGCAGAAGAACATCACTAAAAGACCCCCACCAGACTCGGTTCGCAAGATTCGTATGACAACCTTGGAAACAAATGTATTTTCTCTCGCTTAATGCATTACATCTTCGAAGAAAAACCCACCATTTTTATGTACGAGCTGGAGAGAGAAGTCGTCGGACAGAATCGCCAGTTTGTACGCTATCCTTCCATCCTTCTTCTTCGCCAGTAGACCGCTGATCTGTAATTGGATAAAACTGTCAAAAACACCACAATACAGGAAGTGAAAGTGAAAGGGTTTAACGTCCCACCAACAGCTAAGGTCATATAGAGACGGGACCACAGATTAAAGTCTCATCCGACAGACCAGTGGGATGGAAATACTATGAAAGTATTTTTGATGCCCAGGGCGAGGTTTGAACCCACAACCTCCGGATTAAAAGTCAGGTGTTCTAACCCCTCGGCCACAATCCATCCCTTACACCACCACAATACAGTCGATTGCTTAACTTGAAGTTAAATGACCTTGGGAAGATGAAGTTCAACTGGGATTCTAATGCACAGTATAAATACCACGTAATCTGATTGGCTGATGGTCATTACAGGTATATCATTGTTGATGAACGTTCGCAAATTATTTCAATATGTATTCCTACGCCAGTAGTAAAGGAGTGCATTAGAAATAGGTTAACCGCATTGTAATTTTGAAATGTGCGGCGTATATCAGAAAATGATAGGTCGGAAAATCTGTTTAATGGCGACGCTGGCGCGTCGCCATTAAACAGATTTTCCAACCTATCATTTTCTGATATACGCCGCAAGTTTCAAAATTACAATACAGTTAACCCTATATTGCATAAGTCATAGAAGCATTAAGTGAGATAGTACTTCGGTCATGTATTCTGTGGATTGATTAATTAGGGGTTTACACCCACTCAACGACTCAACTCAGACACTCTTTATCACATCCAATTAAAGTATATTACATTTAACATGGGGAAATACACATAAATATGGTTGAAATGGCGGAATCTAATGCAACATTAAATATAATATTCGACGACATGAGTTTTGCATTTGCATGGCGAAAACCTCATAATTCCTATGTGTTTCCTAGCTTTGCCTGATAAAGTTGATATCAAAAGGTAGGACACTAGACTGGTATTGTATGGACATGATGTAAAGCTAGAAAATTGTTTGTACAACAAAATGCCACCGCTGTTAAGAATTGATGAATACAGCAGCAACTATTGCGGTGATAATGGTGCCATAAATACAAAATATACAAGCAAAACATGTGATTTAAAGAGTGGAAAAAGGAAAACTCCAGATGGAACTCAGAGTGGAAAACTCCAGATGCATCGGTGGGACAGCGCACATTTTTATATTACGCATTCCTGCACTTGATGGGATGTATACCAAGAATGAAGATAATCAGCCAAAAATTGTAGAAGTAGTTTGCCGGACAAGGAAAAAAAAATGTTTTCAGAGTCGAAAATGGGGCATAACTTTGGATGAATCAGTGGGACAGAGAAAATGTTTATGCTACGCACTCGTGCACATGATGGTTGGGATGTATACCGAATATGAAGAGAATCACCCAAAAACTGTAGAAGTAGTTCGCCAGACAAAGAAAAAAGATATATTTTCAGTTGAAAAAGGGGCATAACTCTGAATGTATTAGTGAGACAGCGAACATCTTTACCTTACACACTCCTGCACTGGATGGTAGGGTTGTATATCGAATATGAAGAGAATCAGCCAAAAACTGTAGACGTAGTTCGCCAGAAAAGGAAAAAAATATATTTTCATAGTCAAAATGGCAGATGGATCAGTGTGACAGCAAATTGTTTACGTCACACACTCCTGCACTTGATGGTAGGACTGTATACCGAATATGAAGAGAATCGGCCAAAAAACGTAGAAGTAATTCGCCGGGACAAGGAAAATTGTCTACTGACAGACAGACGGACAGACAGACGAACAGGGTAAACACTATATACTACCGACAACTATTGTTGCGGTGGTATAACAAGATGATTCTTAATTTTAATGTCATATTTGGTTATTTACATATTTGAAACTATCCGAAAATGCAATGTAAATATAAGTAATACTAGATGGCCGCGGCCCGCATGTTGTGCCCACCGAGGCATTTGATAGTACTAAAGCTTTGATAGTATACCAAAAAAATTTAACCAAATACTTTAACCCAAAAAAATTTAACCGGACGCACATACGTATGGACGTATGTACGAACATGTGCCGACTATATTGCGCTGTCCGCAAATTGGCGAAACAAAACCATGGGCTATTGCGTTCACTGTAGTAATAAAAACATCTGGTCTGTTTAAAGTTTGCAAGGAGTCCTTCAGTCTCCACTCACTTTAAACAGACCAAATGTTTTTCATACCACACTAAATGGATGGGTGTATTTCCTGGCATACGAACCTCGGCTGGGCGGCCATTATGTGTGGAGTAGTGTACTTTGTGGTTCATCTCAGCCAGCTCCTCCCCAGTGGCTATGTCCACGGCTGTCAGCGTCAACTCCTGGTGACAGAAATACCACGGCAATTATTGGGGGTGATTTTTAACTAGTTTCACACTAGTGATATCAAGGAATGCAAATATGGATGTAATAACAAAGCTTCCAGTCAATCCAACTTATGGCTGAAGGGATAAAAGTAATTTAAAAACTGCGGACAGACGGACATATCACTGGCCCCTTCCCCTAAAATAGGATTGCGAATAATCGTAATACTCACATAAAGGGGTATAACCAGATTCAACTGTCACATACAAAATGCCAAAGACGGTCTCCAGTCGGGATTCCGGTAAGGATGAACCCTGACCGTTAAATTACACATCGCGTGCTCCCACCTGCCACCCACCCACCGTATTGTATCGCTCCTGTATTCCATATATGCATTTCAGTGGCTTTATAGAATATGAAAGAAAACATGATTTAAAAGCAACAGAATAAATAGATTACTACAACAGATAAAATACTGACAGATCAAATCACATTTCAAACTTACAACACAGAGACTGTTTCAATTTGAAGGAGTTAGTGGAAGAAGGGGGCTAACTCCATTATGGAGTTAGCCCCCCTTCTTCCACTGACCCCTTTAATTGCCGTTCACATTTTCAATGGCCGGATTACTCACCTCGTGTCCGGAGTGTGTCATGCTGAGTAGATATTCCCGGTCGTCATTAACGACAATGGTGGCCGATATAACCTGGAATAGCAGGATTGATCGACTAATTGGCTGATTGACAGATATATTGATGTTTCTGAATGTGTTGTGTTATACCACAGACATTTGGCGTGTTTCAGCTTTCATCCGTATAACTATAAGACTATATCTACATATGTACCAGGCTTCTACCTTTGGTCGGACACGACCTCGTATCATAACAAAATAACATGTTTAAAATGGTAATTTTCTATGCATTCTATGTGTTACTGCAGGATAACCATAATTCTCAAATGATCATATGAACTTGCCACTACAATATTGACTTTAGAGCCGTAAACACAGTATTGTGTGTTATGATACGAGGTTGTGTCCGACCTAGGAAAAGCAGCTGTAATTCGATATTCTTTGCATAATTATGTTCTAACTATGCTAGTTTAGCAAGATAACAATAATTCTCAAATGAACGTGTGCACTTTCTGACAAAATATTCACATTAGCGTGAATAAAATCACGGAATTTGTTACGGTACGAGGTCGTGTCCGACCAAAGTTAGAAGCCTTGTTCATACATAGTTATACTGATAAAAGCTGAAACATGCCAAACAAAATTTGTGTCGATTTACACACAACTTGGGGCATTGGCGGATTGATTGATTGATGTAAACAGCTAGCTACGGTCATTCAAGCCGAGCCAACGGGTTCGATCCTGAGGAGTTGGGGGAAAAATCCCAAAATCAAAACATGGTATTTACATCGAAAAAATATATATTCAGCCCTGAAATTACAATAACCTGACCTGGTGTCAGGTCAATACCATACCAAAGTCACTTGGCCCCTTCTCCTAAAAGTAATAGAATTACGAATAATCGTAATACTCACCTATAACCAGATTCAATGGTCACATACAAAAATGCAAAAGATGTACGTGAGGGCCAAACCAGTAGCCGATTTCATCAAAATTACAAAGTATACTTATCTAGCAGAGGGAGCAATACTGAGGGAGTAATCATTTATTTTCCCCGAAATGCATTATGTCATATATAACTAACGAGTATATTTGATGATTAAAAGTATGCAGAATTATTATACTGAATTTATTACATTATCACAGCCAAAATGGCTGTGATAATGTAATAAATTCAGAATAATAAAAATTAATCAATTTATCTTTAAATTGAAAATTTCTCCCTCAAAGTATACTTTGCTAGATAAGTATACTTTGCAATGTTGGTGAAATAGGCTACTGGTCTTCGGTCGGGATTCCGGTAATGATGAACCTCAATTGTTAAATTACCCATTGCATGTTCCCACCTGCCACCCGTGGGTACTGGCGGAACTTGTCTGCCCATTCAGTTGAAGCTACCTACCTTTGGAAGGTTCTTCTTAAGACTGAGGTGTCCACTGGCACCAATGGTCAGCAGGACGTAGTGGTCAGCGGTCAGCTTGACCAGTACATAACTGGACATCGACCCAAACTGACCAAGCCAGCGGTCAACTTGTACGGAGTCCTGAGACACACCAAAGTCCTGAAATTACACATGTGAAGGTTTTATTGTGTGTCGGCAATTATTGAATAGTTTGATTCGACGTGAAAACATGTCTTGGTATTTCATTAGAATTGTCTCTTTGGAAAATAAGAAAAATATGCTACATTTGTGGCCTGTTTATTGTTTTCTGCAGCATGATAAAGGTACCACAATTTTTTTATTGCTTTTTGATACTCGCTACTTCTGATTTCAATTGAGTTTTTGGCAATTTTAATTGGGTATTTACGCAAATACTCAGCTTATCTGGAGCACTGTATGGTTACGATGATAATCTTTCTCTTGGATTTGGTGCCAGAGGTCGAATACACAAATATTCTACAGAATTACCTGGATAGACGTAGCAACGAAGGAGCTTGGTGATTTGAGATCGAGGACTTGGAAGGACTCGGATGAGCCTGAGTAACACATCAGATAGTGGTGTTGTACCATCTCACACCTGTAGGTACAAAGGTATTAACATAGAATGTGGGAAACACACATTCTTGATATTGTTGTTACACTCTACACCAGTGACCTCAGCAAAGCCACGAAGGCCAGGTTTTTTCCAAGCATGGACACTTGGATAACATAATTATACCCACTTTTGTAGACTAGATGGCCGTGGCCTGCATGTCGCACCTTGGGGCGAGGCATGGACACTAAAAAAATAGATATAGTAGATGGAAAAACTTTAACCAAAAAACTTTAACCGGACACACGGACGAACGGACGGATGTATGCCAAAATGCTGACGATATCGCGCTTTCCGCAAGCAGGTGTGACAATGATGAAAACACCCATGTGAAGTATCAAGGTATTGGGTGAAGCAGTTGCAGAGATAGTAACACGAAAAAACTTTAACAAAAAAATTCAAAGTAATTTGACCTTGACATTGGGCACAGGATCGCGCTTTCCGCAAGCAGGTGCAACAATGATGATAAACACCCATGTGAAGTATCAAGGTATTGGGTGAAGCAGTTGCAGATATAGTACACAAAACTTTTTAAAAACTTTAACAAAAAAATTCAAAGTCAAAATTTGACCTTGACATTGGGCACAGGATCGCGCTTTCCGCAAGCAGGTGCGACAATGATGATAAACACCCATGTGAAGTATCAAGGTATTGGTGAAGCAGTTGCAGAGATATAGTACACGAAAAAACTTTAACAAAAAAATTCAAAGTAATTTGACCTTGACATTGGGCACAGGATCGCGCTTTCCGCAAGCAGGTGCGACAATGATGATAAACACCCATGAAGTATCAAGGTATTGGGTGAAGCAGTTGCAGAGATATAGTACAACGAAAAAAACAAAAAAACTTTTAACAAAAAAATTCAAAGTAATTTGACCTTGACATTGGGCACAGGATCGCGCTTTCCGCAAGCAGGTGCGACAATGATGATAAACACCCATGTGAAGTATCAAGGTATTTGTGAAGCAGTTGCAGAGATATAGTACACAAAAAAACTTTAACAAAAAAATTCAAAGTAATTTGACCTGACATTGGGCACAGATCGCGCTTTCCGCAAGCAGGTGCGACAATGATGATAAACACCCATGTGAAGTATCAAGGTATGGGTGAAGCAGTTGCAGAGATATAGTACACACAAAAAAGAAAAAACATAACAAAAAATTCAAAGTAATTTGACCTTGACATGGGCACAGGGGCCGCACGGTTGGGGGTTAGAATGAAAATATGGATGATGATAAACACCCATGTGAAGTTTCAAGGTAATGGGCGAAGCAGTTGCAGAGATATAGTATAACGAAAAAGAATTTTAACCAAAAAACTCTTAACCAGTACGTACGTTAAACAAAAAGTTAACGTTGAAAATGGCTAAGTCAATTACGTAGAAATAATAGGTGAAGGTAAAAAAATGGTCACATGTTGGATAGTTGTATGTGGTAGGCACCCCTTGGTTATGAAGCTGTGAAAGTTTGGTGGTCCTAGGTGGTACAGTACCAAAGAAACGGACTTAAACACGAAAACTTAACATTGTAAACGCGAAAACTTAACATTGAAAATGGCTAAGTCGACTATTGGTTAGAATGAAAATATGGATGATGATAAACACCCATGTGAAGTTTCAAGGTAATGGGCGAAGCAGTTGCAGAGATATAGTATAACGAAAAAGTTTTAACCAAAAAACTCTAACCAGACGTACGTTAAAAAGTTAACGTTGAAAATGGCTAAGTCAATTACGTAGAAATAATAGGTGAAGGTAAAAAAATGGTCACATGTTGGATAGTTGTATGTGGTAGGCACCCCTTGGTTATGAAGCTGTGAAAGTTTGGTGGTCCTAGGTGGTACAGTACCAAAGAAATGGACTTAAACACGAAAACTTAACATTGTAAACACGAAAACTTAACATTGAAAATGGCTAAGTCGACTACGCGGAAAAAATGGGTGAAGTTAAAAAAAAAGTAACATGTTGGATAGTGATATGTGGTGGGCACCCCTTGATTATGAAGCTGTGAAAGTTTGGTGGTCCTAGGTGGTACAGTAACAAAGAAATGGACTCAAACACGAAAACTTAACATTGATTGTGGACGCCGCCCGCCGCCCGCGCCGCTCCGCCCGCCCGGCTTTCGCCAATCAAATAGCCTGGATTTTTTTTCAAAAAACCTGGCTAAAAACGATTTTCCTATGGGAATTTAACATGGGGAGTCAATTTCCAAAACTTTTTATTTTTTGATCCTGAAGGATCAAAAAACAAAAAGTTTTGGAAATTGACTCCGAAACCTGGCGAGATAGCTTGAAAATGATGTAACTAAGAAAACAAAAGTTAGATTTTGAAAATCGGTCCACAAATAAAAAAAATATTTAAAAATAAATCTATTTTTAGCCCCCATGTTTCCCATAGGAAAATAGTTTTTCCGCAATAAAAGCAATATTTGATGGAATTTCATCAAATAATTTTTTTTGGGGAGGGTCACTTTTTTGTTATTGATAAAAACGTACTTACTTTTAAATATTTTTTAGATTGCATGTGTTTAATAGCCAAAAGTTCGTCGGCAGCAAAACGTGGAACAGACAGTAGTAATATTTATTTTACTGATAGTGACGTGGTATCAGGCTAATTTCATATGCAAATGAGGCATGATATTATTTAATTATTTATACTAACTAATGCGTCACCTGAAAAAATAATATTTTCGACAGATTATAAAGTATGATCACTGCACATTCAAAAATAAATAGAATAAATAGCAATGTCCGTTAACATTTCAAGGAAACACAGTTATCGCCCCTGATATCAGTGTGTACATTTATGTCCGATATAAAATGTATAATAATGCCAATCAATATGTGGGGTAATGGCGACATGTTTATTTTGCCAGAAAATGTCTCCGATATAAAGAACAGTTTGTGCCTACTGAGTGGGCATGTACCTTTAACTCCCAAGTATTTTCAATGGAAATGATTCATAAAGTGTTGTCAAATCATTTTTTTTATCAGAAAATAAGGAAATTAAGCAAGAAAATGTGGCCTATCGGCATACAAATGCACCCAGTGACAGAAACTTAGGCAAACGGTGTTTAGCCGGACACACAGACGGACACAGAGTCCAAACCCCATAAATTATAGGAATGGAAAATTCTGTTTTAATTTAAAAAAAAAAAAGAAGAAAATAACGACAAATAGTGCAGATCCTGATAAGACAGCTCGCTACGAGCCATCTCATCTGGATCTACACTGTTTGCTAACATTGGAATAGAGGCATGTGGCGTTGACTTGGTTAATAAGTAAAATATTTTCCTGCTGTTTACCTTGTGTTTGTATTTATCCAGCCAGCCATTACCGACTTAGTGGACAATGTTGTGCCTTCCATATCCATGGCAACGACCTTGACCTCCAGCCCTGTTGCCGTGCCAATGGCGTAGACTGTGCCATCGTGGACGTGTACCTTGCTATAGGTGATGGTGTCTCTGTTCAACACATAAATAAATTAAATGTGTTTAACGTCCCACCAACAGTCCATATAGAGACATGATCTCAATTTTAAGTCTCCTCTGAAATGGAAATTATTATGAAAGTATTTTTTCATACTAAGAGTGTGAATTGAACCAACGACCTCCAGCAATGAAGTCTCTAATGCTATACCAGTAGCTGTCAATTCATCTGTCAATACAAAACTAATAAAATATATAAGACATATAGTAATTTCCAATAACCTCCTATGTTGTCAGGTTGAAAGGTTTTTTTATTGTACTACATAAAACAAGAAACGAGGCAAAGCCACGAAGGCCAGGTTTTTTCCAAGCATAGACACTTGGATAACATAATTATACCCACTTTTTGTAGACTAGATGGCCGTGGCCTGCATGTCGCGCCTTGGGGCGAGGCATGGACACTAAAAAAATAGATATAGTAGATGGAAACACTTTAACCAAAAAACTTTAACCGGACACACGGACGAACGGACGGATGTATGCCAAAATGCTGACGATTATCGCGCTTTCCGCAAGCAGGTGTGACACAATGATGATAAACACCCATGTGAAGTATCAAGGTATTGGGTGAAGCAGTTGCAGAGATATAGTACACGAAAAAACTTTAACAAAAAAATTCAAAGTAATTTGACCTTGACATTGGGCACAGGATCGCATTTTTCCGCAAGCAGGTGCAACAATGATGATAAACACCCATGTGAAGTATCAAGGTATTGGTTGTGAAGCAGTTGCAGAGATATATACACGAAAAAAACATTTTAACAAAAACATTCAAAGTAATTTGACCTTGACATTGGGCACAGGATCGCGCTTTCCGCAAGCAGGTGCGACAATGATGATAAGCACCCATGTGAAGTATCAAGGTATTGGGTGAAGCAGTTGCAGAGATATAGTACACAAAAAAACTTTAACAAAAAAATTCAAAGTAATTTGACCTTGACATTGGGCACAGGATCGCGCTTTCCGCAAGCAGGTGCGACAATGATGATAAACACCCATGTGAAGTATCAAGGTATTGGGTGAAGCAGTTGCAGAAATATAGTACACGAAAAAACTTTAAAGTAATTTGACCTTGACATTGGGCACAGGGGCCGCACGGTGGGGGGTTAGAATGAAAATATGGATGATGATAAACACCCATGTGAAGTTTCAAGGTAATGGGCGAAGCAGTTGCAGAGATATAGTATAACAAAAAAGTTTTAACCAAAAAACTCTAACCAGACGTACGTTAAAAAGTTAACGTTGAAAATTTTTTAAAAGTCAATTACGTAGAAATAATAGGTGAAGGTAAAAAAATGGTCACATGTTGGATAGTTGTATGTGGTAGGCACACCTTGGTTATGAAGCTGTGAAAGTTTGGTGGTCCTAGGTGGTACAGTACCAAAGAAATGGACTTAAACACGAAAACTTAACATTGTAAACGCGAAAACTTAACATTGAAAATGGCTAAGTCGACTGCGCGGAAAAAATGGGTGAAGTTAAAAAAAAAAGTTACATGTTGGATAGTGATATGTGGTGGGTACCCCTTGATTATGAAGCTGTGAAAGTTTGGTGATCCTAGCTGGTACAGTACAAAAGAAATGGACTTAAACACGAAAACTTAACATTGTAAACACGAAAACTTAACATTGAAAATGGCTAAGTCGACTACGCGGAAAAAATGGGTCAAGTTAAAAAAAAGTAACATGTTGGATAGTGATATGTGGTGGGCACCCTTTGATTATGAAGCTGTGAAAGTTTGGTGGTCCTAGGTGGTACAGTAACAAAGAAATGGACTCAAACACGAAAACTTAACATTGATTGTGGACGCCGCCCGCCCACCGCCCGCCCGGCTTTCGCCAATCCAATAGCCTGTATTTTTTTTCAAAAAACCTGGCTAATTATGGTAGCAGCGTCAATCGCACTCCTGGTTTACCACATGCGGCCCGATGCTGGAAACGTGAATATTTTCAATATTCGTGTTTCTGGTATCAAGTGTCATGGGATGGGTTTGACATCGTACGGGCCTAGGCTGTGCGTCGGATCGCAGGATCATGATACACAAGTGGTGTATCGTGGTTTCGTGGGTTGACATTTGGCCTGGGCTCGCGGGACCGGCTCATAACATTCGGTTTACTGCACTATGGACGTCACATAGGACTGCCAATACAGTTTCATACTATTTTGATAAAGACCATGTGGTAGAAAATTTAATAAAGGGCGACTTTAAAACAATGTGTATAGAAATATAGCTTATATAAAGAGCCTGAACTATATGTGGCGGTGACTGGAGTTTATGGGTTTTGCGATCAGTTTGGTCATTGAGAGACAATCATTGTATTGTAAACACAGAACAATGTAGTAAAAACGTGTATGTGTTTGTGACTGGAGAAATGGGGCTAAATGGGTTTTGCGACCAGTGTAGATCCAGATCAGCCTGTGCATCCGCACAGTCTGATCAGGATCTGCACTGTTCGCCATTCCATCAATGGAACACCAGACATGCTTCTAACAAACAATATAGATTGTTACGTTATCAGGCTACATGAGGCTATTTGATCAGGAGCTACAATCAGAGCTCCAGATAAGCTGCATATTTGCTTAAATACCCAATTAATATTGCCAAAAACCCAATTGAAATCAGAAATAGCGAGTATCAAAAAGCAATAAATAAAATTATGGTACCTTATCATGCTGCAGAAAACAATAAACAGATCACAAATGTAGCACTTTTTTTTTTTTAACATGAAAACACATGGTAAATCATTAGAATAGCACACACCTGTAGCCTGATAACAATCTATAATGCTTGTTAGAAGCATGACGGGTGTCTCATTAATGGAATAGTGAACACTGCAGATCCTGATCAGACTGTGCGATTGATTGACTCTACACTGGTCTTAAAACCTATAAACCCTATTTCCCAGACACAGCCACATATTTCCTTATTTTGTTCACATATAATTATAGGTTATTTGATGTGTACCGTATTTAGCCGTGTATTGCGCGCACTGGTGTACAACGCGCATCTATATTTTGGGGGGGGGGGGGGGGGAAATCAGGGAGGGATAGTTCGCGTATAGGCTCTCTCGAAGAGAAAAATATCGCCAAAGGTCAGCTTTATGGCATAAATTAGACTTTATATTGTCTAAAAGTATGTTATATTTATTGTTATTTACTCATTAATATGCTTAATAAAAATTCATGATGCATGTAATAAACTTATTGAACCTACTTACGAAGAAATTTGTTTGTATATAATTCCACCATATTTGCCATTCGTGTAGAACATAATTACCCGAAATCGCAAACACACAGCAGGCTAGCCATGTGTAAACTTCTTCCCCAAAGCGATAATAACTCCCTAATAGTGACCTGCACACGAGAAATGGGCCCTAAACAATTCCCAGCCAAATATGACACTGTGGACCACCGTGGATATACGGAGGTACAGATAGTGTGTATTAACTGTTTATTGATTAGGTTTAACAATATACATAGGTACTACCTGAATACACGACATTCCAGCATAGCCCCATACAGTGTATGCGCAGATGAATCAGGGGCTATGCTGGTCGCACATGTCATAAGGTATTGATGCGTGAATACTTGTCAATACTTTACAAAAATAGTAAACACAGTCAGTCGGCAACTAGCAACGAAAACGACCATTACCGAGTGTTACCGAATGCGATCTGAATGTGTGCGACGCTTGATTTAGCATCTAAAATCTTACATCAAGCGCTTATGGGATTGAGATGATCTGTCCTCATTAATTATTCACAGAATGGCAGACGTGTGACGTTACTTTGAAAATGTACAACCAAACAATACCCGACAGGCAACATTTGACCGATATGAGATCGGTACACCAGCGTAAATACAGAAAACACGTAAATTTCCTCTAATACACGTAGCCTCTTATGTTACGAGCCTGGCTATATTAAATCCCAACCCAAAATATACCAATTTACCATCAATCTATACTTACCGCACCCATTCATATCGATTGATTCATTTTCTCTTGTTTCACACTATGCGTATTTAAACGTCTGTCAAAAATTGACATTTCCGTTTCCGGGCTTGTTTTGTTTGCGTGAAACTGGCAGAAATCAGTTGGAAAAAATGTTTGAAATTTATGTTCCTACTTATAACGCACAGGGCGACTTCTGGATTAAAAATGCGGCTGAAAAAATGCGCGTAATACACAGCTAAATACGGTATGTGGATACTTGTATGCACTGTGTAACATTTATAAGATCCTCATCTGATGAAATGTACATTTGTAACCATAAATATTCAGACACCATTTGTTTAGGAAAACCCATTTAATATATCTGTTTCCCAAAACAAATTGAATACATAGACCAAATACGTAGTTATTGTGTTAATCCTACACCACCATACTAACCCTGAATACTGGGACACTCTTCGTTGTGGGTAACCATATATTTAAATGCGTTTCCCCAGAATCAATTGTGTCCGAATATGTAGGGTTATTACGATAGTTTAGTCGCTCATACCTGTTGGGAAGCTCTACATCCCATTTACTGTCTCCATTCTTCAAGCTGAGACCAAACACACCCGTGGCCGTCTGTACAATCACCACACTGCCTGTGAATTACGTATAAGTTATCGTTCACATATTGGATTTTTAAGGAAGTATTTATTTCCTTAAAAAGCCAATATGTGAACAATAACATAAGTAAAGTCAGCCAGTTTTATAATGCAGTCTCCCATCCGAGTATTGATTTTCCATTTCCTGTCGAACAGGTAGTCATTAAATCTGGTAATATATATATAAACTTATTGGGGTTAAATCTTGTAATATGTGAAATAAGTGGATCGCGATTTTTCAAGCACAATTCCTCAATATGGCATATTGATTTTGTTAGTTTCTATCAGACCTTGAACAAAAAATAACTAGATCAAGTGAGCCCCTGTGAGAAGCAGCTCACGGATACCCCCGGCCAACGCATTGTCCGACCAACAAATTAATTTTCCCTTGACATTTGGCATGACGCAAGTCACATGGGTGGGTTATACAATGAAAGTATGGATGATGATAACAAAGTATATGAAGTTTCAAGTCAATCTGACTTACGGTTGTAGAGATAATGGGTACCCGAAAACTTTAACGTAAATATTACGGACGGAAGAACGGACGAACTTACGAAAATTATATACCCCTGGATATACTTTGTATGCCATGCGTATAATAAGGTGGAATTACCTGGTCCTTTCAACTTCTCTCCTGCAAAACTTAAGGCAGCTCTGTAACGGAAAATATTTCATTGTGTGCAATATGATTTTGGCTAATAAAGTTCATCACATCCGCGTCACATCTTAAGACATTGAACACTAATTAAATTGCAAACTTGGTATTATGACATTTGGAACAAGTGTAATCCCAGATCAGCCTGCACATACGTGAAGTCTGATTAGGACATACACATTAGCAAGTTTGTCAGTGAATTATGTAGAGGATTGCACTGTTGTTTAACTGTGTGTTTCGTTCAATTAAGCCATGTTTGAGAGAGTGGCAAATGAGGGACAACAAATAAGTGCGTAACATACACCAATACGCACCTTATCTGGAGCTCTGCACAATACCGTACAATCTCTCTACAACAGCCAGCCATGGGAGGACACAAAACTGGCTGTTGTAGAGGTGGCTTTTGTAGGGAGGTTAACTAAATAGTGATTTGTCCCATTAGGATATACCAGATGGCCGAGGCCCACATGTCGAGCTCGACGAGGCATTTGATGGTCTCGGAGTATATTTATTTGAAGTTTTAATTAAGGTATGTAAAAGCTTTAACGCAAGTTTGAAAGTCATTTGACCTTGATCTTGGGCATGGGGGTCGCATGGGTGGGCTATAGAATGAAAATATGGATGATAATAACAAATTTCAAAGTCATTTGACCTTGGGGCACAGGGGCCACATGAGTGGGACACAGTATGAATATATGCAGGGATCAGTTTACAGGGCGAAGTTCTCTCCCTAAATTGTCTGACTTCTCCCTATTTAAGTTTTTCACTGTATAAAACAGAAATCTTTGAAGAAATGGTCTATTTTCTCAATTTTTCAGTGAAAACTTCTCCATATTTTGAAGGGCTAGCTTGAACCCTGATATGAAGTTTCAAGTCAATGTGACTTAGGACTGCAGAGATATAAGGTATTTAAAAACTTTAACGCAGATTTCGGACAGACGGACACACAGACGTCATTGTGATTACTATGTCTCGCTTTCCGCAAGCAGGCTCGACATAAATAATGGCTGTTACAGAGAGGTGGCCGTTTGTGGAGGTAGGACTGTAAATACTGTCAGAACCTGCAAGAGAGTGTGCAGATTCTAGAAGAGCGACGATTGAACCAAATAAGACACCAATTACATCCACTGAGGCATGTAACGTAGTGGTCAGCGGAACAGGGCTAAGACCATGATGGACTTAGCCCTCTTCTTCCACTGACCCCTTCAATTAGCGCTTCAATCTGCCGTACCTGTTGGTATCCCCTGGCAGGTATACGTCCCAGAGTAGGTTACCACTGACAGGGTTCCACGCTAACACCCGTCGCCCACCCAGCACGCACACTATCACTGTAAATAAGACGATTATGGTAAGTTCAAGATGATATCATTGAATACTGATCAAGAAGCATGCATCAGGTAACCCTACGACAAGTAATGCAGAGCTCTAGTTAAGGTGCGTAATTTGATCAACGTTGGTGGCAATTTTGTTATTTCTTCACCAAAAATGGCAAGTTGGGAGTGCTTTAGAATCGTCTCACTGAGACGATTCTAAAGAACTCCCAACTTACCATTTTTGGTGAAGAATTAAGAAAAATACCTTGAATATTTGGTTAAATTACCATCTTAACTGGAGTCTGGTAATGTATGTAGCTCGCAATTAATATTCTCAATCTCATAAGTGTATCAGGGTAATGACACTAAGTACACATCAATGAGTGAATTGTGATTGGAAAACACAATATCACTCAGTGCTCTAGATAAGCTGCTTATTTGCTTAAATACCCAATTAAAATTGCCAAAAAAAACAATTGAAATCAGAAGTAGCGAGTATCAAAAAGCAATAAACCTTTTGTGGTACCTTTATCATGATGCAGAAAACAATAAACAGACCACAAATATAGCATATGTTTTCTTATTTTCCATGAAAAAACATCTTGGTATTTAAGGAGACAATTCTAATGAAATGCCAAGACATGTTTTCATTTCGAAGCAAACTGTTCAATAATTGCTGTCTGTTAATGTGTAAACAGTAGTGTGATTTTATTTTACCAAATTAAATTTTTTAAATACCCAATTGCTTCAGAAATGATGGAGTGACAATACTCAATTACTAATTCCTTATCTGGAGCCCTGATCACTGTAAATAGATGAATATGGTAAGTTGACGATGATACCAAATAATGATCAAGAAGCATGTAGCGGGTAACCCAACAACAACCACTGCAGCTCGCAATCTGTATGCTTATTCTCATAAATAGGGTCTAAAATCCTTTTAGCTAAGGCCATGGCAAGTTCTTTCTCTGTTAAATTTCCACGTGCGGGTAAGTTTTGAGAGTGGTTCTGTGAAGAAAAAAAACTACATGTATGTATGCTAGTTGATGTTATTTACTGGTGAAGTAATATGAAAACTGATTGGGAACTAAGCATGTTTTATATCCGTTCATGAATTTATACATAATAAGTTTAATTAGAGTATTTTCTTCTTATTTTTTTCTAAAGTTTGCTGGTGGAAATTTAAATTTATGCTAAAAACATCCCCCAACCCTTTGCAGACTGCCATCCTTTGTGTACCTTTATCATGCTGCAGAAAACCAGAAACAGACCAATACTAAAGCATATTTTTCTTATTTTCCATGAAAACACATCTTGGTATTTCATTAGAATTGTCTCCCAAGGAGACAATTCTAATAAAATGCCAAGACATGTTTTCACATCGAAGCAAACAATTCAATAATTGCTGTCTGTTGATGTGTAAACAGTACTGATTTTATTTTACCCAATTAAAATTTTGAAATACTCGATTTTTTCAGAAATGATGGAGTGACAATACTCAATTACTAATTCCGTATCTGGAGCCCTGTTGACCAACCTTCGGTATTGTAGACCATGTCATCAATCCTGCCCCGATCTCCCTCCTCAAATACTTTCCGCCATGCTGAAATCATTAGATCATTATTGCAGTGAAACCATTCCAAACTGGGCATACACAGTAACGTAACCAGTATGAGACAGACAATACAATCACCTCATCTGTCTTTTTGCTGGTTTTTTAGCACTGTTTGTTAATTAATCAAATCACCGGCCGAGGTGGCAGCAGGGAGAATGCTCCCTGACCCCCATATTGGGACTTGGTTTCGCCTCATCTGTTTTTTACCTCTAGTTACGGCCCTGATACAAATATAATTTTTTTATTTGTGTTGCATTAATCTGATGATAATCTGTCTTGCACAGCACAACAGACGCAGAAAAAACTGCACCACAATTGATTTGTGTATCTACGCAATCTGAACGTTGATATCCGGCATGAAAGGATATCTGAAAAGTAAAGTAAGCGAGGCTTACGGAATACCCCCCGCGTGGGCCCAGGTACCCCTAAAATATGTAAAAATTTCCAAGTGTGTGGGCTTGTGACCTCGACTCTGGGATTAGCAGGAGCGGCATGAACGTGAATTTGTCACAGGGTGGTAGAGGTCCATTGGAGCAATGAGTGTGTGAAATGTGAAGCAGATCCGAGCAAGGAAATAGAAGTTATAACCGATTTCTCTGATGTTAAGTTTTGTAAAGAGACTACCGTATAACCTTGAATTAACGCCCCCATGGGCATTACATTTTACAAAAGGGGGGTGTTTATTAGCCACTAAAAAACAAACTTACCAAGGACCACCAATTTCAAACAAATTAGAAATTGGCGGTCCTCGGTATGTTTTTTTTATTAGGAGGAGGCGTTAATTCGAGGTTATACAGTAAGTATGTGACGTTGACCTCGAGATCAGCGGCGATTTGTCACACAGCATATGAAATATTAAGAATTTTCAATGAAAGAAATAGAAGTTATAACATATTTCTCTGATGTTAAGTTTTATAAAGAGACTAAGTATTTGACCTTGACATTGGGATCAGCGGGGGTTGGACGGTCATGGATTTGGCCCAGCATGGTAGTAGAGCCTTACAGGAATGCATGTGTGAAATATTAAGCATTTTAGATGAAGGAAATAGAAGTTATAAAAATATTTCTCTGATGTTAAGTTTTGTAAAGAGACTAAGTATTTGACCTTGGGATCAGCGGGGGTTGGATGGTTGTGGATTTGGCACAGCATGGTAGTAGAGCCTTACAGGAATGCATGTGTGAAATATTAAGCATTTTAGATGAAGGAAATAGAAGTTATAACAATATTTCTGATGTTAAGTTTGTAAAGAGACTAAGTATTTCACCTTGACCTTGGGATCTGCGGGGGTTGGACGGTCGTGGATTTGGCACAGCATGGTAGTAGAGCCTTACAGGAATGCATGTGTGAAATATTAAGCATTTTAGATGAAGGAAATAGAAGTTATAACAATATTTATCTGATGTTAAGTTTACGGACTAAGTATTTGACCTTGACCTTGGGATCTGCGGGGGTTGGACGGTCGTGGAAATATTTCTCTGATGTTAAGTTTACGGACGGACGGACAACCTGACTCCAGTATACCCCCCACAACTCGTTGCGGGGGGTATAATGATGCTTTACTTCTATTTAACAACATCATACATAGATGAGAATACATGTTTATAGAGGCAGGGCTCCAGATAA
Organism: Conchocele bisecta; assembly: GCA_029237695.1. Taxonomy (NCBI): domain Eukaryota; kingdom Metazoa; phylum Mollusca; class Bivalvia; order Lucinida; family Thyasiridae; genus Conchocele; species Conchocele bisecta. Next base: position 47,804,109 of record CM055279.1, on the reverse strand, counting down.
GGACTTAGTAATTGAGTATTTTCACTCCAGCATTTCTGAAGCAATTGGGTATTTCAAAATTTTAATGGGGTAAAATAAAATCACACTACTGTTTACACATCAACAGACAGTAATTATTGAATAGTTTGCTTCGAAATGAAAAATTGTCTTGGCATTTCATTAGAATTGTCTCCTTGGAGACAATTCTAATGAAATACCAACATGTGTTTTCATGGAAAATAAGAAAAATATGCTATACTTGTGGTCTGTTTATTGTTTTCTGCAGCATGATAAATGTACCACAAAATTGTAATCTCTTTTTTGTTTTTTTTGGCAATTTTAATTGGGTATTTAATCAAATACGCAGCTTATCTGGAGCTCTGTAGAAGAAACCTTTTCATGTAGGATACAGCATCAAAATTTGTTTTATAAATGTGTCTTATTATGTTCAATGTATAATGTAGTTGCGGACATTAACTCTTGCAATCTACTCCCGTACTGTCCGTAGCCAGAGTTACACAATTCCACTCATAGGCTTCCTCTGCGGAATAGCGATTCTGCAAAGGAATTCTATGAGTGGAATCGTAACTGTGGCTAGTGACAGTACAGGAGTAGATTGCAAGAGTGTCTGTTTGCAACTAGGTATTTTGTTGATGGAATCATGGGTAAACACATGCGGATGCACAGGCTGATCTGGCTCGACACTGGTTGTAAAGTCCATAAGCCCCATTTCTCACAGCCACATATACAGTTACAATGTATATGCAATATAATCACTTACAAATTGCGCCATTCACTGTGTTTATGGCAGCAAGAACATTTTTGTCAGTGGCCACGTAGAGACGTTTCCCACCACTTTTGCCCGTTTCCGCCTCCCAGAAAAGTTGGTCAGCTTTGCCAATGTATTGCTGTCTCCTGAAACATGCAATCAGAGGTTGTAGTGAATGATTTAAGATTTACGTGGAAGTTCTCCTATAATTGAGCTGATACATTAGGGTATCACTATAAGGAGAAAGAACACTATCAATTGTGTTCCATTAATTTACATATTCAGCCAAGCGTGGACGTTCACATCAGTCACTAGCGAGAATCACTACCAGACCAGATCGTTACAATAGTGTCGGCTAATTATGCACACAAATTTATGTCATTAACATCCCCATATTCAGTCAAATTTTCATGACTATTCAATGCAGTTCAAAGACGCATGTGCAGGTAAAATGTCATAACGTACTGACGTCATTAAATGACGTAAATTGTGTGATGTATAACATCACATGCGTGTTTGCAACGTAACATTTGTTTCTGCTAATGCTGCGCATCTGGTAGTGTAAACAAAATGGCGAACAGCACACATGATCAGCATAGCAAAATTGGTATTAAACTTGAAACAGAACTATCCAGTGACATTATGACAAGTTAGTTTCTTAGTTGAATAGTTAATTTCAATATATAAGACAGCTATTCCATCAGCAGGGTCTGAGGATTTTACACACGTTGACTATATTCTTAATAACTTTTTACCCAACTATCGGAATGTGCTAAAATTGTGCCACAGTGTAGCAATTAATCAGCATAAGCCATATAACGTATGCAAGGCTAAATTTGACGTGAATAACGCATTAACTGATGCGCAGAATTATTCTTGTATTAGTGTCAATGATGCAGTTGGTCTCCCGTGTAATCTAGAACTCTCATGTAAATTTTCTTCTCACATGTAACATCACAATTGTAAATGTTTATTTTGTAGGTGGCGCACTAAAATATAAAATAAATTTAAAAAAAAATTGTTTTTATAGAATTTGTTTGGTATTTTCAAAAAATTTGAGAAGAGCTCTAAAAGTGTCTGTCTGAATTCTGGATATGGGTTATTTTCCTCATCTGACACAAGACAGATAAAGTTCCTCATTAAATTTGGTTATGTCAGTTCTGAAGAAGGTGGATAGTCTCAGCTGCTCCCTCTGTTCTGTAAACTTGCAGCATGACATCAGGAAGTGGTTCACTGTCTCCTTCGCTCCACATTCACAGAGGGGGGTTACATTTTTGGCTATCTTTGACAATTACTGATTCAGCATATAACCAGTCCTGCGTTGATTCAAAACGATGAAAGTTTTCTTGTCGGGCACATCTTTCTTCAATTTTTGTTTAACTGTGTGATGATAGCTATAATATCTTCTACCTGTTGTGCAGTCATCCCAGCATTTCTGCCAGGGTTGGCCGGGAAATACCGCCGGGCCGCCACGGGAAATAAGCTCAGAAGTGGGAAATACAGAGAAATAAGATTTTGTGTGTTCAAAACGCCGTTTTTGCCTTTGTTTCATGTGCTAAAAATGTCTGGTTGTCTGTTAGACAGAAGTCACTATCCACTCCGACAGTGTATTCCACTGAGATTAGGATTATGGACACATTTGTCTAATTGGCGGACATCTCTCACACCCATCTCTGAAATTGAAGGATTACAAATGCCCCACAACACACCCGACTGTGGGCATTGCTAATTTAAATTGTGTTCAGTACAAACATTGTGGGTCATCTCAAATTATGATGCTGACATCTGAAATAACTACTTAATTATATTAATAAATACAGCTAGATTATGAACAAATTTCAGGGATAATCCCAAAAACATTTGTATTTTGCCTACTACATTAAAATTCCTTCATTAAATGTATGCCTCAACTATGTTTGTATATATAGCAAGTGGAATGGACAGTATCATTAATGTCAGATATCTAACAGTTATATATAGATGATGGACAATGCCACTATTAAATGCCTGTATTTTTTGCCACACTCTTCAGAAACAGTTCATTTCCATCCTAGAATACTTTGAATAAAATGCTACTACAATCAGTACACCTGCAAATAGAAATTTATGGTATATTTACCGGTATTTACCACCAAATCATCCAAATTCTTATTTCCCAGTATTTCCCGCCGTCCCGCGAAATACTCTTATTTCCCGGGAAATTGCCATTTGTCTTGATATCCTGTTTTGTTCCGGTAAATCCTGCTGGTCTCTGGCTTCTAAAGCTGCCTCTTTTGCAAGTCGATCAGCGATATTATTTCCTTCAATGTCAGCATGGCCTGGTGTCCAATCTAGTTTAATTTGTATTCCTTTATTTTCAATCCTGTGCATTTTACTTTGTATTTCATTTATTATTAATGAATAACTATATGTGCCTTCCAGTTTAGTGCCAATAAGCCTACATAGGTCTGACTGTCAGAGAATACCTGTAGAAGATCTGGCCCAGCTCTAGATGATTCCACTTCACTCAGGACCATGTCAATTGCTAACAGTTCTCCAAGTAGAATGGAAGAATGGCTAGAAAGAAACTGGTAGAAAACTGCTCCTGCCCGACAGGGTCCTGGATTTCTTGAACATGAACCATCTGTGAATGCATCCAGGAATTACGTGGAAGTTCTCCTATAATTGAGCTGATCAAATCCTTGCCAATAGCACATTGAGCTTCCGGTCTATTCTTTGATGATCCTAAATGCTTCCAGTACTCTGGCATTTGACTTTTTGGTTGAAATGATTGCTTGTAATTAAATGTTGGCTGTATCATGTTGACATTGCACACTGATTTCAGCTGGTCAGATAGAGTAGCTATCATGCCAAATGGAGAGATAAATGAATTAGCCGAAATTACGATACCCCACCCACTTTTACATAATCAAGGTTTCTATACTCTAATCTTTCCACATAAAAATATTATTTTATGGCACAAAATCAAAGTTCCAGAAATTTATGTCATGATATGGTGATTTAATAATTTACATACCAATCAAATGTCCCAACTTGGTCCTCGTAAAGACATGATATTGAGTGAAAAATTGAGAATAATGTGACAATTTTGACAAATGCACCGGCCATCCCCATCTTGTTGTTGTTGTTGTTGTTGCTTGTCGTCGATTCCAGCCGCTGACTTTTCGGCAGAATATATCTAACTGTATCTTACTGTATCCAACGTCGGTAGTAAGCCTTTGACTTCTTAGACGTATCTTTTATTATTTTTCTTGATCACTGGTATGTGTTCCTGGACTGCGCACATTTGTTTTGTATCGGTTTTGTATCGGTTAAAACTATTTACATGTGTATATATGTACTGTGTTGTCGATGTCGTTGGTGTCGTCGGTGTGACAGGACAAGCCCTGCCAACAGTTGACACAATAGGTTACTAGTAACAGTCTGGGAAAATTTAATGTCATTATCATTCCAGGCTTTGTTCAGTCTATTCTTGAATTGGTTCAATGATTCCGCGATAACTACATTTTCGGGCAAGTTGTTCCAGTCGTTTACTATTCGTTGGCTGAAAGAACTTTTTCTTATGTTTAGACGAAATTGTCTCTTGAATATATTTTGCTGGTGACCTCTTGTTCTTGAATGAGTGATTGGAATAATTTTTTCTTTGTCTATATGGTCGATGTTGTTTATTATTTTGTAAACTTGTATCATGTCGGCTCTTACTCTTCGATATTGGAGGGATGGTAGACCTAGTTCCTTTATTCTTTCGCTATACGATTTTTGGCTGATTGATTTTACAATTTTGGTGGCTCTTCTTTGGACATTTTCGATTGCGATACATTCTTTTTTGTATACGACAGACCATGCTTGCGATCCGTATTCTAGATGTGGTCTTACTAGTGATTTGTAAAGTTGGAGGAACATAGTAAATTTGTCCATATATGAAAATGATCGTTGGATATGATTCCTATAACTTTGTTCGCTTTTTTGACACTTGTATTTATATGTTTTGTAAATTTCAACTGGTTGTCGATTACTATTCCAAGATCTTTTTCCTCCGTCACCTCACTTAGTGCTACTTTTTTATCTTGATCGCTATCGTTCATTGAATATGTGTGATGTTCATCTTGTCTGCCTATGTGCATTACTTTACATTTGGAAGCGTTAAAACGTAGTTGCCATTTATCTGACCAATCACTCAGTTTATCTAGATCGTTTTGTAGGCTAATTTTGTTTTCGGTATCTTTTGAGACTGTGTATATTTTTGTATCGTCCGCAAACATTTTAATAATATGTTTAACTACATCCGGGAGGTCGTTGATGTATATTAGGAATAATACTGGACCTAATACACTGCCTTGTGGAATACCACTTCCCACTGATGACCATTCCGACATTTCACCCTTAATGACTACTCTTTGCATCCTATTATTTTTAGAAACATTTCTATCCACTTTACAGTTGTTCCCTCAATTTTGTATCCTTTTAATTTGGTTATTAGTCTACGGTGTGGTACTGTATCAAAAGCTTTTTTAAAGTCCAAAAAGATTACATCTATACTTTCTGATTTATCAAGCGTTTCCGTTCAATCTTCAAGAACTTCGATTAATTGGGTGACACAGGAGTGGCCATTTCGAAATCCGTGTTGATGTTTGCTGAAGAGGTTATTAGACTCCATATGTTCTACTATTTGGTATCTTATAATTCTCTCCATTGTTTTGCAGATTACTGATGTTAAGCTTATTGGCCTGTAATTTTCTGCTTTTTTCTTGCTTCCTTTTTTGTGAATATCTTCGCAGACACAGAGACTGCGTGCGTGTTGCTTCGAAATATTACGGTTTACAAGTACATGTGCTTTTAGCGTGTCTTGGGTACTCAATTATTGTTTTATATACATGTCTATATATATATGAAACACCTTTCTAAATAATATGCAAATCAAGAGCTATTGTGATTATCTGTTGAGACCCGGGCGCATATGCATAATTGTGTTGTATATTGTTTAGTAAGGTGTTTTACATATATACAAACAATAATTGAGCATCCAAGACACGCTAAAAGCAGCTGTGCTTGTAAACCGTATTTTTTCTAAGCAACACACTGGAAGCACCTGTGTTTACATGCACCTGGTATACAAACACTGAATAAAACTAAAATGCCCACAATGTACACGACTGGTATCAGTATTCTGATAGAGGTAAGTAGCGCCTTGTTTTAGTGTGCCTAAAACCCACAGTGTCTGGGTACAAACAACAGTAAGCTTGTCCGGAATTGGTCAATCTAATCAGTCATGACATTCATAGAGAGTCAGTGGTATGCTGGTAATGAGAACCAAAAACAAAAAATACATGCAAAACGGACACCAAAAGTAGAGATAAATGTGTCAGTGTATTACCACTTATAATATTTGGGGGAGACGGACTCTTCCATATGTTTTACTTTAAATAAGTTGGATAAACTGCGAGAGCATAAAAATCACATAGACTAGCCAATACGTGTATGTAGTTGATTGTGAAGGAAAAATGCAAGATCTGTACAAGTTGGCGTCATTACCGATTTCAAATATAATTCTGGAATAAATCCGTTGTCCTTGCTTTTCTACGTACTATTAGCTACATTATATCATATGTTCTACTTCGAAGTTTGCGTTCCGTGTCAAACACCAGGAAAAGTGAAACTGGCTGATGGCTGGAACACACAAAGATGGCCGAGTTGGCCACTCCGGGTGCCGTATAGGACACAGTATATAGGTAGTGTTATATGTTACACATATATTTCCTCACATGTACGAATCAATTATCTTTGAATCAATGATGATCAGGTACAGAACGGCTCTTCAGCTTTCATTTCCAAACTCAAAAGCGACTAGTTTAGACGCTGACCAGACAACGCAGATGCGCAGACTGATCTGGTGCTGCACTCAATAAACATATGTGTAGTGACGAGTCACATGTGTTCCCATAAATTTCAAGTAGTAACGCTTCTTAAACTGCTGATAATGTATTATTGGTACCAAACACCGAATACTAGTAGTTGAACATGTAATGTATTTATTTAACTTATATTTAAGGGTCAGAATTGGCTCGAAGACCTTCTAAACCCGGTCATTTGAGCCCAAACAACTGTGCGATACAGTAGAAATATGTGCATTGGCTAGCTAGTTCATTCTTCTCTCGCACTATGCCGGTATGTCAGACCGTGAAAAGGGCTGAGTGTGAGTGCATGTGATATATGTGTTATCTTATAATATGATGTTGATATTAGAGGGCTGGTCAGGGCAAAGCAGATCACGCAGGGAATGATCCATATGGGAGTGGGCTTTTCAAGATACGTGTATGATATAATATGTGTTGGGGCCCAGCTATGGTCGTAAATTGCACCTGTAACTATCATGCCCCTTCATATATGTGTATGCCGTCTGTCATGTTGTTGTTGACAATGCAATTTATTATATGTATACATGTGTGTATTCATATACCACTGCGTGGTCTGATTTTGATGCCAAGATAAAATATATGTTTTGTTCTGTTCCGTTCTGCTTTGTATTTCACGTCGTGTCGTGACGTGTCGTGTTATGTGCGTGCCTATCAACATTGGTACACAACAGACCATATCTGTATTTGTTAAGATCTCAGACCGCAATATGCGGTATATGATTACATAAGCATGATGTAAGCATGGAAACAAGGCGATAGTGTGTCTGCTATAATTTAAAGGTGACACGCATTCCAAACTATGATATTCATACGTTGTTGTACATGTATTAAGCTTCTTGATCTAATCATGGTAATGGGAGAAATAATTACCTCTCTTTTTTTTTGAGAAACATATATAAGAAAAATACGGGATAACTGGTAAAATGGGTAGGAGAAACTTCACAATGTGGTCGATAAAGAAATATATTTAGAGTTGTTCTTACATTCAAATTTTCTTATCCAGTTGTTTTTAAAAGAATGCAATACACTCTGTGAATAAAGTAAGTTACCGTAGTGCATGTATATTCGTTTTGGTGTCAATACATAACATGTGGAAGTGTTTATACAATGAACAACAAGTGTATCATTTCTAGATATGGATATCAAAAGTTGATATAAATGACCATTGTATTCTAGCAGACTGATTTTATATGTAGAAAATAATTCAAATAGATTTGTTAGTGGACATACTGACATAACACAACGGTATTCAATCTCCATAAGTCAGGAGAAAGAAACCAGGGTTGATTGTTGATTGTTTATCATGTTGAAAGCGAAATTCGAAAGTTTTGAGAGTAAGGAACCCTCTAAGTGACATCATGGATTCGGTATATTTCGGAATGCGATACTGTATGCTGCTGTACCTGAATGTAGTTACAGCATTAACGTGTTCCAAACGCACATTTTTGTATTAGCTGTGAAAAGAGACGCATCTTGATGTGTGGTCGTTTCCATTTGAAGATGGCTTAACAGTTGGGATGGGAATATGTATGTATCCATAGTATCACAATTAATAATGTTTTATTTCAACTGGATTCTGATTGTATTTTCACATTATTTCGATTTTTCGTTTGTCGCGGGTTTTCGTGTGAATTTCTTTCTTGTACTATTATGTTTAACTTTTGTGCAAAAAAAGTAAAGTTTGTGTATTATAGTGTCACCCCTATTGAAATGGCCATTCATATTTGAGTTATGTGACACTCTATCGAACAATCAGTACTTCCCAATTCCTATCCTTTACGCCAGGCATCCGACTGGAAGGCAATTCGTACCATTATATTTAACCAACCAACTCAAAAGACACGTTTACCCATAGTTATTTTTCATCTCATGTGGGCACGTGAGTAGACCAAAGACATATTAGATCCTAAATCCTTGAGTGACAACACAACAACAGAACACAAATTAGTATTATAATTAAGTTTGTAATTAGCCTAAAAAGGGACATATTATACAGACCCTAAATCCTTGGTATACATATTGATTTGAAAATGGATACAACATGCGCACACGGTCAAAATATGCCGGTTGTATGGTGCCCATTTAAAATATAGTTTCAAATTTCAACACAAGTGTATTTAATACGCGACACGTGCCAGCTAATTACCGAAATTTTGGACTAATAATGAAATGTATAACGAAATACACACGCCAGCATAATACCGTTCACGACCGGGGTAAATTAATTCAATGACTACGAAAACGCATTTAATGCCCTATTATCACCTATTAATTTACAGTATGTGCAACTTTTAAGTCAATATAATTAAATACCGTACAATTTCCTTCGAATCTGATTGAATAACATGGCACATTTTGTAAATTGGCACATTTTGTTGATATCGGTCATATACAATTCCAAAAATCTGAAAATTACCTGAGAGACTAATGGCCCCAATACGTAGTGGTAGTCCCAGTGTGTATGTACATTATATGGTTATTAAGACATGTAAAGTGCGTACCACAATTAATGCAAATTTCAAGTAATTTGACCTTGATATTGGTTACGCCGGGCGGGATGGGAGGGCTACAGAATAAAAACATAGACGGTGACAAAGAAACATATCAGGTTGTAAATCAATGCAACTTATGGTAGCAGGTACAGGTATTTTATAAAGTAAGAACGCACATTTTGTCATTTTTAACGAAAAAAGTGATTTGACTTTGAGTATGGGAAACACATGGGTGCACCACAACAGTAAGGTATGGATGATAACAAAGATGCCAATGACGTTTAAAGTCAATGCGCTTTAGCGCTACAGATATATTAGTGTATACTATTGTGTCGTTATTTTAGATTTGTGAATTTTTGTTGCTACATTGTTTGAGCCAAGGTTGTTTCCATTTTTTTCTATAAGCTATATGGCCGCCATCTTGAAATTCAAATGGCCGCCATTGAAATTTATATTTCGAGGTCAAAGTCATTATGTGTGGTGTTTTTGCAGCGGAAAACACATTATTACGGATAAGAAATATTGGCAGAATGAGTTTGGTTTTCAAAATGGCCGCCTTTTCAAAATTGGAAATCGAATATTTATTTTACATTTTTGTATGTCGTGGTAAGATTTTGTATTTTACTACTGGTTATACTAATATTTCTTTGCACACAATCTGCTGAGATTATTGCTAACTGGTATTTTGCTACGAGTAATCTTTATCTTCAACATGGCTACCGAAACTAAGAGTGTTATGTACATCGCCACATCAAATATTGGTTACACATTCAAGTATTTCTGTGGCTGTAGTTATGTTCTTTCAAATGATATTGTGATTGGAACGTGTGTGTCTGCTTGAACACATATCTATGTACAACATATAACAAGACTGAAGTTGGTTCCATTTTTTAAGAGCCAGATGGCCGCCATTTTGGATTTAAAAATAGCCGCTATTGAAATTAATTTATATTTAACGGCAACGTTATATGTGGTGTTTTTTATCAGTATTTATTGTGGATAAGAAATATTGGCATAATTATTGTATCCCCCGGACGCCGCAGACACTTCTTGTCCGGAGCATAACTCGAACACCTTTTGGAATATTTTCATGAAACTTCACACATGAATAGACCACGACCAGAAGGTGTGTCGCGCACAAGAATGACAACTCTTGCATAGCTAATTTTTGAGTTATCTCCTTTTTTTGTTTCTCACACTGATTTCATGTCCGGAGCATAACTCCACCACCCTTTGGAATATTTTCATGAAACTTCACACATGCATAGACCACGACCCGGAGGTGTGTCACGCACAAGGATGACAACTCTTGCGTAGCTAATTTTTTAGTTATCTCCCTTTTTTGTTTTGCGCACTCTACAAACTGGACACGAAGACCCGTTTTCTCGTCTGCTCTGTACACCTTTTCTCGTGTGCTCTGTATACCTTACCTGTAGAGAGAACAATAGAGACTGGGAGAACCATTCACCTGTGCATGTGCTAGCATGTGCAAATGTCCAGTCTTGACCAGTCTGACCACAGGTAATTTATACAGGTAAATTACTACATTGGATATTACATTTCCGTAAACTGTGTTGAAAATATTGTGGCATTATGTGGACCTGTGCAGATATATGTAGATAAATATAGGACTATTAAAAAAAAATTCAGTAGCAAGCATTATTATTTTTAATTTTTAAACTGTTTTTTTCCATTTTTTGTTTTCATTTTTTTTTCAAATTCTTTTTAATTTTTTGTCTAGTAGCATAAGGTCGTAAGTGCTATATACAGACTATTCACCTGTGCATGTGCTAGCATGTGCAACTGACCACTGACCACTTACAGGTAATTTATACAGGTAAATGATTATATTACATTTCCGTAAACTGTGTTGAAAATATTGTGGCAATATGTGGACCTGTGCATATATGATATGTAGATAAATATAGGACTATTAAAAAACATTCTGGGCTCCAGAAGGGAGCATTATTTTATTTTTTTTAAATTTAATTTTTTGTTTCCATTTTTTTTTTTACATTCTTTTTCAATTTTTTGTCGCGCCCGCTTGCGGAAAGCGCGATATAGTCGGCACTTTGGCGTACTTACGTACGTACGTACGTACGTACGTACGTACGTACGTGTATCCGGTTAAAGTTTTTGGTTAAGTTGTTTGGTTAAGTTTTTTGGTTAAAGTTTTTGGTTAAGTTCTTTGGTTAAAGTTTTTGGTTAAGTTTTTTGGTTAAAGTTTTTGGTTAAAATTTTTCGTTATACTATATCTCTGTAAATGCTTTGCCCATTACCTTGAAACTTCACATGGGTGTTTATCATCATCTATATTTTCATTCTACCCCCTCCCGTGCGGCCCCTGTGCCCAATGTCAAGGTCAAATTACTTTGAAGTTTTTGGTTTAAGTTTTTTTGGTTAAAGTTTTTGGTTAAGTTTTTTGGTTAAGTTTTTTGGTTAAAGTTTTTCGTTATACTATATCTCTGAAACTGCTTTGCTCATTACCTTGAAACTTCATATGGGTGTTTATCATCATCTATATTTTCATTCTACCCCCCTCTCGTGCGGCCCCTGTGCCCAATGTCAAGGTCAAATTACTTTGAAGTTTTTGGTTAAGTTCTTTGGTTAAAGTTTTTGGTTAAGTTTTTTGGTTAAGTTTTTTGGTTAATGTTTTTCGTTATACTATATCTCTGCAACTGCTTTGCCCATTACCTTGAAACTTCACATAAGTGTTTATCATCATCTGTATTTTCATTCTACCCCCCTCCCGTGCGGCCCCTGTGCCCAATGTCAAGGTCAAATTACTTTGAAGTTTTTGGTTAAGTTTTTTGGTTAAAAGTTTTTGGTTAAGTTTTTTGGTTAAGTTTTTTTGGTTAAAGTTTTTTGTTAAGTTTTTGGTTAAGTTTTGTTGGTTAAATTTTTTCGTTATACTATATCTCTGCAACTGCTTTGCCCATTACCTTGAAACTTCACATGGGTGTTTATCATCATCTATATTTTCATTCTACCCCCCTTCCGTGCGGCCCCTGTGCCAATGTCAAGGTCAAATTACTTTGAAGTTTTTGCTTAAGTTTTTTGGTTAAAAGTTTTAAGGTTTAAGTTTTTTTTGTTAAAGTTTTTTGGTTAAGTTTTTGTTGGTAAAATTTTTTGCGTTTAGTACTATAATCTCTGCAACTTGCTTTGCCCATATTACCTTGGAAAACTTCCACATGGGTGTTTATCATCATCTATAATTTTCATTCTATACCCCCCTTTCCGTGGCGGCCACCTGAGCCCCAATGGTCAAGGTCAAATTACTTTGAAGTTTTTCGTTAAGTTTTTTGGTTAAAGTTTTTGGTTAAGTTTTTTGGTTAAATTTTTTCGTTATACTATATCTCTGCCACTGCTTTGCCCATTACCTTGAAACTTCACATGGGTGTTTATCATCATCTATATTTTCATTCTACCCCCTCCCGTGCGGCCCCTGTGCCCAATGTCAAGGTCAAATTACTTCGAAGTTTTTGGTTAAGTTTTTTGGTTAAAAGTTTTTGGTTAAGTTTTTTGGTTAAGTTTTTTGGTTAAAGTTTTTGGTTAAGTTTTTAGGTTAAATGTTTTCGTTATACTATATCTCTGCAACTGCTTTGCCCATTACCTTGCAACTTCACATGGGTGTTTAACATCATCTATATTTTCATTCTACCCACCTCCCGTGCGGCCCCTGTGCCCAATGTCAATGTCAAATTACTTTGAAGTTTTTGGTTAAAGTTTTTTTCGCGCCCGCTTGCGGAAAGCGCGATATAGTCGGCACTTTGTCGTACGTACGTACGTACGTACGTACGTACGTGTGTCCGGTTAAAGTTTTTGCTTAAGTTTTTTGGTTAAAGTTTTTCGTTATACTATATCTTTTTTGTTAGTGTCCATGCCTCGCCACAAGGCGCGACATGCAGGCCGCGGCCATCTAGTTAACTGACCACTAACTTATTACAGGTAATTTATACAGGTACATTATTACATTTCCGTAAACTGTGTTGAAAATATTGTGGCAGTATGTGGACCTGTGCAAATATAGGACTATTAAGAAAAATTCTGGGCTCCAGTAGCGAGCATTATTTTTTTATTTTTTTTTTGTATATTACATTTCCATAAACTGTGTTGAAAATATTGTGGCATTATGTGGACCTGTGCAGATATATGTAGATAAATATAGGACTATTAAAAAAAAATTCTGGGCTCCTGTTGCAAGCATTATTATTTTTAATTTTTAAACTTTTTTTTTCCAATTTCTTTTTTCATTTTTTTTTTCAAATTCTTTTTCAATTTTGTCTAATAGCATAAGGTCGTAAGTGCTATATGCAGACTATTATCATATAATAAAACAATTATTGACTAGTGAGCCATAGAATATAATCTGATATTCTATGGCTCACTAGTCAATAATTGTACACTATGGCCAGTGAAAATTGCTTTCGGGCCCAGGCTCGAGGTCAAGGCGGGACAAGGCGAGGCATTTGATTCCGCGGAATTCTTGTTTACTTATCTCCCTTTGTTGTTTCGTGCTCTGATTTTGTATCCAGAGCATAACTCGAACACCCTTTGGAATAGTTTTATGCCCCACCACGATAGTGGAGGGGGCATTTAGTGTTACCCTTGTCCGTCCGTCCGTCCGTCCGTCCGTCCGTCCGCACACACGAATGGGTACTTGTTGTAAGCGTACGGGGATCTTATTGGGTAGGGTTAGGATAGTGTTGGGTACTCTTGTTGGGTATTTTTATAGAGTAAAAACCCAACAAGTATTCATTCGTAGGAACGTACGTCCCGTCCTCCCGTCCTCCCGTCGTCCGTCCGTCTCAAAACTTTAACACTCGGGTAAATGTCTCATAATTTCTTCATCCTTCGACCGATCTCCTTCATATTTCATATACACATTGCTCTAATGGTCCTCTACCGCCCTGTGCCAAAATCCACGTTCGTCCTGCCCCCGCCAAGCCCAGGGTTAAGATCACATACTTAGTGCTTCAAATACTTTTAACGCTCAGGTAAATATCTTATAATTTCTGTTTTCTTTCACGGATCAGCTTCATATTTCATATATGCATTGCTCTAATGGTCCTCTACCGCCCTGTGCCAAATCCACGTTCGTCCTGCCCCCGCCAAGCCCAGGGTCAAGGTCACATACTTGGTGCTTCAAAAACTTTAACGCTCAGGTAAAAGAAAATTTTTGACTTGGAATTTGGCCTCATTTATTATTCAAAGCGATTATGTGGGACATCCGTGTTCTATGAACACATTTTCTAGTTTATTAAACTTCACACATGCATAGAAGACGATCCAAAGGTGTGTAGCACGTAAAAATGACAACTCTTCCGTCGTTAATTTCTTAGTTATCTCCCTTTGTTGTTTCGTGCACTGATTTCGTGTCCGGAGCATAACTCGAACACCCTTTGGAATATTTTCATGAAACTTCACACATGCATAGACCACGACCCTAAAGGTGTGTCACGCAAGAATGACAACTCTTGCATCACTAATATTTTTAGTTATCTCCCTTTGTTTTTCCGTCACTGATTTTGTCTCCGGAGCATAACTCGAACACCCTTTTTTCAAACTACTTGTGTATCTGGGGAGGGGGATACACATGCGCTTGTCGACAAGCGTCCATTTCTAGTTTCAGTGTATTTTAAAATGGCGGCCATATTATTTTTACAATGGCCGCCATTTAAACTTGACACTCTAATATTTATTATACCTGTTTAATGCAGTGGTGATATTTTGTATGTTTCTTCTGCTTATACTCATAGACAATGAACACAAACTGTTGAGATTATTGTTATCTAGTATTGTGGTACCAGACTACATTATCTTCAAATGGTCGCAACAGCAACAGTTTGTCATGGGTGGCCTGGTACATAGTGTGATATCAGAGTTTCTTTGGCATTTCAGTTTTATCTTCAATTGAACATCTTCCTACCATTTTACCAGAACATAATATCGTGTGCTCGTCTAAACATGTCTGAATGCAGAGATGGCCATTGTGCAATGCTTGATTTTTTTTGGATTCGAGAGGAGTCAGAATTATGTGTTTAGATCCTTTCAGTTTATCTTTGTAATGCCATAACACCACATTGCGTTCTGAAATTGATTTATCCATTTAGACTAGTTTTTCTAGCAGAATCAATTGTACATCTTATTCAGTCGAGTTTGCAATTTCTTGCAACTCGTGATCACTGACAGGTTAAGTTCGTGAATACTACATGTACCTGTGAATTCATACCCTTAATAAAGTGAGAATGTTTGTCTGTTACTGACTCATGGGATAGCGTATCAGTAACTAGTATGTTTTTGCCAGAAACATGTTTCATTAGAAAAAAATCCTGTAATCTGTGACGACATGAATAGAGTATTTATTTCATGGATATGAGAGGCAAGTGATCTTGCTCCACTTGAACAGTCAGTCCATACACATAACATGCCTCATTATTCATGTTCAATCAGACCATATTAGTTTTCTGCGAGAATCAATGACACTTGGCTTTGTGGCAGACCATAATGCAGTGTCTCTGGCTTTATTAAGTCGTAATATGACAATTTCAACGAAACGCAATTTGGACCATCAAGGCACTGATCACATTTATATTGACACAGGAGTTGTGATCTCTTAAGCCCATAGGGTAATCGTAACTAATGACCATGGAACAATACTTTTCACCGTGGCCATTTTTCTACAGTTTCCTGCATACAATTCTGTATTATGTATAGAGTGTATTCAACCTCTCCAACAGTGTTTTAGCAATCAATCTGACATTTTACTCACGTCGTCAACACATACTGAACATGTGCGCATGGCGTTTTAAAGCCGAAAAGTCATTTAATCACACAAATACTGCCTTTTCGACAGTTCGTCTACCTACACTTTCCTGCATACAAGTTTGCATAGGGTATACATTTTATGTAAGCAACTCCTTTGACCGCATTTTGAGTGTGATTGTGCCAGCACTTCCATTCAGGAACACCAATAAGATTGAGATTATAATGCAGATGGTGATGAAACTGACTGAAAGCACTGTATCCAAAATTAAGAACAGTCCTGCATACACACAGTGGCCATTTTGAAATGTTTGTCATAAACAGTGACTTGAAATTGACTTTAGTCATATATGATTTACTTTCAATAATGATTATAGTCTGGAGAAAAATCAGTCCAAATGGTTTGTGCATGATTTTATCAGAATTATATGATTTTCACGGCAGCCATTTTGAAAATTAGAATTAAATAGGAACAACTCATGTTTTCTTTGATGATGCAAAGAACGTTTGCTCCAAGAACGTAGCAAAACAAAACAGTAAACACAACCTAGTAAACAATACACTTTACTAAAGACATTATGTAGTGAAGACATAAGAAATATTATTTACATAGAGGCCATTTTGAAAACAAAATGTCCGCCATACCAGTTATCAGAAAAAGTGGAACCAACCCCAGTTTTATTATTTGAAGTATTTAGATGGCATAGCCGAAAAACAACATTCTATCTGCATTATAAATGTAGATATGACGATTACAATATAATGCATACGATTTCAGGGCGGCCATTTTGAAATCCAAGATGGCGGCCAAAGGAATTGTCGAACAAAATTGGAACCAACCCCAATTTTGTTATTCGTGCTCTAAAGATGTCAACACACATTGGTTACAAGAATGTAGCAAAACAAATGCAAACGTACATAACAGTATACACTATATACTTATATATGTGACTGGAGAAATTGGGCTTATGGGATTTGTGACCAACGTAGCTCTTGATCAAATAAACCCATCGTGTAGCCTGATAACGATCTATATTGCTTGTTAGAAGCATGGTTGTGTGTTTCAATAAGATATAAGGGCGAACAGTGCAGATCCTGATCATACGGTGCGGATGCACATACTGATCTGGATCTACATTGTCCGCAAAACCTAGAAGCATCATGTCTCCAGTCACAGCCACATATAAGTTGTTAATCAACACATTTTGAAAAAACAGTAACGCTTATTTCGAAATCATTTGACATTGACCTTGAGTATGTGGGCTGAATGTGTGGACTACATAATCAACGTATGGATGGCCACCAAGAAACGTGTGAATTTCTCATGCCAGTGCAGTTTGCAGAGAAATTTACAATGTATTAAAAACGAATATTTGAGACGGACGCGCGGTCGGACACACAGATGTCATTGCGATCACTGTGTCTCGTTTTCCAGAGCCTGATAGTATCAGTCGCCGAATACAATAGTAGTAGTTTCATAATTACAACTATTCTACTTCCATACCCTGCAACACTGAATATGAATCTGAGAATTAGCGGTGTGCATTCTGTAAACTTCTCGTAGTCACAGTTGACTGATCTCATCTCGAACGAAGCTCCGCCCACTGCACGTTCAGATCAAAGAATCCGATGCAAATGAAGGTCAAAGATTAACCCGGAAGTGATGCTGATTTGCCCGAGCGATAAGTGGGACAAAACAAAGAGATGGATTTTAATTAATTTACAAAAGAAAGTGTTATAAGTGTGCCGTTTTCACGTTATTACACCAAGATGTATTTAGGACGAGCTAAAAAGCACATCGAGCAGCAGGATATGAAGGATATGAAGGAGAAAGAGGCAAAATATGCCGAAAGGATGCAACGCCAACCGCCTGGCAAAAGCTCCCAACCAGAGGCTAAATCAAATGGAGCAGAATTTCGGCCGGACGAGTTACCGGACGGGAGTTGTTACCGGCCGAAGAATGTGCTGGACAGTGCAAATGACGGTGAAACTGCCGTTCGACCAGCTGAGGTAATTTCGTACACCTAACATTATTTGGTTATAATATATTGTGACTTTGAATATGCTTATTTTTCTAAAATTATTAGCCAAAATGACAGGCCATTTAACCGTATTTTGCATAGTTACAGACAGAACATTCAGGTTAGCCTGTCATGAGTATTCCAGTCAATAGCCAGAGATTCGCCATCTTACAGGAATATAGCGGAATTTTCTTTTGTAAAAAAGTATTTAAACTTTTCTTTCAGAAAAATTTTGTCGCAAATTTTCCCTAAATTGTAACCATGGTAAAAATAGAAATTGTCATAAAAAATTTGAGACTTTTTTAAAATCATTGGAATTTCTAGAGGCTTTGTCATCAATCCCAGTAAGTTGGTAGTTGCGGGCAGTAATTCTAACTAAACTATTCTTCCACGAGAGTATTAAAATCAAGAGACAACATTACATTGGCATCTATAGTCAGATTCTGGTGGAGTGGGGTGTGAATTCTGGATGAAGTTTGGAAAGTGGTGCAGGAGCATCCTTCCCGGTAACTTGAATATTTATTTCTATATTTCCTCTATATAGTGAATATAAATCTATAACGTTCACAGATATTGTAGTTATTTCCTTCAGAATAAAACGTCAGTTAAAGTAAAAATACACACCTGACCGAATTTCAGGGGGTGCGTTCGCAGCTCTGGCGTACGCCACTGAATTCAAATGTGACAAATCATTACAAAATTATTACAAAGTATGAATTTATACAATACAAGTTCGATAATTCTGCCTAAATTTAGTGTACTTGTAACTTGATTCTTCGTCAACAAAAATATATATATATGGCCACTTGTAAGCAACAGAAAGTAGTTTAAAGCAAATGTTTTACACATTCTGTTGTGCTGTTTGTAAGTTACTGAAGGAAAATCTATCATAGAAATAACATCAAGCATTATGCAAACTTTTTTTTGCGATACAACATGATCCCACACCCTGTTACATGTATTTAAATCGAAGCATAAATGATTGAATAAACATTTGATCCATTATTTTGTTCCATAATTGTAGATGTGACTGGAAAAATGGGGCCTAATAGTTTTGCAACCAGTGTAGATCCAGATCAGCCTGTGCATTTTGCATAGTCTGATCAGGATCTGCATTGTTGCCATTCCACCAATGAAAGACCCGTCTTGTTTCTTACAAGCAATATCAGCCTACATGAGTGTGCTATTTGATCAGGATCTAGTCACTAATCCCATAAGCCCCATTTCTTCAGTCACAGCCACAAATGTACATGTAATTAGGGATTTCTGTTGGGTTTCATGAATAATTGTCCATTTTCGCACGGTTTAAAAATTTCCATCATGACTATTGACTAACAGTTAAACAATATTGAACATTACTGTTTTAAATGTGTTATTCAGCATTAAGAAGTGCCAATATGTCGCATAAAAGACTAAAAATAGCATACAAGATTTATTTTAGTGAACGATATGGCATATCTAAAAACATGGCACGAAATAAACAAGGCACATTTTCAGACAAGAAAGCATGACATTCATGACAAGTTTTCTGTTAACCTGTTACTACGCTGAATTAAATGTTGTCTGCTGGAGATGTTTTATTTTCAATATTTCTCGACAAAAACCTGGTTTTGACAGCACATGAGAATCGTCTCCAGTGGAGACGATTCTCATGTGCTGTCAAAACCAGTTTTTTGTTAAGAATTAAAGCAAAAATGAAAAAACAGCAGACGGCAATTTCCGTCAACAGCATAGGAAGGGTTAAAGCATGTATTGATTGTTGTGACAATGTACCGGAATTACAGAAGAACCTCTCTAAACCAGACATACTGGGGATCTCGGTTTAGAGCAGTGTCACTATTCAGAGCTCCAGATAAGCTTTGTGTCTAAAGAGTATTGTACCCTCTGGTTCAAATTAAATGCGTATTTTGTTTTTACAAATGGCTTATTGATTTTCTTCATGATTAAATAGGGAACAAATGATCCAAACATAAAACAAAGTTAACCATTCACTTATTTGAGTGTATTATTATTTATTCTCTTATAACAAATTTATACTGTAAAACAATTGAAAATTTACTTAGTTAACTAAGTAAATTTTCAACTTTATTACAGTATTTCCACTACTCAATTTGAAAATCAATGCATATTTTCACATTGCTGTGAGTATTTTGTACTCCCACTTTTGATAATCAATGCGTATTCTGCTAAAATAAGTGCATAAAATACGCCAATATGCACCTTATCTGGAGCTCTGGTAACAGATTACATTCTCAAGACACAGATTATTTTTTTATATTTATACTGTAATAGAGGTGAAAATTCACTTAGTTGAGCTGCAAAAAATCAAACAGTGTTTGCATTTTTGTAGCTCAACTAAGTACATTTTCAACTTTATTACAGTATTTACACCACTCAATTTGAAAATCAGTGTGTATTTTCACATTGCTGTGAGTATTTTGTACTCCCACTGTTGTACATCAATGCATATTCAGCTAAATTAAGTGTGTAAAATACGCCAATACACACCTTATCTGGAGCTCTGTCTGTTCTAGTGAAACTGATCTGAACCCAGGCCACAAATATACATAGTATTAGTGACTCGTTAAACTATGACCAGACTACAAGGAAGCTTCTAGCATGCACATGCTTAACTCTTTGCATGCTAGCGGCGAAAATATCCGCCAAACGAATTAGGAGTATGTTTTATTTCTCTCTGTAAATATGTCTTGAAATTTCACACATCTCATACGGCACATTTTGACCATATTCTCTCAGTGCTCCAGATAAGGTGCGTATTACTCAATTATTTTAGCTGAATACGCATTGATTATCAAAAGTGGGAGTACACAATACGCACAGCAATGTGAAAATACGCATTGATTTTCAAATTGAGTAGTGAAAATACTGTCAGAACAGAACAGAACATATCATTTATTAAAAGCAAAGTCACCTCTGGCCACATGCAAGTGGCATATGAGAACATGCTGATTCATTAATATAGACAAGGTAATGTACAATGTACGGATGGTAAGATAATCTGATGTAGCAGTTGTGGCAGGGAGTATACAGCATAAAGTTGAAAATTCACTTAGTTGAGCTGCAAAAAGCAGCTCAAATAATTTAATGTTTAAATTTGTTATATTTTTTTTATCATTTGTTCCCTATTTAGTATTGAAGAAAATCAATAATCCATTTGTAAAAGTCAAATACGCAATGATTTGAAAAATCAGGGGGTGTAGTACGCTTTAGACACAAAGCTTATCTGGAACTCTGATTCTCAGCCAGTTGCATATTCTCATTTATTGATTCCTGCCGATTGACATGCACTGAGTTCTCATGCATTTTGAGTACATTGTACGTTTACTTTATGTCTTGTTTTGAAAAATTCAATACCAGACTCATGAGAATGGGAAGCTCGGAATAGGTACATTGTACATGAAAATCCAGGGTGCTTGTTCCTCATTCACACCGAGTGCACATTCACTACTGGAGCAAATTTGATGCAATAAAGCACAGATGTCCAAGGAATATACACATGGGCGGATTCAGGGGGGGGGGTGGGGGGGGGGGGGCGGACCCGCCCCCCCTAAAATTACAAGGCACGTTCCATGCCAAGTGCCATGTTATTCGTTGTCTTATTGTTTCAAAATTTAAACGTTTTCAATCAAAAATCATGTCTAAACATACTGTGACAGTGTCAATAGTTTTGCTCCAAAATGCGCCAGAATGTAGATTTCAAAAAAATTCAGGGGGGGGGGCCCCCCCGAAGCTCCCCCCCCGACCCCTCTACGCTATCCCAATCTCCCCCCCCCGCTCGGTCGACTATTTTGCAATACTTGACTATATTATCGAACGAGCATAGCTCGTTCCATAATATAGTCAAGTATTGCAAAATAGTTACACCCCCCCCCCTGACCCGAAATCCTGGATCCGCGCCTGATACATGTACATTGTACACGATACATGTAGTCGATCACGCCATCCTAATAACTACGAGTTATTTCGAGAAAACGTACATGTAAGCCAATTTTCTCTAAACTATTTTCTCCAATACGAGGTACAATGTTGGTCAGCTTCACTTGTTACCTATTCTTTATGCCATCAACATTTCTCAAGTAGTTTCAGAGATACGGATGTTTATAAAAGTATAAACTTTATTTATTTTACAACGATTACAAACAAGCGTGAGAGCACTTGTACAAATGCTTTTGTTAGCACAGATTAAGGCGTAAGGGTGGTCATTAATGTGGGAGGAAACCGGAGTACCCGGAGGAAACCCACTTGTCCGATCTAGCGACCACCATACCATCTCACATACTGCCCCTACCGAGGATCGAACCCGGGGACGCAAACTAACTAAACTGGAATGTATTTTGATATGATATAATTTTACGACCAATCCAATCGGCACAAAACGATTTTCAGACTAGTCCATAAATAAAAAGGGGGTGGGTTTTTTTTTGGTCTAAAAATATGAAATTTACTTGCACGAGCCGAGTCATCTGGATCTACACTGTTTGCAAACACCGCTATAGAGGTCCGTATTGTTGAAAGAGCTAATTGCATAATTTTCCCACTGTGACATTCTTACAAAGGAATTTCCAGCTGTTACAAGAAGGTTTCATCTAATTGCCGTGTGTATTAGAGAGTGTAGTCAGCCAAAAAAATCAGTCTTTTGGCAGAAAGCATTATGCTAAGACCGCACAATGAAGTCAAGTCGTAAAAAAAACATGTAAGTACTGAGGAAATACTGTTTGTTTTTAACATCTGGCTGCATTTCTGCACATTTTTTCTCCAGGTCTTATTTAGTGCATTGTGAAATGTTCTGTGACTGAAGAAATGGGACTGGTAGCCTCTGTGACCAGTGTAGACCCAGATCAGGCTGAGCATTCCAGGGATTCCGCTGGCGATCACCACTTTCACAATTGGCGATAAAAATAGACAATTGGCGATAAAAAATTACAGTTTTTGAGAAAAAAAATCGCCACTTTTTTTTTGAAGTGGCGATTTTTTTATTTTCCCTAGCGGAATCCCTGGCATTCGCACAGTCTGATCAGGGTCTGCACATTTCACTATGTCGTCGGTGAAACGTCATCTTTCTTCATCTTACTGACACCAGTAGCTGATTTCACCAAAATTGCTAAGCATACTTATCCAGCTAAGTATACTTTGAGGGAGTAATAATTTATTTTCCCCGAAATGCATTATTTCATGTAGAACTAACGACTATATATTTCATGATTAAAACTATGCAGAATTTTGTTCTGAATTTATTACATTATCACAGAGAAAATGGCTGTTATAATGTAATAAATTCAGTATACCGGTAATAAAAATTAATAAATTTATCCTTAAATTGAAAATTTCTCCGTCAAAGTGTACTTAGCAAGGTAAGTATGCAACTTTGGTGAAATAGACCAGGGTATTCTAATTTCAGATCTGAATGTAAACAAAAGTTTCATGTAAATATTCCGTTCTGATTTTGGGATTTTCTCCCAACGCAGCATACGGAATTGAACGTGTTGGCCCTGCCTTAAATGACCTTAGCTGTTGATAGGCCGTTAAACAGGCCCTGCCTTAAATGACCTTAGCTGTTGATAGGCCGTTAAACAGGCCCTGCCTTAAATGACCTCAGCTGTTGATAGGCCGTTAAACACCAATCAGTCTTCATCTTACTGAGATTCACACTGGAGGTTCACCCCTATATAACTGGAATGGATTTTTAAATGTTTTTGTTTTTGCCACCGATCCAATCATCACAAAAATGATTTTCAGACTCGTCCATTTATGACAAGGGGGTGTTTTGTCCCCTGAAAAATATGGAAATTACTTTAAAAAAGTGCAGATCTTGATGAGATGGCTCCTCACGAGCCTGTCCATCTGGATCTACACTGTTTGCAAACACCACTATAGAGGGCTGTAGTGTTGAAAAGGTTAAATGGCCTGTAGCCTATTTCACCAAAATTGCAAAGTATACTTATCTTGATAAGTAGACTTTGAGGGAGAAATTTAAAATTTAAGGGTAAATTTATTATTTTTTATTTATCTGAATTTATTACATTATCACAGCCATTTTGGCTGTGATAATGTAATAAATTCAGTATAATAATTCTGCATACATTGTACTTTTAATCATGAAATATATGCAGTCATTAGTTCTATATGAAATAATGCAGTTCGGGCAATTTTGATGAAATCGTCTACTGGTGGGTGTAGTAAAGACTGCACTAGATCAGTAGCCTATTTCATCAACATTGCAAAGTATACTTTACTAGCAAAGTATACTTTGAGGGAGTAATCATTTATTTTTCCTGGAATGCATTATTTCATATAGAACTAACAAATGCATATATTTCATGATTAAAAGTATGCAGAATTATTATACTGAATTTATTACATTATCACAGCCAAATTGGCTGTGATAATGTAATAAATTCAGTATAATAAAAATTAATAAATTTATCCTAAAATTGAAAATTTCTCCCTCAAAGTATACTTTGATAGTAAAGTATACTTTGCAATGTTGATGAAATACATGTAGGCTACAGGACAGCACTGAAGATTGTTATTGTCAGGTACATGCACCGTACATTCCCGTCTGTATATGACCTTCTGTTGAATGGATTGGATGTAAAGCCCAAATCAATGAGTAATACGATTATTCATAATCCAGCCCTTCCAGCGGTCCTATAATTCATATAATTCCTATATTTTTCAGACTTTTTCAAAATGTCCTATAATATCCTATATTTTGGGCAAAATTTCTATAATTCCTATATATTTTTTGGGTAAGCAAAAGGTTGCTTTTTCTTTGGTTAAAATAGAACTTTTTTGTTAAATTTGTTGCACTAAATTCATCATGCAATTTAAAGGACATCCATAAGTATTTATTAATGTGTGCCAATTAATTCTTAATTGTTTTTCAAAAATCCCTTGTTTAATGTAATAAGTTAAGGTAAATGACTTATTTGCACAAATAAATGATTTGTGGTGGAACGCGGCTGGCTAGAATGGGTGTTGGGAGGCCAGATATAGTGTCCTATATTTTTTTGAAAAAAATCCTATATTTTTTTTTCACTGTGCTGGAAGGGCTGATTATTAATCCTATTACTTTTAGGGGAAGGGTCCAAGTGACTGGTGTGATATGGACCTTGCACCAGGTCATGTTATGCTATAATCAGGGCTGAATATATTTTTTTTCGATGTAAATATTCTGTTCTGATTTTGGAATTTGCAGCAGGTTAAATACGGATCGAACCCGTTGGTCCGGTCTTAAATGACCATCGTTGTTGATAGGCCGTTAAACACCAATAAATCAAATCTACCAACAGGGCTCCAGATAAGGAATTAGTAATTGAGTATTGTCACTCCATCATTTCTGAAGCAATAGGGTATTTCAAAATGTTAATTGTGTAAAATAGAATCACACTACTGTTTGCACATCAGCAGACCGCACTTATTGAATAGTTTGGCGAACTTTGCTTCTAAATGAAAACACATCTTGGTATTTCATTAGAATTGTCTCATTAGACAATTCTAATGAAATACCAAGATGTGTTTTCGTGGAAAATATGCTATATTTGTGGTTTGTTTATTGTTTTATGCAGCATGATAAAGGTACCACAAATTGTATTGCCTTTTGATACTGGCTACTTCTGATTTCAATTGGGTTTTTGGCAATTTTAATTGGGTATTTAAGCAAATACGCAGCTTATCTGGAGCCTTGTACCAAATACAGTTGAACTTCGATGGGTCGAACAGCCTGCGGGGTTAAGTTTTAGTTCGACCCATCCGTTGTTCGACCCATCGGGATTTTCTACTGTAACCATTTCAGATCTACGAGTTGGTCAGTGTACTAAGTGAAACAAGTCGTCATTACGACACGTTGTTTCATATAAATGCGCTTACATTTGCATTTACGGTTGATTGTCACAGTACGTTTATTAACAGAAACAGCTTAGCTTTGAATAAAATAAAGAAAGCGGCAAACTCAATGTGTGTTTTTATTAATTTACATAGCCCATTATTAAACAGCAACTAGAAACAATGAGAACAACAGAAAATGAATTACGAAATACAATTGGCTGACTTGATTGCCCCAGTCCGATTACGATCCATGTGAAAAGCATACCTCCTGATTTTGTACCTATTGGCATTTGCGTAATTTCATGACAAATATTTATCTAATCAAATATAAATCTTTGTGAGTGAATATGTATTTGCCATCAAAAATGATGCGCCTGCTTGTAGGTATAACAAAATTACATCGCCTCGTCATACACTGATAAATCAATAGATGCATGCCCTCCCAGTCGCCCCATCACTACTTCGGACACCCAGGAACCACATTCACTGCATATCATAATTTACTATCACATGGAAACCAGTCCCATAAATTTACAACTTTAATTAACTAACAACTTCGCCGACATTGTCAATGCATAAATTACCACGTATGCTTGGTCACGACTGCCGTTATTGTATACGCTCAAATGACCACTTGAGATTTGTTTGACAACCGGTTAACAATAGGTGTGAAAGTCAATCAACTAGTCTGGAGACAATCGTCTGACATGTTCAAGTTTTTGTGGTGTTTATAGTGGATTTATACACGACCGGGCGTGACAGCGATTCGAGGCATTGAGGGTTGTTCGACTTTCACAAGTTCGACCTATACCGGGTAGTTTTAACGTATTTATATAGGAATTCTGCCGGGACCTAAAGGCTAGTTCGAGGCAAGCATGGCTGACGAGTTTACCAGGGTTCGACCCATCGAAGTTCGACTGTATACAGTTTCTTATAATTTACCAAATATTATTTCTGGTGATTCTTTTGGCAAAAACATACAGTACAGGAGATAGTATGGTTCCAGTTGCCTCGGGGAGATACATGTACATTTGTACATGGTGCCAGGGCTCCAAATACAATGTAGTATTAGTGACTTGTTAACCCTTTCAACACCAAGTAACTTAATAGGATGTTCCATGCCAATGTTTCACGCTATTTCATTAATTTTGTTCATTCAAATATCCCATTCTTCTAAAAGTGTAATCTGTACGACGTTTAAAATTATTAACAAACAGTGGAGATCCTGATGAGACGGCTCGTTACGAGCCGGCTCATCTGGATCTGCACTGTTTGCAAACATTGTCTCTATAGAGGTCTGTGGTGTTGAAAGGGTTAAACTATGACCAGATGACAAGGAAGCTTCTAGCATGCACATGCTCAATTGGTCGCAAATCTCATACGGCACATTTTTACCATATTCTCTCAGAGCTCCAGATAAGGTGCATATTGGCGTAGTTTACACACTTATTATACCCCCCGCAACGAGTTGAGGGGGGGTATACTGGAGTCAGGTTGTCCGTCCGTCCGTGCGTCCGTCCGTGCGTCCGTCCGTCCGGATAAACTTAACATCAGAGAAATATTGTTGTTTATAACTTCTATTTCCTTTCATCTAAAATGCATTGATGATTTCACACATGCATTCCTGTAAAGGCTCCATACTAACCATGCTGTTGCCAAATCCACGACCGGTCCAACGCCCCCGCGAGATCCCAAGGTTCAAGGTCAATTACTTAGTCCGTAAACTTAAACAGCAGAGAAAATATTCTTATAAACTTCTTATTTCCTTCCATATAAAAATGCTTAATATTTCACACATATGCATTCCTGTAAATGCTCGACTACCCATGCTGTGGCCCAAATCCACGACCGTCCAAAACCCCCCGCAGATACCCAAGGTCAAGGTCCAAATACTTAGTCCTCGTTTACGAAAACTTTAACATCAGAAGAAATATTGTTTATAACTTCTAATTTCCCTTCATCTAAAATGCTTAACTATTTTCACAACATGGCATTCCTGTAAGGCTCTACTACCCATGCTGTGCCAAATTCCACGACCGTTCAAAACCCCCGCAAGATTCCCAAGTCCCCAAGGTCAAATACTTAGTCCTCCTTTACAAACCTTAACATCAGAGAAATATTGTTTATTAAAACCTTTTCTAATTTTCCTTTCATACTAAAACTGCTTAACTATTTCACAACATGCATTCCTGTAAGGCTCTACTACCCCATGCAGTGCCAAATCCCACGACCGTTCAAAATCCCCCAGCAGTATCCCAAGGTTCAAGGTCAAAATACTTAGTCTCTTTACAACCAAAACTTAAACAATCAGAGAAA